>BSCZ01000297.1:111889-490305 GCA_027924225.1 Bjerkandera adusta
GAAACACGTACCACATCAGCGGCAATCTTACTAGAACTGAGATGTGAGTGCGAGACCTGTAATCGAAACCAGGTATGTCACGGTAGAACACGGGCAAAAAATGGATAGCGACGTACGAAGATGAGGAAGCGACACGGGTTGACGCTCTGCTCGTGTGACCATGTTATGATGTACAGACTCGAACCACGTCACCGTCCTCGTTGCCCAGACCACCAGGTAGTACCCTATCACGGGTTTAACTCCATGAAGATAAGTACACACCACAACAACCTCGACGTCCTCTGGCAAGTTTGCCCCGAGTAACCGTGTGTGAAGCCTTGCGACGGCGGAATTGACCCGCCGGCACTGGACCTCCTGCAGGATATTCGAAAGGGTGACGAATGGCTGAAGCAGATATTTCAAACAACGCTAAGATGGCAGAGACAAGGTGACGCGTACCAACTCTTCATGGACAAAGTAGAGATTCCCTTCAGGCCCAACGCATTCTCTCCATTTTTCCGGAGTGCTCGCCCTGTATACGATCATTAGCTCAGAGACGGATAAGGCTGAATTCAACAACTAGTACACACCGGGTGAAGTTCTGTTGAAGTGGATCGATGGTTTCGACTTTGGCCTTCGTCATGGAGCTTTTAATATTCTTCGTCAATAGAGCACGCATGCCGGCATCAACTGTTCACTCACTAGGATACCTCTCGATAATACTTCAGCGCCTCCACGTCGGAAGGCGAGACCGGTAATATATCGTCCTCGGGTTCGGATTGAGCGGTCTCGCCTGCACTATCGATAGAATCGCCTTCAAAAGTGGAACAACAAGAAGACGAATCCTGGGAAGGAGGAACCGACTCGTCCTCAAGCCGAGAGCATGAGAGAAGGTCTGCATCATGCTCAACTTCCGAAGAGCTGGGATGGAGTCCGACCTCTGCATTCTCTTGAACACACAAAGGTAGAGCCACAGCCAGGATTTCCTGGAGACCCGAACAGCGACCCGCCTCTGGTTCTACCACAGAGACCACGTCGGTGGCCACCTCCGTAGGACAATCTTCGGACAGGATGGAAAGAACCGGGACCGTGTTTTCCGCTTGGAGGGAAAATTCGTTCCCAGTGGCCCGATATTCTTGAGACATTTCTGAGTCGAGGGAAGGGTATGACGATGTCTCGAATCCGAGGTCCGTAAGTCGTCCTGCCTGGAGTGTGTGAAGTGGGTCCGAGGGAGGTAACGGGCCGTGTTCGATGGGTAATGCCTCCACCGTTGTTGGCGGCACCGCGTGCGTGAGCTTGTAGATGGGGTGGTGTTAGGAAGGGAACGCCAGTGGGAAACTGACAGCATGTCAGTTAACGAGGCAGTCTACTTATATATGCCCAGGGGCTTCGCCCACGTACCCGTTGCAGACAGTGCCCCAAATCTGCTGTATTTCAGGCTAAATCCAGATGAATGCTACCCCAAAGTTCGATGTTCATCCTCACGGATTTCTGGCAAGCCACCTAGTAGTCTTTCTGGGTCGCCATTCTGCGCAGCAGAATCCAGAAAGGTGTCAAGGCCGTCGTCGTAGCTACCGAAAAAGATATACCGTCGTCGTTCCACACATCCGCGAAGGTAAGAAGCTTGTTCTGCCCCGCCCGAAACAAGAGGCTGTGAGGTTGCCGAGGTTGCCGGAACGGGCGTTTATTTCGGGGCGGAGTTGGAAACGCCGAGACAATTCTATGCATTCTATCCCCAGTTGTGTATAGCACCGCATCGCCATGATGTATGTATTGTCACTCTATCGTCACTCGCGGTAACATAACCGGTTTCGTATCGATAGGCCACTTCCCATTTTTGGAGATAGCCGTTGGAGCTCTGACACCGAGATTTCCCAGATTAGCCCCACCGCACCACAACCACGTACGGCGAGAGGTATCCTTAAAGATTCCGAGGGCGGTCTTTTGATGCGAAACCAGCTATAAAGACAAATCCGTCCAGACGTCTAAGCAAACACTCGCCCGCGATAATAATCACAGACCCTTTCCGAGTCTTCACTCAGGGCCGTGCAAGGAATTCCGATTAACGTCATCTTGATCCAGTGCCTACTCCGCTGCTCCACGTCGACCTAGATGCCCACGCTGTGCAATAGGCTCGTTAATTGCACTGCATTCTAGCCACGCGAAGCTACTGCGGCCGACTCGGAGTCTAATTCGGCGCATTATGTAATTTACATATAAGTATACACGAGGGTCGTTGGTGCACGTTGTTGCATATTCCTTGTGGCGCGGATAAAAGGTACCCTTGTACATTCATAAATTGAATAGATGCGTATTATACTCGCGATGCCCCGGGCACCGCGGGTTGCGCGGCGTCCGGAACTGTCCAGTTAGTTGCCGAGTCTCGATCTAGAGTATCTTAGTTCACGTCACGGCCGCAGTAGAATCCGAGAACATATGCCAGCTAGGGTGCATATGTGGACGTGTGACAGCAGTCACAGCCCTTGCCTATGACCGTTCACCTAGGCTGTAATTACGTCGAGAAGTCCGTTTGGGAAAACATGATCCGGTGTCCCCTTCACGGACCAGCATGTTCTAGCGGGGTCCGAAAATTACGGTTTGAAAGGATGGTGCGTGCATACCGACCGAGAAATAAATCGCTGATTAACAAGCCGACGCTTGCCGCGTCCTCCGAATCTGGGGTCGTTTCATACACAATTAGATTTATTGTTCTCTGGGCAACCATTGTCCCCCCAATTCTACTTGGGACAAAACTACGGCTACTAGTACGACTTCAACTTCGTTGCGGAATCATGATGGAGTCACGGAGAACTCGGTGGCTAGGTAGACCGGTAGACCCTATCAAAGAACATGTATATCATACGGGCATAGAGCTGTGTGTGGCGAGGTAAAATGGCTCAGATACCCGACGCGGCGAGCTTGTATCATAATATGAGTGCAGTGAAGAAGTGGACCGTATAGCTATAGGTATTCGAATGCACAGGAACATGTCTACACAGGGTAAATACTAATGCGAGTGTTTATCTATGCCAACGTTTGCGCACTGTACATAGGCAACGTCGTTGATTGCGAGGTCAATACAGTACCCCTCCCGTCCCTCTTCTCTCTCCCGCGTATCCACCATCGAAACGGCCACCAGCTCCTCTCCACCAGACTCGACAGCGACGAAACGGACCTCTTCAAGCTTGATACATATTTCTCCTCATTTTCGCTACGGATTGAAGGTTCCGAGTCGCTAGCGTGCTCCGTCATGCTTTCCACCTCCACGTTGATGGACGTCTCGCTTTCATTCCCCTCGCTTTGAGCACCCGACGCGCAACTATTCACGTCCGAGTCGCGTCTGGCGGGTTTCCTGAGCCGCTCGGATGGCAACTTGGCGTATTTCTTCAGCTCCGCCCAAAATATACCAAACCCACTCCACGGAGCCGCGTTGTCCCACTCCATGTACAGAAGGGCCCCAATCATGACGAGGAGCACGCCCAGGATGGCACCAAGAGTAACCTTGGTAGCCAGGTTAGTCTTGTCGAAGAATACGAAAACCATGGCGGCGAGGAAGCTGATCATGCTAGAAATGCCACGTGAACCGGTGTCGTAGGCGAAGGTACGGCAGTAGGCTCACCTCCACATGAAGAGAGCGATAGGCAAGCTATGTAACACATTCCATTATTAGCCATTTGGGAAACAGCAGAAGAATAGAAATACCTGAATGCCATTGCGACAGCTTGAAGGCCTAGTAGACGTCGTTTTCGGCTTGCAAGAAATTTGAGCTGCGGTATCAATTAGTAGCAAGAACTACGTCCACGAAAGCAGTGACTACTCACAGCCCGTTCTGCTTGTTCATTTTCGTGGTGACGGTGACGACGAGTGAGGATCTGGCACGAGATGTAGATGAACAAGCTGAGGATGGCAGAGATGTAGCTGGCGATCTGCGCTGCGCTTCTGTTCCCAGAGGCACCCGAGTTGTCAATACTCTGGATGGCCAAGAAGCCAACGTTCGCAGAGAGCAGCACTGTGGCCTAGCAGGGATCGTAAAATTGGGTGAGAGATTTACGGAGAAGAGCAAAACGACTGACGGGAGTAATGGCATTCTCCCAGTCTCTTTTCAGTACTGCAATGAAGCGCCTCCAGGCGTGATAATGGACAGTTTGGTCGACGAATGCCGCGTCTAGCTCCTTCAGATAGACGAGTGGCATGAAAAAGAGGATGGGGGAAATCAAGAAGAAGATGGGTGTCCGACGGCTACGAGCTGTATCTTTGAATGCGTTGTCGCTTCGGCTGCAGCGAGCACCGGACTCGCCGTAGAATGCTAGAAATCGGTCGGAATCTGAATATTACTTCAGTCACGCAGCGATGTGTTTCTACAGTGAGAACATACAGAGCGTCTTGTAAGATCGGCCTGGATGTAAGTGTCAGCCATTTGATTCGCCCATATAGTATATGCATACGGCCCACTTACCAACTATCCAGGACGTGTGGCGGTTAATCGTGGCGTGTGCTACGCAAAGGTGGTGAAAACGGGCTAAATCCTTCGCGGGTATATGACGCACTGGGCACTCTGTCGAGGATTCTTGCAATGCGATTCGTGATTTCGGCGTCGTATGAAAACATCGACTGGTCGGAAGTAATCACATCTGGGAGTGAGGCATGAGCTTTGCTGTGCGAAGAAAGAGGTCTTGACGTGCCTACTGTCCCCGATTCGAAGGAATGTTTGACTTCTTCTATCATGCTCGTTGGGAGAACATGGTGCGCACAGAACATTTCTACGTGCAAACTGAGTTCGATACATCATGAGCGAGACGAAAGTTGTTGAGAGGGTTGATAACCGACCCGAATTGTGAGTGCGTCGCAAGTTCTGGAGGATATCAGCTTAGAAGAACAGATATAGGCGAAACGTACGTAGATGGGGCCCCGAGACTGGTGGTCGTTCACCATTCGTTACCAGGGTGTGATCCACATCCTCATGCCAGAAAACAACCTGATTCTCCCAGTCGGCAAAGTAGTATCCGATGACAGGATCCTCATTTGCCCATGTGCACTGGATGAGGAGCTCGATGTCTGATGAATCATCGGGCATCTTAGGATACAATATCTCCACTGCCTCCATTATCCGCCGATAGTCTTCAGGTTTCTGTATATTTGTCAAGGTGACTACTCTCTAGACTGTGGGGTTCAAAAAACCGAGATCGGATACAGGCTGGATGTGCGCACCTTTTCTTCATGGGCGAAGTAAAGTTTTCCTTCAGGGCATACATGGCTCCTCCAGCCGGCAGGAGCGTTCTCACTAGACGAATAACATGAGTTTACCTACCGCATTACTGCGGGAGCCACGCACCGCTTGTACTCTCGTTGGTATGCTTTGATTTGTGTCACTTTCGCATCCTCGCTCTTCGTCGAGCTAGAATAAACGCTTAGTAGCTATTTTCGCACAGCGGCACAAAATCAACGCACTAGTACTCGAATCGATGATACTTCAGGGTCATTACATCGGTCGGCGCAATAGGGAGAATCTTCTCTGTGCCATTCGGAGTAGCAACGTCATCCTCTAGAAACGGAGGGTCGTTTGTGAAATTTCTTGTCGACCTATTCGGAGACGGCGGTCTCGAAGGCCCTCCGTCTGGGTGATTATCAGGGCTGAGGGCAAGGTTGACTCGCGAAGCGCACGGGGACGTCGAGCGAGAGGCTGTTGCGCCAACATAAAGGAGGCTGCCTACAGTATGCGGTGCACTGGGGGTAGATTCCAATACAGACATCTTGGCTGTTGCTGTAGAGTCTTGCTAGTGGGGAAGAGGTTCGAGGGCTGGGTGGAGGCGCGGCAGCACCGAGGCAAGCCGCAAGAGCGGTATTCGTATTGAACGCTCTGTAAAGGGGCGCACAGCCAACTAGTCACACATGACCCACACGAGGAGGAAACCTTCTATACGAGAAGGGGTATAGTGATACAAGGCTGCGTCAATGAGGCCGCGGTGTTCGATCGGAGGAGCCGTGAGAGTACCGCGCATCGATCCGTGCTATCTATTCGCGAGTTTAGTAATGAAGGATCTGCATGACAGGAATTCTGAAGCACCTGAATGAGAATAAACACCGAGAGTGGTGCTTAGCAATTATGATTCTCCACACGTACAACCGTATACCGCTGGCACTGAGGCTTTCTGAGACTTGGGAGGCGGTTTGAACGGAGCGCGAGAACCCGACAAGCGCGAAGGCAATTTTCAAGGTTCAATGAGACGTAAAGGAGCGCCGTGATATGTGTTCTTGTGCACATTGTGTATCGACTTCAGGTTGATTGGCACGACTGGTGTCGGTGCGAGCAAGGGATAGGTACAGGTCGTAGACGGATTCTAAGCGAAAGCACCTGCCTTTTTGAGAACCAACACTGCGAACGTGGCAATGTTCTCACGCTCCACGAATAGGCGCGGCGCGAAAACGCGTCGCGGGTCGCGACTCGCGACTAGAACTCGCGAGAAACGCATGACATGTGCAGTGAATAAGCCTAGAAAGATACATGCAGACATAAGCTATAAGATGTACGGGGTATGTATGTACACTCTGGGTATAAGATAAATCTATGGCTGATGCAGCGTCGTGTCAGAATCCATGGTATCTCTCCTACTCAGGGTCCACTGGGGGAGCCACCTCCGTTTCTTCAGGTTCGACTCGGAGTCTGAAGTGCCAGACCTACTCAAGACCTTGTTGGAGGTAGCATCGCTGTCCTTCTCGCCCATGCCGTGCACGGACGGCGGAGAGCTAACATCCGTGCTGCTCGCACTTTGGAAATCGATAGAGACATGGCCACTAGTGCTGGTGCCGTCGTCCGAGTCGCTATCCTTCCCTGCAGCGCCTGCTTTGGGACGGTCCGTGCCAGGGCTCTGCTTTCCGCTCCTCTTGAAATACTTCTGGTAAATGTATGTGTGGAGGTCTTTCCGGAAGATGGACAGTCCGCTCCTGGGAGAGCCGCCGTCCCATTCCATGTAGAGCAGGACCACGATGAGGGAGACGAGCACGCCGAGAAGAGCGCCGAGGGTGATCTTCGTGACCATGTTGGTCTTGTCGAAGAAAACAAAGACCATGGCGGCGAGGAAGCTAAGCATACTGGTGGCGTTGTGTAAGTTTTGACTCTCAACAAACGATACGACGAAGCCAACTAACCTCCAGATGAAGAGTGCAATGGGTAAGCTGAGGGGAAAATGCTACGTCAGTGACACTTTCTCTCGTGGTCTTCGGATAGAAAAGTACCTGAATGCCATTGCGACAGTTTGAAGTCCTAGTACACGCTTCTGTCTCGTTACGAGGTATTCGAGCTGGTAGGTCGTTCAGCCACGAACAAACCAATAGGAAATAAAATGTCGGCACTCACCGCACGCTCCGCTTGTTCATCCCTGTGGTGGCGGTGGCGCCGAGTGAGGATTTGACAAACGACATAGATGAACAGACTAAGTATGGCGGAGATGTAACTTGCAATCTGTGCCAGGCTCCTGTTCCCCTCGCTGCCGGTTTCGTCGATACTTTGGATGGCCAGGAATCCAACATTTGCCGAAAGCAGCACGGTAGCCTGGTCGTCGTCGCATTTAGATAGAGCGTTGCGACCTGCCGAAAGTGACTTACCGGAGTGATAGCGTTATCCCAGTCCCTCCGAAGAACTCCGATAAATCTACGCCACGCGTAGTAGTGGACCGTCTTGTCAACGAAGACGGCGTCCAGCTCGTTCAGGTAGACGAAAGGCATAAAGAATAGGAGTGGCGAAAGCACGAAGAAGAACCAGGATCGAGGGTTGCGGTCGGTATCCTTCATCGAGTTGTCCTTACGGCTGCATCGCGCTCCGGATTCACCATAGAATGCAAGAAACCGGTCGGAGTCTGATGGTCTGGTGTGAGACAGCTAGGAGTAATCGGTCCATGAGCACTTACGGAGCGTTTTAAATAATCGTCCTAGGCAAATGCACGAGTAAGTCACGGTAATTTTGATGAGCATACTATCACTTACCAACGACCCAGGTGGTGTGAGAGTGAATCTGGCCCTCGCCTACGAAACAATAGCTTCGTCAGCGGACATCTCGAACTATGCGTTTGCGACGCACCCTTTAATCTGTCTATGACCCTCACAATATGATTCGTGGTGTCTGAGTCGTAGGAGAACATCGACAGTTCCGATGTTATTACATCTGTGTAAGGTGAGATGTTGATGAGACCCCGAGAGCCAAAGAACGAGTCTCTTACCGATAGTACCGGAGTTAAACGAGTCTTTGACTTCTTTCACCATCGAGGGCGGTAAGACACGATGAGCACAGAACATCTCCGCGTGTAGACTGGTTGAGGACATGTGAGGTGAGCAATCACAAAAGTTTCTAATATTTAATCGTCAGTGGGAAATTTTCTAGACAAAGCAACATACAACTCACCACAGAAAAAGCTCACCCAAACTGGGAACGAACCGCGAGCTCTGCGAGACGTCAGCAATTAGCTAACACATTTGACATAAAACATACCAAGGTGGGGTTTCGAGGCTGGTGGTCGTTCGTTGATCGTTACCAGCGTGTGTTCCACCCTCTCGAACCAAAATACCACAAGCTTCTCCCAATCTGCCACGTAATAGCCAATGACAGGTTCCTTCCCACCCCTCCAGGTGAAGTGTACGACGAGTTCAAGGTCGGGAGTTTCTACCTCTTCGAACTTGGGATACAGCTGAGCGATCCCGGCCATGATGTGACCGTAATTATCCTCGTCTTGAATGTTCGTGAGAGTGACGACACGCTGTAACACGAAGGTCAATCCAATATTCAATCGAATGAGACCAGTATAAACCTTGGTTTTGTGGACGTAATACAGTTTTCCCTCCGGGCAAATGCAGGTTGTCCAATCGTCAGGAACACCGTCGCTAGCTCGCTGATGAGCAACGTCTACTGCACCATAGAAGCCACGTACCGTTCGTAGTCGCGTTGATTTGCCTCGATATGGGTTACTTTCGCGGACGCCATCTCCATCGAGCTAATAGATGTTAGAACACGCGTTGACGCGTAGATATGACGCGTACTAGTATTCAAATCGATGGTACTTCAACTTCTCCACATCTGCCGGTGCGATGGTCACTGTGTCCAGGCCGCCCTCTGGGTCGGCGGTGTTGTCAGTTGGCGCATGTGTGTCATCCGCGCCGGTGCGTATCGACCCATTCCGAGACGGCTGCCTCGTAAGTGTTCCAGGTTCAGGAGCATCGCCTGGGTATTGATCGGGGTTCGAGCTGAGGGGTAGGTCGACTTGTGAAGTTCGCGGAGAAGTTGAGCGGGGGGTGGCCTGGCCTGCACGAAGAAAGTTGCCGACAGGATGCTGATCATGGTGATAATAGGGTATCGTTGACATCCCGACGACGACGGCGAAGTCTTACGAGGAGAACAGGATGGGGGGGAGGGATACTTGGGAGGAAGCATGTTTGGGTCCTGGTTTTACAGTTTCGCACGAGTACAGCGTAGCGCGCGACACGAGGTTGAATGGCGGTGTTACTATGGCGGTAGAATGTTCCGAAGATGTTAGCGGAGGGAATATCGCACTGAAATGTGTGAAGGCGGTGCTGCAGGACAGGTAACAACGTTGTGTTTGGTTCAGCGACAACTCGAGTACATAGCCACCTTCGGCACAGACAATACCTTGGACGATAAACGTAACGTTTATTGCAAAGCCTATTTCGCAAGCTTCTGTGAGAGCTGTCTTTCAAAACGGTAGAGCGCTCACGCCGGACTCTGAGTCGGGAGGGGTGGGAGAACTCAGAGAGATGGGAGCAACACCTGTTCGGTCCGGTCGATTGACTGAATGATGCCACGTGTCTGGTTGGCGCTCGACGCCACAACTGAAGCTGGAAGTGCCCACAGGTCCGACTGAGGGTCGGACCATTCAAACCTTGTCTCAATTCACCTACCTAGGTTATGATTGAAGGAAATGTGGACATTCATAATGGGACATCACTGGATGTCTTTGTAAAATTTTCTGGCTGCAAAAGACTCCTTCACGAATGTTCGTTATCGCCAGATGGGTTTCGGCAGGAAGTAGTTCAAAATAGTAACGTACACAAGCTCTGTCACAGAAATACTGGCGGAAAGTGGGCCGAAAGTAGGTACCTTTTAGATCTACTTCCATGTATTGTCGGTCAAATCACTATACTACTACCGTTAGTCTCATGCTCGTAGCACGCACAGACCAGGCGAGGACCGCGTGGTCAACAGACGTTTCTCGTCCTGCAATACGCCACACCGAGGCGATCTTCACATTGAACTCCCTCCATAACGAGTGCGTCGACCAATGCAGATCGTACTCTTCCAGACGTAGTGAGGCTGAGTTTGGTATGGAAGACATTGACTCGGAAGAGCCACGACTGCATACTGCACATACTAACATCATGTTAGAATCCTTTCCAGGATGTTCGTGAGGATACGTTGGCACCATAAGGACGCGCACAGGCCTACATGACCGCAAGTTGACTGGGCAGAGCCGAGTTGAATGCGATCAACTTGAAGCTCACTCCACATGGAAGAACAGCATCCGCCGAATGTCGGAAACGCGACTAGGAGTTGTCAGTCGATTATCAACGAGTCTCGCAAAGACATATATTGTTTGCGATAACATAAGCTACATAAATTGGCAGCGCCTAGACGATACAGGATGAGGGGTATAACAGTCGGTTATCGTACAACAGCGCTAGGCCATGGTCATGCATGAACTGGCAAGGTCTCGTCAGAATCCATAGTATCCCGCCTAGTGCTTGATTTTCTGGACCCCCACCAACGGGATGGACTAATCTTACCAAAGCTCGACTCCGAGTCTTCCGTCTCTGTTGGGCTGACGACCTTGACTTCGATCTGTGTGCTCGCACAGCTCTTCGCGTCGTCGTCGATCACCTTGGCAGCGACGTCAGATTCAGCGATGCTTGATTTCCTCTCTGTTCGCCGTTGCTGCCACGACTGGACGTAGTGGATCCAGCTTGACCAGCACTCCCTAAGGCCAGCGAGCGGTGACTGGCCTTCCCACTCCATATAGAGTAGTATGACAATCAGGAGGGCGAGGACGCCGAGGATGGCTCCCAGCGCGATCTGTGTCGCGAGGTTGGTCTTGTCGAAGAACACGAAGACCATGGCGGCAAGGAAAGTGATCATACTGAGGCCACGAGTCAATATCGGTGACCACAGACACGATGGTAGAATCGACATACCTCCAGATGAACAACGCGATGGGTAAGCTAAGGATGCCGTAAAATCAGTAACATGTTCTGGCGTTGTATATCGCGCACAAGCTGACCTGAACGCCATGGCAACTGTTTGAAGACCAAGCAAGCGCTGTTCTCGTGTGGTAAGATACTCAAGCTGGAAGATCATCAGTCAGCTACTGTAGATATCTAATCGAGCGTACTCACAGCTTTCTCCGCCTGTTCATCCCGATGGTGCCGATGGCGTCGGGTCAGAATCTGGCAGACGACGTAGATGAACAAGCTCAGGATGGCAGAGATGTAGCTAGCAATTTGCGCCATGCTCTTGTCCCCGCCGTCAGTATCGATACTCTGGATGGCCAAGAATCCGACGTTCGCAGAGAGCAACACGGTAGCCTGTCGACAAGCATTAAAACGAGGTCTGGAAGAGCAAAATGGTGACGTACGGGAGTAATGGCGTTCTCCCAATCCCGCCGTATGGCACCGATAAATCGTCTCCAAGCATGATAGTGTATGGTCCGATCGATGAACACCACTTCCAGCTCCTTCAAGTAGACGAAGGGCATGAAGAATAGGAATGGGGCGACGAGGAAGAACACCAGCGAGCGAGATTTATGGATCTTCTCGTCAAACGCGCTGTCGCTTCGACTACAGCGCGCGCCGGATTCGCCGTAGTAGGCGAGGAAGCGATCCAAATCTATGCGAATGTCAGATAATGCAAACGGGCTAAGCAGCATCGGTCGTACAGATGGTTTTCAGTAACCGTCCTGAAAGAGCACGTTAGCTCTGTCATCATAATTTTAGTCATTAGAAATGGCGACCCACCAACAATCCAATTCGTATGAGACGGGTCGTCGTCATCGTAATCTACGAAAGTCGTCAGCTAGAGGTTTCTGGAGAGATTCCAGTAGACTACCTTTGTCAAGCCTGTCCACGGTTTTGAGGAGTTGATGAGCGGTATCGGTGTCGTATGAAAACATGGAAACATCGGATGTTATTACATCTGACAAGGAGTTAGGAAGAGTGAGCACGGTACAGCGCAAAGTCATACCAATAGTGCCAGAATTATAAATATTCTTGAGTTCCTTCAACATCGCCCGTGGCAGACGACGATGACTAGGAAATACTTCCATGTGCATTCTACGCCAAAACGTTTGTTAGAATATTGCATGTAACACTGTAAATTCGATTCAGAATCTTCTCATGACACGTTGTAGAGCGGAAGGACGTACCATTATCAAAACCTTACCCAAACTGTGCACGCATGGCGAGCCCTGTTAGATGCCAAGTCAGCGCGTGTTACGAGCAAGGTCGGTACAATCAGACAAGTAAAACGTACCGAGATGTGGTGATGATACAGGCGGTCGCTCGTTGGACGTGATCATGTCTTGGTCGACTTCTTCGAACCAAAGGATGCTCCTCTTCTCCCAATCCGCAATATAATACCCAATACAGGGCACGCCCTGTTTCCATGTCGCTCCTACAATAAGTTCCACACTGTCGAGGGGAAGCTTAGCGGCAACGATTTGAGGGTAAAGCTGGTCTATAGCCGCTTCGACACGTGCGCGCTCTGCGGGTTGTAGCACATTCACCAAAGTGTATACGTGCTACATGCATTCGTTAAGCGGAGTATTTCGCCAGAGTGATAACACGTACCTTGTCTGTACGGCCGAAATAGAGTCTCCCTTCTGGACAGATAAATTCCTTCCACCCCTCGGGCACCTCACTACGCCCCGTAAGCACATTTGCAAAGCTTTGCTCGGAGCACACACGCACCGAACGAATTCGCGTTGGAGCGGGCTAATCTTCTTGATCTTCGCCTCACCGACGTCTCTCGGGCTGATATAAGTTGAGTAAGGAACAAGCATCGAGGTCGAAAGTCATACTCACAAATACTCCGTGCGGTAATACTTCAGCTCCAAAACGTCGAATGGTGCGAAGGGGACCACATCTTCCGCGCCTGGGATCACGACGTCAACGCCTGGGGTCATAACTTCTTCGTCCGGAGGCATAATGGGGTGCTCCCAGGGCTCGTCCTTTATTGACCCTGCCGAGCGAACAGAAGGTGTGTGCGAAGGTACCGCTAGTACATCCGTGAAATGTTCGGGGTGAACATCCGCGAGGTCGACTTGAGAGGAATATGGGGAAGTGGATCTTGGTGTAGTACGGCCCGGGTATAGCCCATTATAGGACCTCATCGAATGCCGGTCATGGTGAGTGTATGGCACAGTCGACATCCTGTTCTACCGCCTACAACACCTTCGTCGAAAGAAGGGGACGGGAAGAGACGGAGTGGGGTGTGGTTGTCGAGCGCGGCGCAAACGGGGGGTCGTCTGTAGCGGCTTCATGCAGTTATATCGGTGTATAGCCTCGAGCGTGACATGCCAACAACACGAGGCAGAATTTGGACGCTCATTCGGGGGAGGCTGAATAACGTGTGGGAATGTGCAATAAGAAGGATAAGTGGATAGCATTCACCTCTCACCATCATCGATAAGGCTAGTTTGTCGCAGTTTTGCTAACGCGGGTGGATATCTGGATATCTGATCGAGGGGAAGCGCATCATTAGACGAGGCCCGGCTTCATGTTCGAACAAATACGATGTTTGGTGCCCGTTTCCCGGTCCCGGATTCTGGTGCGTCGATTCACGACGGAGCTCGTCGTCAGGGAGGAAGCCCTGCCTTTTTAGCTAGCAAGCATTCTTGGACCAGAAGATTTCCGTCCCCGCAACTGCTACGGCGGTCTTCACGAAGGTAACAAGCGAGATGAACGTTCACCAAACGCAGCATCTGCTTCTCCTTAACACAGTCTTGTTCTATTCTGGTCAGGCTGTTCAAAACGCGGCAAAATATGAACCACTCGCTGTGATTAGGGAGGGTTCCCTCGAGACGTGATATTGTCAACAGAAAAGCTCGCGAATGATCCTGACGTAATAGCGGGGAATACTGACAGGGGGGAGGGCGTGCGTGTGTGTGTGGTGGTTGTCAGACAACCCAGGTTCGCTGTGGAACGTGGCAGATTACGTTCCAGAAAAGGCAATTTACTGATAATCAGGATGATGCGATGCGCCCACTGTCCGAACATGTCCGGCCACGTCCTACGCACAGACGACGAAGAGCGTAAAGCGGCTGTACCGGAGCCTTCAACCATCTCTTAGAAAATTCAAACAGAGCCGGGCCAGAGTTGACGACGAAATCCCCGCGCTCCGACTATCAGTCACAGCCCCGTCCACCACAGAGTTGTCCAGAGCTGTCCACTCCGTTCGTCGATCAGAACCGAATTTATAACTTAAGCTAGCTCCAATAAAAAGTGCATATCATTTCTCATCGCCACAAAAGTTTACTCCGTCCGGCCGTACAGTGGTATTGGCGTTTGTATTTGAAGGACAAAGGAAGACAGGAAGCCACAGTCGCTCTTCACGCGCGAGGTGCTGGTAGTCCAGAGGAGGGCGCTCCGATCTCCGTCAGCCGGAGTAGTGCGTCCAGATGACCCTTGTATTGGGGCAGGTAGGCCGCGTCCGTGTATGGGCAGTGAACTGCGGGCGAGCCCTTGTATATTGGGGTGTAGCTTGCCGCGCATATCTCGAACTCCGTGAACTCGTCGTACGAGATCTCGACTGCGTTCCGCGGGTTGCGGTCCCCAGCAGCGATACGCTGCCGCGCCTACAAAGCATGTCAACAAGGGTTCATAGGGGTTCGCAGCAGCACGCGTTAAACGTACCTGTGCAACGATCTTAGGATCCGGGTTCAGGTCCAATAGGCGGCGTGCAAACTTCGCGGAGGTTGCATGGTTATTGGCCTTGGCGAATACACCGATGGCACTGCGCAGAGCGATCTGCATGTGTGCGGGCTGCAGCCTGCAATGCGTGAAGTATGCTGCCAGTTCGAGGCTTCGGCGCACATTCTCAGGTTCTTCCTGAGCAACACGCCGACGCTCCAGCTCAATGGAGACGCCGAGGAGATACTCGCGGTTCAGGGTGACCAAGTCACGCCACTGAAAAACCATCAGCATAAACGACGACGAAATAACGACACAATGCTAGCACACCTCTTTCGCTTCAGTGTCGGACGCCACGGGCACGAGGAGAAGAGAATACAAAGCCGATCGGAAGACGACCTGCGCTTCGGACAGCTTGTTGCCGGACACGGCACGGAAACCTTCTGATAGCTCAGAGCGGATTGACGTTAAGGACTTCACAGCAACGGGAAGAACACGGCTAGGTGCCGACTCGGATGGGTTGCGGCGCACATGCAGTTGTAGTGGCGGTAGGGAGGCGATAGGTGAGAGATACGCGTGCGCAGACCGATATGTCGAGACGAACAATGGCTTGAGTTCTGCAAAGTTGACCACGCCGAATTGTCGATTGAGTAACTAGAAATCTGCTCAGTTGCATGTACTGTGGACACAGACATCCGGACTCACCTGCATAGCAGTCTCGAATGACCCGGCGGCAGTATGATCACCGGCAAACGGTGAATTTCTTGCCCAGAGCTCAACTTCACTGATACCAGGTGAAGAGCCAGGGCCGAGCTCGACGACCTCTTCCGCTTCTTCGACGTCTGCGACGTTCTGCTCGGCGTCCTCCGCCTCAACGTCGAGGTCCCAACCATCGGTATCGGCAGCAAGGTCGTCACCCTCTTCCTCCTTGGCCCAAGCATCCAGCGCCGAGCTCGCGGCAGCACCTGACATATCATGGCCGTTCATGTACGGCGCTTCACCGGCGTCCTCGAGGTTACCGTTAGCCAGAGCACGGTCGAAGAAGCTCTCGCCAGACGATAGCGACGGCCAGTTAAGATCGGCGGTGGGGTTGATTGCAGGAGGTGGCTTCAGAGTCGACGCGCCGAATACTGGGACATCGTCGATGTCGGCTTCAGTCAGTCCAGCTGCCTCCAGAATTTCCAGCGCAACATCGTCCAGACCGTTTGTCTTGGCAGTGAGGTAGGCCAGAGGGTCTAAGAGAAGTCAGAAAAACAGTGTCTCGCCGTCAAAATATTTTATATACGCACGAAGACCAACTTCTCTGAGAACAGCAATTCGACCGAGGACGTCACCCGCGTACAATGCGTTGTGGAAGCGCGACATGGGATTGCCTCTGGAATCGGCAATTTTTTGCATCTTGGACAGCTTGTCGATGCTGCCAGTTGCAAGATACAGGAACGAAAGGCGATCGAAGTTCTTCGTCTGCTGGTAGGCCTTCTCGACAACCTGTAAAAATATTGTGAGCGAGGGTGCTAGACTCATGGGCATGAAGTTCACTTTGTGGTTTCCCTGTTTCAAGGCTTGCTGAGCCAAGCGCTCCCAGCATTCAGGACGGTTGATAACTTTTGCGGTTTCTAGTGCTACATCGAGGTTGCCGCATTCTATCGCCAGGTCGAAGCGAGTGTTTTTGTCTTGTACAAAGTGCAATGCAATCTGAACACGATTTAGCAGAGCCACTCGCTGTGAAAGATGTTTCGTACCTCCGGGAATCCCTTCTGTTGAAGGTACGCGATGATACTCTGTCCCAGCAGGTTCGACGTACGAATGATATACAACATCTCTTCATAGTTGTTGCGCAGAAGAGCGAGCTTGAACCGATACTCAGTAGGATCGATCGTGATGGTGCGCGGACGTGCAGAACGGTCGAGACAGTGCACGATTTTGCCTTTGACACGCGTGAGATAGACAGGGTTATCGAGAGTGCAAATGACGCCGTGGTCGCTGGACAGAACATTTCAGGATGTTGTGAGGAAGTGTATGGAGGATGCTCACCCTTGTGCTAGACAATACTTGATGTGGTTCAGCGTCGAGTAAATGAAGACGCCAGTGTCGTCCCAAGCACCTGACTTGATGCGGATTGTCTCATGGATGAGGGTGTGCTGGGAGAAGTTCTTGTTCGCGATGGTAATGGCTACCCCATAAAATGAGCATTCTGCGGGAGATATTGGAACCCGATCAACGTACTGTGCTTGCTGAGCAACGCCACCAAAGACCCGTCAGCACTCCAGACGACGTATTTAACTGGGGGAGTTGATATCTCCGCGAGGGTCTTCTGTTGCTGAATATCATAGAGGACCACACATGTCGGCGTACTCAGGATCAAGCTTGCCGTGCCGCCGTAGAAGATCTCGTTGGTCTGGGAAGGCGGCTTGATCGACTTCACTACTGAGTTCGAAAGGTCGCGAACTTCGATGAGCTACGAAAGTGGTAAACTAGAGTGAAGATAATGTCCTCTGTAAGCACATACCTGACTAGCCTTGTTCAGCACAGCAAAACGGTTGCGCGCAACAAATATGGCTGCCTGTCCGCTGCCCCTCTTGCCCTCCGTGGAGGAGTCCTTCACCTCACCGACAGCGTCCTTTGGCAGGGTCGTCAATTCGAAAAGGCCGCCGTCGGAAGAGATTGTGAGTACGACCGCGCGTTCAGCTGGGTTGTAGCTCAAGGTCCTAGGAGGAACGTAGGGGCTCCCGAACTTTCTGACACTGAGCAGCCCAATGTCGGAACCGGTGTTGATATCGTATGACCGAACGTATTTGTCCCGGACGTAATAGAGCATGTCGCCATGCATGGCGAATGCGGGTCGTTCCCGTTCCAGCTTGAAAACGATGAGACCATTATCGTGTCCTAATGTTTGCTCAGTATATGCGCATCCCCCTGAGACGCGACGTACCAGCGGCGAAAAGGTTCAACTCGGGATGCGCCGCGAGGACCCAGAACCTGTCATGTTCCCTACGGAAGGTTTGCACAGCCGACCGCTTCGTCAAATCCCACACCCTCACAGTCTTGTCTTCACCACAAGAGACGATCAACTCGTGCTTCGGATGGAACACCGCGGTCGAGACGTTGTTGAAATGACCTCTGCACGAATCGACCTCCCAAGCTCTGCTCTCGCTCATCCTCCATATCTTGATTTGTCGGTCGTCCGCAGCTGACACGATCAACGGGAGGGTCGGGTGGAAAGTCGCGAAGTTAACTCCTCTGTCGTGACCTTCGAGAACATATTTGACGGTCGAAAAGTTGTCGAAGGTATCGAAAGTCCCGGGAGCGCTGTTGGGCGTGTTCTTGCGGAGGCCAGAAATGTCCCAGACGCGGACAGTCTGGTCTTGCGAAGCGGAGACGATGAGGTCCTCCTTAGGGTGGAACTGCGCAGACATGACGTAGTGGGAGTGTCCAGTGAGGATTGCAATGCAGTTACGCGAAGTACTGTTCCAGATTCGGATTGTCTGGTCGTCAGAGCACGAGAGCTGAACGCGGTGTGAGATGACATTGTTACAAGAGAATAATTGACGAGAGCGATTAACTCACAATCCAGGGCATCTCGTGGTGGAATTGAACCGTCCGAACATAGTCCAAATGTCCGTGGAGCGTGAAAAGACAGCGCCGGTTTTGGGGGCGGATGTCTGTCGTGTATTAGGATAGGTCGCGCAGACAGGGCGCGGTGAGCTCACCCCAAACTTTGATCTTGTAGTCGTCACCACCGGTTACCAGAAGGGCTCTGCTAGGGTGGATCGCGACGCCGCGCACGGGACCTTCGGGGAGATGGTTATCGCAAGAGTCCGACGTCAAAGCGAGTCGTACACACCTTCGTGCTCGTCGAATCTGTCCACTAACACCCCCATTCGGTAATTCCACAACTGCACACTCCCATTGTGCAACGATGCGGCAAGCAGCGGCTGAGTCGGGTGAAAAGCCAGCCCTGCATGCGTGGACGAATGAGCTCGACAACAAAGTGAAAGGTCGCGTAATACCCACCCTTTACGCGGTTGCTCTTCGATTCGAATTTCGTGAGCATCACAGACATTTTGCAAGTCGTGGGGGCCTCGAAAGGCGACGTCTATGATACTGGAGTTGAACGGGATAGGGGGAGGCAGCAGCCGGCGAAGAAGCGATGAGAGGTCCAGCTACAACCCGCGTTACGGAGTAGAATTATGAGATGGCTGCGTCGGCGACGTGGCTCATCTTCTGTGCGCCTAAATTACTTATGCCTTACTTACCGTGGGTAAGTACACTGTGACCGAAGTGGTTTCAGTAACAAACAATTGTAAGCGCTTTTGTAGTCGCAGTCACAACGCATCCATTTGGGTTTACTTGAGTGTAAACGCTTGACTTTGTTGACCGTTCACCTCCAAGTCCTCCACGACAACATGTCTTCACCGAAGCGGACAGCATCTCCGTCCCCGTCTTCGGACGCAAAACGGATTCGTCTTACAGTCCCTCAACAAAACCAGGGTGTCACCCCCGTCGACCCTGAGAATGCCCCGGGCAAACGGAACGAACTCGAACCCATCCAAGGCGGAGACCTCGCCAATTTACCGCCAACCGACTCCGAGTCTGGGCCCCCGTCTGGCGTCATTCCTACTATACGACAGTTGAAGGCCGACGACGGGGATGATGGTGGAGACGTATCTATGGCAGAAGGGGCCGACGAAGAAGTGGACTCGGGCGAGGAGAACGACGACGAGGACCCCGCTCAGCTTGAGGCGACGCGCATAAAGCTCGAAGAGCAAGCACGAAAGTACCTGGCTGCGCAGACACACGAGGTTGTTGTACCGTCGTACGCAGCTTGGTTCGACATGTCGAAGATTCATCCTGTCGAACGACGCGCCCTCCCAGAGTTCTTCAACTCGCGGAATCGGTCCAAGACCCCCACTATCTACAAGGACTACCGCGACTTCATGGTCAACACGTACCGGTTGCGGCCTACAGAATATCTCACCGTCACTGCCTGCCGTAGGAACCTAGCAGGAGACGTCTGCGCCATTATGCGCGTTCACGCGTTCCTCGAACAGTGGGGCCTGATCAACTACCAAGTGCGTGGGCCTTCCGACAAGCTCACACACTTATACTCACATACGCGGCCCACCAGATTGACCCTGAGCAGCGTCCTGCTGCACTGGCGCCCCCATTCACTGGTCACTTCAGGGTCATCCTCGACACGCCAAGGGGTCTGCAGTCGCTCCATCCTGGCACACGCCCCTCGAACCACCCGAATGTCCCAAACGCTAACGGGGTGACCAAACCCCAGCCCTCAGGGTCGTCGGCATCCTTGGAGCTTCGCTCGTCAATCTACCAGACAACAGCAAAGTCTGCGAAACAAATCAGCCCCGACGAGGCGGCTTCTCTCACCAACGGAGCCAGCAACGAGCTGAACACTCGAAGGAAAGAGGTCAAGCACCAGTGCGACACCTGCGGCGTTGACTGCACCGCCGTTCGGTATCATTCCTTGAAGGTCAAAGAATTTGAACTTTGTCCGCCTTGCTACCTCGACGGCCGATTCCCATCGACTATGTTCAGCGGGGACTTTGTGAAGCTCACCCAAGCCGCCAGCGCCAACGGCGTCCACCACGGCTCAGGCACAGACGCAGACGACGACTGGTCGGACCAAGAGGTCCTGCGCTTACTGGAGGGGGTGGAGATGTACGATGACGACTGGTCTGAGATCGAGCGACATGTTGGGACCCGGTCCGCCCAACAGTGCATCCGCAAATTCCTCCAACTCCCTATCGAGGACCCTTACATCGCCACCGAAGGTAACATGGGTCCATTGCGGTACGCCCGCCTACCCTTCGAGCAAGCCGACAACCCCGTCATGAGCGTCGTTGCTTTCTTGGCTGGTGTTGTCGGACCTGGCGTGGCAGCCGAGGCTGCGAAGACCGCGTTGCACGAACTTACCGACGGCAACAAGCAGGAGGCGGAAGAGGCTAGCGTTGGGGATCTTGCTGACAAGAGCAAGGATGGTGAGGGACAAGAGGGCGAGAAGGAGGATGAGAAGATGGACGAGGACGTACCAGTGGATGCCGCTGGGTCGTCGGGCAAGACGGACGCCACTCAGCCACATGGAGACGATATGTCTGTAGACGACGCGAAGCCCAAGGCCACACCAGCTATTCCTCACTCTAAAGTCGTCCGTGCCGCCAACCTTGCCCTGAAGTCATCTGCGAAGGCCGCCCGCGAGCTTGCCGAAGTGGAAGATCGACAAATTCGTTCCAATCTGGCGACTCTCATCAAGCTCACGCTTACGAAGCTCGAGCTGAAGATGGCGCAATTTGAGGAGATTGAGGAGCTGCTCGAGGACGAGCGGAGGAGTCTCGAGAGCGCGCGGATGTCGCTTGTGAATGAGAGGATGGGGCTGAAGAAGATGCTCGACACTGTTCGGGGAGAGCTTGCGAAAAACCAGGCGGGGGTCAGCACTCCCGGAGCGTTGATGCAGGCCGCCTCCCAGGCCCAAGACAGCCTCATGGGTACCTCGACGAACGTGAGCGAGGTGCCGAGTGACGGAGATGTAGGTCCTTTAAGTAACGGAAACATTGCGTCCTTGGGATGAGTGTCCGGTTGTGTCGCTTTCATATGCGCTCTCGTGTCCTGTTTTTATTCTATAGCTGTAGTTACTTGTCTAGCACCCGTGGTGTAGATCGCTGTAAATCCATGTTGTGCATCTGTTGAATACGAGCCTTCGCCGGGCGAAACTGGCTGGCGCCTGACGGAATCTCGGATGTGCTACAGTACTGTACACTCTTCCATCGCTGCTACCACCACTAACCGTATTGGCCTCGACCTTCCATGAACGCTACCCCTCCTACCGCGTCGGCAACACCAGTGCCATCCACCAGTACCCAGACTTCAACAAACTCCGTACGCTCGCTGAAAAGGAAGAAGACCTCACATACCCCTGACACCAATACAGGACGGAACACGAGATGTTTTCTAGGCCAGGTCCCGCTGGAGGTGCTTGCTGAAATCCTAGGCTACACCAGTCCCCGCGATATCCTCGCCGTGGCCCGTACGAGCAAATACTTCTGTGCCACTCTTGTCAACAACGCGGTCACGGATACAAAGTACATTTGGAAGAGAGCACGCAAGGCATATGTGCCGGAGATACCGGAGCCCCTGCCGAACTTCACGGAGACGTCCTATGCCGCGTTTTTATTCGATAAAGGCGAATGCGAGGTGCGTCTGTTATACCCAGTACCAAAGTCGTTCTTGCTTATTAGAGGCGTATCAGGCCTGCGGCAAGAAATGCAAGACCAAGTATGCGTCGTTCGCTATAAGATTGCGTCTCTGTGACAAGGCAGGTCGTCGCAAACATATAGTTTTTGTAATACTGACAACACGAACAGACAGCCTGCAGGCGGTCCTGGTTGTATGTCCATCTCTCAGCATGATAACGTACGCGTGCATTTACGTTCATACAGGGACACAAAGGCGGTACAGCTGGTTGGATACGACTCAGACAGATATGTGTCCATTCTGAACTGGATTCCTCGCGTCGAATATCGCGATATGGGTACGTGGGTCGTCCCAACGGATTAGGCCGCTTTGTTCACCCAAGGATCTACTGTCATAGGCTTGCCAGATGCGGGTACGAGCCCTTCATTTCTTATGGCACGAAGCTTTTTTCATCGTTATGAATGGCAGATGAAGTCATACCAATCATTCATAATTCTACGATGACCGTTTTGCGGAAGACCGACTGGAATCGCGCCATAGACGAGTATAACAAGGCAGCGCTGTCTGATGCCACAATCGAGAAGTACATAGCTTCAAAAAACAAAGCTGTCGCACGTTACACCAAGTTCGCCGAGGTTCGACTTCTTGTTTCTTGGTGTTATCGGCGCCGGCTGAGTATGTTCTAACAGCACTGCAGAGCACTGGTCAGATGGAGGAAAGCTGACTATGCGGCAACGAGGTCGGCGCACAAAGCAAATCTTGAGTTGTAAGTATCTTCGCTGTCCAGAGAGCGGGGGTTGATGTCGAGTTAATTGCGCAGCTCCCAGGAAAAGGCGACTTCGCAGAAATGGAAACTTTGGGATCTGATCCAGTCCCCGACATACGGGATGCTGTATCGTACCAAGACTATCAGTAAAGAACGCATCAAGCCCTCAGGTATGACAATCTTCCTGTTCCCTGCAGATATGCTCACCGGTTCCTGCAGATTTCGAGTCAATTCTTCCTATTATTGAGGAGGAGTTATTTGATCTACAAAGGACGCGCAAAAACAAGGAAGAAGAAGCATCGTATACACAGCGGCGGAATGCGGTGGAGAATCATTATCGTCGCCTTAAGGGTACAAACAAGAGAACAGCTATGCCATCACTCGCGGAGTTCCGCCATCTCCCAACGGTCCAACGTCAACTTTATAAATCGACGAATGCTCCTAGCGCGACGGTCGCACACGAGCTAAAACACTCGAAGCTTGTGGGCCAAATGATCGAGGAGGATTTAGACCGTTGGGTTGACGCAGCGCGGACGTCTCTCGCGGCTGTTCTGGGATTTCCCGTGTGGAAGAGCGTTAGCGTCCACAAGCTTCATCCCGTCGATCGTCTCACCGCTCGATTCAGATGCAAGAGGTGTGACGCTCGTGGCGAACCAAAGAAGTGGGAGGGTGGCTGTTTCACATTCGCTGAAGCATGCGAGCACCGCTGCAAGCCTGGAGGCAAGACTCGCGCAAAGGAGCGTTGGGAGGCCAAGGCGTTCGTACCTGACGAGAAGGTATGCCGGAGTTTCTCGTGACAACGCATGCAAGACTAACGTCGGCGATAGGCCATTAATGCTATTGAGCAAGTGCTCACCTTTTTCGAATACGGTGCCGAACACGTGAAGTCCGTCAAAGAGGCGGGCGCACTTGGCCCGCGCATTTCCTGTATGTCGTGCAAGGCGCGGATCGTGATGGACATCGATGTCCTGGTAAGCTCGCCTTTGTCTCTGCATTGGTATTGTTCCGACGTTCTTCTGCCGTCTGCCCCAGGTGCGGCACTGCCATCGCCATGAGAAGACGGACCTCCGAGTCGCCCCAGAGAGCGAGATAAAGGACCTCGCCCCGCTCAAGCCCGGTCTCTGCGCCACGCTGGCCGTACGTTCAAACACGGCAGAGGAGGAACGCAAGAAACGCGTTTATCACTGCCGTCACTGTGATTACCCACGAATCCTTGCGGCCCAGGACCCTGAGCACATGGCTAGCACGACCGCCGCCGCTTATTCAGCGGAGTCGCAAGACATCCCGCCCGGCGCTGCGACTGGCAAGAAGAAGCTGAAGAGCTACAGCTTTGATGGGCTACGGTCACATGTAAAGGAGAAGTGAGTTCTTACCGCATGCCACGTGTGGGACTGCTGATTGTTACTGACTGGTGACGCACGCAGACACGGTATCCAATGGATCGGCGACGAGGACTTCTACAAAGCCGTTTGAGAGCCTCGTGCCGCTGCCTCCGCGGCGTGATTCGTCTCTGCGTGTAGAATTTGCTCCGTCTGTTGGCTGGCGTCGCTTGCAGTCGTGTACCGTCTCGCTTTGCTGATACGTCGTTGTCTAGGAGAGAGCTCCTCCGAATAGAAGAGCTTTGCGAATTGTCGAGCCTGCGGGCTTCTCGGTGGGAGTATCAGCCGGCGGGTAGCGCGAACAGTCTTCGCTCCGTTCGATGGCCTCTTCTGCGGCGGCTAGGGGCATCACGAGTTTGGGCAGCGGTGGGCTGTAGCGTGCGCGCAGGCCACGATGCTCACAGGACCGCCCCACACAAATTAGTAAACGTCGCACAAGCCTCGGAGGACATCCGCTTTTGGTACTCCTACCGGCGTATGTCCGTGTTCGACTGTCAGGAATCGGTGTCGCTGCCTCGACCCAGCGCGCCGTCCACCGCGACGGTGTCACCCTTTCGTATTCGCTTTGCTCCATCAGACGTCTCCCCGCGCCGTTTCACCTGCGCGACGATAAAGGAGCAACTATCATGTGAGTCCCCTTGTGCTCTCCTGGCCTTCGCGCATCCACGCTCGCATATGGACTGCTTGCTGGCAGAATTGCATCCATGCTTTCAAGCGATCCGCTTCAATAGCGGGCGAAGGCGACCAAATTAGACCGCACATTATCTTCGTTTCAGGGAAGACGGTGTCTCGGAAGCCGAGTTTTTCTGGTCGTATATAAGCCCCACACCTTCTCGTCCATGCACCCAGGTCCCGCCCCGCCTTCTCGCCCCCCGGCACGACATTTCCAACAGCGGCAGCCACCATGAAGGGTCTCGGAACCATCGCCCTCGTCCTCTGCGCGACCGAATTCTCGGGAGCCGCAGGCGCACTCGTGCAGAAGCCAGGTATCCGCCTGCCCTCCAGCGCGCGCCGCCACCAGGAGGACGTGCGGAACATCTTCCTCGACAGCTACAACGCGTACAGGTGAGTCGAGGGTGTCTCGCAGCCATCACTGGCGCGACTGACGGTGCTCTTGATAGGAAGTTCGCCTTCGGTCACGACGATGTGACGCCGGTGTCCAAGTCCTTCACCGACGGTCGCAACGGCTGGGGAGCATCAATTGTTGACGCGATGTCCACTTTGGTATGTGTGCTCCATGCTTCCATACCACGCTCGGTGCTGATGCCATCTCTTCAGGTGATAATGGGCGAACATGTTAGTCCCTGTCTCTCGGCCCCCTAAGTCCAGGGGTCTCACAGCGTTTGCAGGATTTGTTCGCAGAAGCCGTGAACTTTACCAGCCATATTGATTTCAGCATAGACCACACTGGCAGTACTACGAGGTCCGTGAGACTCTGATGTCACAGCGGATCTTATGCTAACTAAAATGCAAGTGTTTTCGAGACGACCATCCGATACCTCGCCGGAACACTCAGCGCCTTCGAGCTTAGTGGGAAAAAGTTTCCGGTACTCGTGGAGAAGGCGAAAGAAGTCGCCGACAAATTGACTGCTGCCTGGATCAATGTACGCTCATTACGTTTTTGCGCTACTACGCTATTCACACGAACTCCTAGGGGAACAAAATACCCTTCGGCCAGGTGAATTTCAACACCAGCACCCCTACAATTTCTTCGGTCAGTCATTATGCCATGCGCTCGATATTAGAAAGCTCATTCGGCTCATCTACAGTCGAACATCGCAGAAGCCGGTACAGTACGCCCAATCTTCTAGTTTCAAATCATAGGGGTGCTTACAGGGTGTCAATAGTTGACATTGGAATGGGCTACTCTCACGTAAGTGGCGTCATCACCCTCTTTTACAGACTATCTTATCTCCATGGGTGTAGTAAATATACGAAGAACCAGACCTACCAAAATCTCGCCGAAGGCTCCGTACGGCAAATCCTCAGCGTGGTACGTCGCTTGAATTTGAATCGGACCGACGATACATAAGCGTACTGACTGACTCCCTTAGCCCGATCCGCTACCAGGCCTTGCAGGTCAAGGTATAGATCCCTCAACAGGAAACACCAGTGATTCATACATTGTACGTTCGAACTTGTTCAAGATCCACTATCGACCCTCATGTTTCGGATAGACATGGGGTGGTGGCTCAGACAGCTACTTCGAGTACCTCATCAAGTACCCCCGCTTGACAAACACCAATGACAACATCTTCGCCGACACTTGGGCGACGGCGGTCGATTCGTCTATCAAGCACCTCGCGGTGGTGTGTACCGTGTCTTACGGCCTTTTATAGCGTGTAGCTAACAAATTCGTTGAATAGACGTCGACAGTGGGAAACCACCTGTACCTGGCTGATTTCAACGAAGCTGGCCAGATCGTCAACGTAGGTTCGCATCTGGCATGCTTCCATGCTGGAAACTGGCTTCTAGGTGAGCTCGACTTTCGATAGCTTCCGCATCTAACTAACCACTCGTCGAAGGCGGCAAGCTCCTAAACAACAACACCATCGTCGAGACCGCCCTCAAGTTGAACGACGCCTGCTGGAACACGTATGCGAGTACCGCGTAAGTTTCTCCGAGACTGCACCATCTATCATCTGCTCACCAATGACAACCTAGCACCGGGATTGGTCCGGAGGCCTTCGCGTTCTTCTCCGACAAAGGCAACTTCACGGGACAGGAGCTCACGCCCGGCGGCGCTGCCTTTTTCAACCAACACGGCTTCTTCATCGATGAGGGCGCTTCCTACTACTACCTCCGCCCCGAGGTTCTCGAGTCGAACTTCTATGCGTTCCGTGTGACCGGCGACACCAAGTACCTCGATCGCGCTGCCTCGGCCGTCAAGAGCTTCCAGACGTACTTGAGCGCGCCTGCCGGCTTTGGGGGCATCTGGAATGTCAGCGACACGCACAAGACCAACGACGACAACTACTTCATTGACGACACCGAGAGCTTCTGGTTTGCGGAGGTGTTGAAGTATTTGTGAGTGCACCCTAGTTTTTCGATTGCTCCGGTATCTAATTATCTCATCAGGTTCCTCACCTTCGACGACCCCAACCACATCAACATCGATCAATGTGAGCCATTGCTCACCCTCTTCTCCCGACTTAAGCTGATGCTGTATTCAGGGGTGTTTAACACGGAGGCCCACCCCTTCCAGGCCCCCCCACCCAAGCCTCAGTATGGCTCTGGAAAGCACGTCAGCTCGAAGCCACTCAACCTGCCGTTCAAGTCTACCAAGCCGCTTCCGAAGGTCAGCCCCGCGCCCTTGCTGCACAACGTCACCGTGCTATCAGAGTAGGCCGAGCCGTGTCGCAGAGGATTGTTTCTGTGTAGTACATGGGCCGAATCGAATAATATTTGCACGAAGTCAATGATCGCTACGCAACATTTACAAAACGTCGTCATCGTTGTCGTACAACATGCTGTGTCTTGAACAAAAAGCAAAGAGGAGACGAGAAAAAGTAACTAGCCCACCGCCGGGGTCGAACCGGCAGCCTTCAGATGACATGGTGTGTCACACCCGCTACTCGTAAGAGTCTGACGCTCTATCCGATTGAGCTAGGCGGGCGATGCTGTTTCTCAACACACATGGTCTATAACCAGTGTTTTTATTCATGAACTTTTGCATTTCCCGCTCACGTGAAATGCACGTGCACACGCGATTAATTCCCGCTGCGCGTCCCAAGCGCCAACAGTTTGAACTTGAACACATACCACGACGTGGAATCCAACGCTGATTTACGCGTTTTCATTTCCCCCCAGCAATTTGACAGAACGCTTGTCCCAACTCCTCAAAATACCAAGCAACGTTACAGCTACCTACGCAGCTCATAATGCAACGAGGCCCGCCGACGGCTGGACCAAGTAACACCAAGACGGCCCACACTCATTCAGAAATATGGAGGTGGACGCTTACGGCAGACGGCGTAGCACAGTGTCGTATTGAAGACGTTTTTGCAATGCAAGAGTGTGACGGTACCAAAGGTGAATCAGTCTGTGGGCCGAGCTTCACGATGAACCTCATTGTCTCTGCAGCTGACCCCGACTTCTACTGGCTGGGGCGTGTCCCCTGTCGAACTTGCTTGTTCTTTGGCATGATCGTTGGC
This sequence comes from Bjerkandera adusta, assembly GCA_027924225.1. NCBI lineage: Eukaryota > Fungi > Basidiomycota > Agaricomycetes > Polyporales > Phanerochaetaceae > Bjerkandera > Bjerkandera adusta. The sequence continues at coordinate 140,278 of BSCZ01000297.1, forward strand.
GTCCAGATGTATGAACAACGTACCGTCTATTCCGGTGAGCATTGGCGCATACCCGGCGTCTTGTATGCTGAGGGAGCTCACAGTGGATGACGGGTCCGGCATGATTGAGTGTAATTTGAGACACGTTGTACAGCAGTCTATGATTGCTCGTCGGAGTAGTCCTTCGAAGTCGAAACCCGCAAGCTCAAAGTACCAAGTGGGCACGGGCTCTACTAGCCCTCGAAAGCCGGCTTCGTCGTCCAAGAGCGCCACGGAGGCGGTGCAGCCCATCGCAGCTGTGGGGGATATCGTCCGTGTGGTTGGCAGGGTCTTGAACAGGCACCGCTCGCGCATGATCAATGTGGACAAACTATGTGAGGTGCCTACGCATCGTCTACTTGGTCATCCAGCTAACTCGCAGTAGCGGTATGTAGAAGAGCGACAGAAGAACCCGAACATTGGCTCGCTGTTGCGGAGTTACATCAGACGTGGTACAACCCCCCTGAAACAAGCCCTTTTGTCATTCCCAAGCCCAAGATTCGGCCATCCGTACCTGTGGTCACATTCCTGAATCAGCCTGCGCGAGCTCAGCCCTACGTCGCACCGATTGCCTCAGATCCTGGAAGCCCATCGAAGTCCAGCGTTGCCAGTTCCGCTCCTTCAACACCGTCCTCTGTCTCATCGTCTCGTAGCAAGCATCCCCAAGTATGTTTAGGCTGTTTATTTCGTAGCATCGTGTACTGATTTCGCATGGTGATAGTCTCCGCCACGTCTACGGCATCCGTCCCGCCTACATACCCGGGACCTCACCGCGAATACCTTCAGAATATACGTCAAGCATTACATGGATAACGCGCCTTCAGAGCTGCCCCGACGCCCTCGAAGCTCTTCAAATGCCTCGAACTGCAGCTCCTTGGAAAGCGAAGACGACGACGAGATCGAAGTCATGCTGCGCCGCGGGTCGAAGGCTTCAGTATCACAGGCTCGGGCTACGTCCCAAACGCGTGATTCCACGCCCCGACCAATACGATCCCGCAACGTTGATTCAACCCCCCGCGCCCCGGTGGCAACGCGTAAAACCGACGAACATGCAACAGATACGGCCGCTGGTCTGGCCGGGTTCTCGCTCTCCCATCTACGGCGTGTCCCAGAGCTCGCCCTACTCGCCCGCCGTGTCGTTGAAGCAGAATCAAAAAGACGCGCGAAGGAAGAACGCAGAAAGCAAAAAGAACAGGAGGCCAAGTCCCAGGGGAAACTGCCAGCCTCACATAAGTCAAGTTCTACATTCAAGCCCAACGCAGCGATGTCAGCGATCTCGAAGCTCGGCGAGCCGAAGGCGGCGAAGATGAAGCGACTCTTCCGGTTCGCAATCCGGCAGTTGTATGAAGAAGGGAGCATCGTCATGTGGGACGGGCCTGCACGTGCGATGCCGCTGCAACCTATTCCCGCACCGTCATTCGTGTCTGCCCCTGCATCACACGACGCGGCGAAGACCAGTAATATGTGGAAGTTGAGTTCCTCAACAGCTGCGAACACAACCGCAGCCTCTGCAGTATCGAGCGTATCGCAAGCAATTGGCGATGCAGAAGACGACGACGCAGAATTAAGCGATCCGCCTGAAGGCGAAGATTCGTACATTCCGCTCACTTCGGCATACCTGGCCCCAGTGGTGGAAAAGGCGATCACGACTATCTTGTCTCGACCCCCACCCACGTCGAGAGAGAAACTGAAGGGACCGCCGCCGGGACCCACCCCTGATGAAATTGTCACGCATCTGCGCAGGCGCGACGAGCGGTGGGCGCGCGTGGGGGTCTGGGCCGTGAAGGATGCGCTCAAATGGTCATGCGAGAAAGGACGGGTCTGGTGTGTTGGTGACAACAGGTGGGAAGTGTGCGGCTGAGCATGTGTGCGGTTTCCAGTTGTTATGCTAGTTGTACATTTTGATATATTCTTTGGCTCTTCCCGCTCGTTGACATCTACTTCCGCAATGACCGTTCTTCACCGTCGACGGGCCAGAATGCCTCTTCGAGCTCGACAACCCTGCTCCAGATTTGTTCTGCTCGGAGCCATGCCTCGGATCCGGGCTTGATGTTCAAGCTAAAGACGAGGAAATATGAGCGTGATCACAATGTAGTGAGGAAGTCAACCCACTCATCGACCAAGGAGGCCAGGTCGTCGACAAACTTTTCAAACTCTACATTGGTCCAATTGTCGATAAAGAGCCTCACGGCCTCCGTGGATGGGGTAGACGGCAGGTTCCCGGCAGCCGACGCCGTAGAGCCAACATACTTCCACGCGTCTAAGTACACCTGACCATAACCATTGATAAGGACGATCGCTCGGAGATGCAATAAACTTGGCACTTGCCCTTTCCATCGCCCAAAGGAACACCAGCCCGTCCTCTATCCTCCCACTCGCGCCAACTCTGGTCATCTCAGCCAAGTAATCACGCGTCCCCTTCCTCTCCCTCCACCCCTCCAGATCGAGGCCAAACGTAGCAGCAGTATCGACAAAGAAATTGGTTTCACGGATCACGTTCGTTAACGCATAGTGCAAGACGCCCAGTATGCGTTTGTTGAATCTCTCCTCGGGCGAGTCGAGTTTATGGAGCGATGAGTACGGGATCGAAGCGAGGAGGTGTCCGATGAAGCGTGGGTAGCCATGGGCGGCGTATATCCGATCCTGGGAAAGGTATAGCGAGAGCTGATCGTGGGGTAGCGTGCCGTCGCCCGCAGCGGTGAGGAAGGCGTGTTCCGTTGCCGCCGAATACGCCGTCGATAGGGAGTAGAGGTGCGAGGTCAGTGTCGGGGTCGTCATTGTGCCTGTCCTTGCACAGCGTCCCTGGTCAAGCTCGAACACAAACTCTCGCTACCGAGTCACCTTCCGCCCGGATGATGTTTGTCGTTGTTAGGATCAAAAGCCTCCGGTTGCCATTTACGGAAGGAGATATCTTGATTTGGAAAACAGCGACGGCACGGTAATTATTTGGCATGGCAACAAGAGACCTCGATTGAGGGGCCTGGTCCTGGACGAGTTTGGCGAATAAATCCCAGGAACACCCCGTGAAGCGTTTCACCGCACGACGCTAGTAAAATGAAGCACGAGGTTGAGAAGCGCTACGTGCCTGGGCTAGTCGAGCGCACGCAGGCACAATGACGACGTGAGTACAGATATTTTATTTATCCACTATATGTAACAAAAACAAGATTCTACTATAGGTCCAGAGTCCCACCAAGAAGCGATTTCCGTGTAGAGAAGGACGACATCCCCCCTGGGGACGCAGCCTGAGAGGCAGGTATACAACCGGCAGATGCTAATAAAACGAATCACAGATGATAGCAGAGATCAATACACTGTCCGTAAGATAGTGGTAATTAGACCATTGGAGGCGGGCGGAAGGACATGATCTCCTCGTAGAGTAGCTCCTTGAGCTGCTCCCGGCTGATGTCATCCTTGTGAACTGGAGAGACAATTTAGTCGCGAGCCCTGTACATGGAAATCGAGTAACGTACGATCGAACTCGAAGAACTCGGGGTCCAGTGGCGGAGCGCATGGCTCGTCTTCAGGGTCGTGCTAGAGCGCCGAAATCAGCGTTTATAGATCAACGGACGAACATGTATACGTACGTAAGCCTCAAGGTAAGGATGCGCGAGAGCCTCTTCAACAGTGATACGCTTTTTGGGGTCGAAGGTCTATGGGAAAATCACTCAGCGCTGCGCATGAATTTGATAGAGGTAAAAACTTACCAAACTCCGAGTGAGGAAGTCAATGGCGAGAGGATTCGCGTTTGGGAACAAGGTCGCAAACGGTTTCTTCTTGCGGAAAGGCAACGCACGAATGTAATCTCGCGACCGACGGGTGGTAATCGCGTAGAACTCGTCCAGTGTGGGGGTGCCAAGCACGTCCAGAATCAGCGTAAGCTGATGGTGGTAGTCCCGACCGGGGAACAGAGGTTTTCCCGAAAGCATCTCAGCGAGGATGCAGCCGACCGACCATATGTCGATCGCCTATCGTTCCTGACTATCAGAAAGGTCGACAGGGATGAAACGGCCCCTGGCGTACCTTGGTGTATTGTTTGAACGTCAACATGATTTCTGGCGCGCGGTACCATCTTGTCGCCACGTATTCTGTCATGAAACCCGTCTCCGTGCCGCTTGGCTCTGCGGTCTTGACTGACCGTGCGAGACCAAAGTCGCAGACCTTGAGGTCACAATTGGCGTTCAGGAGCAGGTTTGAGGGCTTGAGGTCGCGGTGAATGACATCCGCGGAGTGTAGTGCCTTGAGGGCGCGGAGCGTCTGGTAGATGAAGTATTGGGCGTGATCATCCGAAAGGTCCTGTGTCCTAATGACACGGTGCATATCGGTTTCCATGAGTTCTTGAATCACTACAGAGCGATTGCATGTGAGACCTGCAGTCGAGGGTAAACAAACGAGGACTCACGATAGACCTCCTTGAACTCGTCTATCGATCTTGGCTTAATAATGTCGAGGATAGAGATGATGTTCTCGCTGACTCCGGCCTCGCTGAGGAACTTCAAAAGCTTGAGCTCTCGGAGAGTCCGCAGGCAGAACATCGAGTGGTCGAAGGGGGCGATCTTCTTAATGGCGACTTTACGGCCACTGGGTTTGTGGACTGCTGAGCAGACAATACCGTATGCTCCTTCGCCGACGACATCGAGCACCTGGTAGTTCGTGCCTGTAGAGGGGGAGATCAGCTACTGCAAAGCGACATGGTATTGTGTTTGGGCGACGCCGCATCCCCTTGGAGGCATCCCTCCCCTCGCGCGCGGCCGCCGATCTCTTCTCACAACCACCACAACAATGGAAAGCGCACGCACCGACGTTGAATCGTACTTTGCGTGGTGCAGGTTGTGCCTGCGAGGCGGCATGGCCGTGCTTTGATTTGGCCTGTGCGGCGGCTTGCTTCTCAGACATGGCGGACAGGAGGGAGTGGTGGTGAGAGACAAGGGAGTGCGACGGGGGAAATGAGAGGCGTTGCTGAGGGTTTCCGCGTCAGAATCGAGTGTCGCCCGCTGCCGCGGTGTTGTTGTCGCGCGGGGGAAAGCGAGGGTGGGTGGTCGTGAGGGAAACAAAGACGTTGCTGCAATTGTCTACCCGTCTGGCCTCTCGGCCTTCTTTCGGCCTTCTGGTTTTATTCCCCGTCGCTGCACCCAGGCGCCCTCCGTACCAACTGACCCGCTCGATGCCAGGGGCTATTCTCGTCGCCTTTTGGGCAGTTGGGAGACATTCGACTCTGACAGCCCTGATGCCCCGTACACACCATCGTACTTGCCTCAGCAACTGTGCATTCACCGTGGCGACCGTCAGATCTCCCACACAACATTATCAGTTCTCTACTCCGTGCAGCTGCGAGGCTATAGGGTTTCACAATAGCACATCACCAAAAACATGCCCGGTATCGTGAGAGAAGACAGCCAATCAACCTCTGCGTGACACAACTTCCCGCATCTCTGTGTTCAACCCGCGTCTACCGTCCCGCTATGAATTTCCACCTTGTTGAGGAACAATGTCCACCAGGTATTGTACTCGGTCGCGGGAATATTACCCGCGGTCGGGCCTCGTGAGACCATTTCTGCACAAAGTGCACTGCGCAGCGTCTGTGGCGGATATGAAAGAAGGTGAATGGCTTGTTCTGTCCGTGTGTTACGTGAATCCAGAACCACCAGCTTTTGAGGTGTGCCCAATTGTGGTATGATGGAAAGCATCTCATCTTATTGAGAACAGATCGACATCCGGAAAGATGGAATGGACGAGGGTATACGGTGACGAAATCGCAGCCACCGTCGCCACAAAGCCACGCTCAGGCATCACAGATAGTCCCTGAGCTGCAAACGTCGTTACCCACCGTGGTGATCGTCAGGGCTTTTGGGCTCCTCGAAATCATGCCGCCACGGTGCCACCTATACATGCACATACGATGATCAGAATCGACGACGCCACACGCCCAAGGTCGAGATGCAGACGATAACTCATCAATTGCAACAAAACACAGCGACGACAAAGGATGGCTACATATCACGTCAAGATTGTAAGTAGGGTAACAACACATGCACATCTTTGATACTTTTGGGACGACACATCACTGGACTTCGACAAAGCGATCCAGGCCGGAAGGACTGCGTCTACCCGAACCCTACCACCTGCCTCTGTACAAACCCCACCGAGAGAAAGCCCCACCAAAGGCTTACTTTTGTTGAGGTCCACCGCGACCTCGAGGATTTGGTCCGCCGCGACCACGGAAGCCACCACGACCGCGGTCGCCGTTAACGGGCGGGCGTGGTGGTGGACGTTCCCCACGCTCCTTGCGAGTCTCCACAACGATGCGGACCGGGGGACCCTCCGACCCATCTCCAACGCGGATACCACCCTCACCACCGATGTTCGAAGGCAGCGACGCAACGATGGCGCGACGCGCGGCTTCAACGGTGGTAAATTCGAGGAATGCGCACGCCTTGCTACGGACGATCTCGAGTTCTTTGACAGCACCGAAGCGCGAAGTCAGCACGTTCCTCAACGCGGCGTCGGAGACAGTCTCGATCACACCCTGCAGTTCCCGGGTTAGCTTTGAAATTAACGATACGGCGTGGCACTGACCTTGACGAAGCATTGAGCAGTGGACGCATTGTTCGCTGCTACAAACGCTGGGTGCGGTTGGTTCTGTGACCGTGCATGCGGAGCTGGCGAGTGCGGTGTGCTCGGGGCTGGTGAAGCAGGAGCTTCGCTGATGCCCTTCGCCTCCTGAGCAACTGCAGTTCCCCACTTATTGCTGCCAGTGGCGGCAAGGTTGGCCCATGTCTTCCTTACTGGTTGAGGAGCGGGTGCTGCGGGTGCCGTAGCCGCAGCTGCAGTAGGGGCGGGTGCTGGTGCTGAAGGCTGGACGGGAGCAAGTGTAGAGGTCTCCGCTGGCGGGGCAGGAGAGGCAGGAAGGGGGGAAGGAGCCGCTGAGACTTCGGCCACCGATGGCGCTGACGGCTCAGCGGGAGTTGGTTCGGGCTCGGGTGCTGGCGTAGTTTCGGCGTGTCCGTTAGGGTGTTGCTCGGCAGCAGGCTCAGACACAGCAGGGGCAGGCTCCTCAGCCTCTGGTGCCGGCGCCGGAGTAGGAGCTGTGACGGGTGTAGGCTCCGGCACAACTTCAGGCTCCGGCTCAGCGGATGGGGTGACAAAAGTAACGACAGGAGCTGATGACGGCTCCTGGTCTACAGGTGCATCCTGAACCGGGGGCTCCGTATCGTCACTAGGCTCGTCCTCGACAGTTTCCTCCTTCAAGAAACGGAAGATATCGTTGAGGACGAAGTATCCGTTCGGCTGCTCCGCAAGGAAAAAAGTCTGGACAAACTTCTTCCATGGTTCACCTTGATTGGACATTTCACCGATGACTTGGATAATGATGCCGCCGTTCGCAGAGGACTGCGCATCTACCGAATGAATGAAGACCTTGCAGTCCTGGAAACCGATGGACGTGATCCGAGCATGGATTTCCTGGAAAAGACAGATTAGTGGGCAGTTTCTGGCGGGAAAAGGTCGAGGCAGAAAAAGGTTTTGCAGGTGAGGACGCGACGCGCGTCCCTCTGTACCGTGCAGTGTCGGAAGTCACAGTAGGATGAGCCTGCCACGTACATCACCCACGTATTGTTGGAGGATTCGGGGACATGTGGGATGACACGAGAACAGACGCGACGCGACTATGAGCTAATGAGCCGTGTTACATACCTGCTGACCGTAGCACGGCTTTCCATCCTCGCCCTCGGTGCCGTGAATGAACGTAGAGGCTTTCGTGTAGAAGCAGTGAAGGCGATTCGGCTGCTTGTTGACGAAAGTGTAGTACTGGGGAACGAATTGCCAGCCAACTTCAGAAGGATTGACGGTGGTGTTGGTCATGCTGAGGGTAGGACTTTGGGTGGCCGTGGTGGTCAAAACTCGAGAAAAACGCGAAAAAGAAAGAGCAAGACCGACCTAGAAACGAGCTGGAAGGGGAGACCGGGATGAGGGTTTGAGGTTGTGGGGAGGAGGCCACGAAGGCAGTGAGAGTCGTCGGAGGAACGATGTCGAAGCCACAAATCACACTTGACGCCCTCACTTTCCCAGGCGCCGCCCCAGCTCCGATGCCATCTGATCTCCGACAAAAAGAGTTCCCCAGTCTGGTCACAGCCTCTGAGCGAGGGCTGGACAGAGCCTGTCACGCGTCATTCCAGTGTGGCCGGCGTTCAAGTACGCAGCCTGATCGCGACTCTCTTCTCTCCTTCATCACCTCCGTCCTGCCCATCCGCAAAAATGGGGACGAACACGCAAATACTGCTCGTATTTTTATTCATATTTGTCTTCTGTCTGTCAGGAAATGGTGTCTACGCGTTCGGTGCTGGAAACATTCCCAGGCAAGCCCCTCGTTCGCCACAGTGGAGACTGTGTTAAATGAGACGATCTGCAGCTTCGCATACATGGAAGGCAGAGCATTTCGGCACGGAGATATTGTAAGCTTGCACGTCGCGGCGATCACTGTTGATAGTTCATTCACGTGCGTAGGAAGATGCCCTTGCAGACATCGCAAAGAAAGCCGGTGGTTTCGCCCTCGGGGCTTTGATCGGAAAGGGGGGCTCTAAATTCGGTGGACTGGATATCAAGCGTGTTTACTTTGGGTGAGCTCACGCGACCACAGGTCACCACTGATGACCATCGCGAGACCACATGCTTAAAATATCGTAGAAATTGGCTCCGTGATTATAGTCAGGTTCGCCTATCTGATTTGAGAGTCAGGAGCCACTGAGTTAACCCGTACCTTAGGCGGTCGATGTTGCTGGCCTCCAAAAGCTACCGCTCCAGGTAGGCTCGTTCTTGTGGCGAAGTATCTCTCAGCTAATCGCCACAACCAGACAATTTTGAACCTATGCATGGTCCTAGGCTTCCTTGTAGGTCTACAACAGCCCACATGTGCTCCGTAAACTTGATTCTGAAAATCTCTAGGCGAACGGATATGCTACCCATGAGTTCGAAGTCACACCCGAACGCCTGGGCTGCTACCTTCCAGTAAGGGAACTCTTTGTCTCGTCCTTCTCATCTCTAATGGATATACAAGACTGAACATATCGACAATCCCAAAGGGTATCCCAGCGATGCGCAGAGGTACGATTCGAGGCTCCGACCACCAGTCAATGTCAGTTTCGTTACGGCTGAGATGAGACTGTCATTCTAAAACTTAACTTTAGCCTCAAGAATTGGAAATCGACCCACGCACGGGGATGAAGAACTATATCGCTAACGGTTCGTACCATGGTCACTGTTCCAGGACACATTCTCATGCGATAGTCCCCTGACAGAGAATGGTAACTGGGATACTTCGAAGGCACTAGTTCGTCGTACGCTAGAAAGGTGCATTCAACTTGGCAGGCAGCAGCGTTCCCAAGGTCGGAAAGAAGATGAATATGAAGCATACCGTCTCCTTGGCCAGGCGGTCAGTGACTTTCGCATGATACATATTATCTACTGACGTCTGCTACGTTGAACGTGCAGCTCCACACACTGGAGGACTTTGCCGCTCATTCCAATTTTTGCGAGCTTGCACTCGTGAGTATGGGCCACCAACAGGTCTTCATTCATGTCGGCGACCAGGTTCGCATCCAAGCTAGCAACGGGAAACGGGTGGCCCCACTAGTAACAGGTATTCACGCCCCCATGCGAATGTTTTGTGTGTGCTGATCCAGTTTCAGGTACATTCGGTTCGCAAGATTTCATCCACAGTCTACTCGGAGGTACGTATCGTAGCTAAGGCTGGAGAAATGGCTTTTCACTGACACGGTTGAATTCAGAGGCCACGGACCACATCGTCAGTTACTTTCCCTCGATTACTTACGCCAGGGTCCTGACGTTTCTCAGAGCCAAGCGTCCGTAAGCGATTTGAACAAGGAATTGGACAAGGCACGAGCCAAGGCTGCACCCACCACGCGCGGTGGCAAAACGCCTGCAGATTCACTACGGGAACTTCTGTTCAATATTCCCGGAGGAAGCGGCAGTGAAATGGCCCGCGAGATGGATAGCATCGAGCGTATCAGGGCGGGGCCTACGCAGGGTGGGAAACCCCCAGATCAGATGAGCCCGCAGGAGCTGCACGCTGTCTTGTGGCAGGTATTGACGTTCCGCGACTCAGGTGAGTGTGAAGTGTGACTCCTGGATCGGGACTGGTCGATAATATTTGCTATAGTGGTCAAAAAGATCGAGAAGACTATCGGTACGTACAGACAAAACCGCACGCGTGCTTAGACTGAGCCCTGTCTACAGAAAAGATCCCTGGTCTCGGAGCGATCATCGAGAAACTCATGGACTCGATATCAGGTGAGGTCACTCGCAGATCCACTTCACTCACAGCTAACGTTTACGCAGTCTTCGTGTTCACTACATTGGAGGTGTGGGCAATGTTGAATTCCTCCCGCGCGTTTCCTGACCTCGATTGCATCAGCCGTTCCTCAAGCCGCTTATGAAGACTGCTACCAGTTCACTCATGGCTGCGTCTGGGGAGGTCATTGACCAAGCAGATCAGTATGAAGTATTCAATGACCCCAGAGCAGTACGCCCCGCTTTTCTTACCTCCAGCCTTTTGACTGATGATAGCAACTAGTCCGACCCTACTCATTCTTTCCTGAGTAAAGATCACTTCGTACGCACGATACGTTTCTTCATCCTTAATGCCGACTGATTTTCAAACGCAGAACCTGATCTTGAATGAGCCAGCAGGAAACCTAGGCAAAATCGTACTTGTAAGCTACTCCTGAGGTCAAATGCTTAGCCCGGTGTTTGATTATTTGTAGACCCACACAGTGAACCTGGTCGTGAAAGCATGGGACGACAACTCAATTAATGTGCACCAAGTGACGGAGGACATACTGTCGTGCCTGTAAGCTTTTTCATACAGAGTTGTCATGAACAGTTTCTGAATTAGATGTAGGTTCCACCCCGATTTCCACGACCGCAATAGCAAGGTTCAGAAGGAGATGATGGACTATATGCAGAAATGGGTGCAAGGATTGGGAAACCGACAGCAGGAAGTTTTGAGGCGTCTCAGCAAAGACAGCGTACGGAACCACCAGAACATCCGCTTGGCAGGAGAGGGAGGCACTCCGGCGGCCCAAGGCAGCTCCGCGTACAATGCCGGCGTGCAAGCACAACATAACGTCCAAGGCTATGTCAGCCAGATCCCCGTAATCGGAGCAGCTGCAGGCTACTTGAGCAGCAGTAGTGGTGGAGGTGGAGGCGGCCAGGCCAACCAAAGCCATTCTTCGAACAGCTTCGTCGGGAACTTGGCTCAAATGAGCGGTGGAAGTGGGCCAGGAGGGCTCATGACGGGAGGATACGGTCACGGGCATGGTCATGGTCATGGGCACGGTTCCCCAGGCGGACCTGCAGGTCTCATGGGCAAGTTCGGCGAGGCCCAGCAATTCTTCGGCCAGTTCAATAGCCCGGGTGGAAGGAGGGATATGCCTGGGTCAGAATACCCCGGTGGTCCTGGTATCCCGAGCCCTGGCGCCCCGTCGCCCACAGGCTTCCCCGGCGGTCCCGGCGAGTCGGCATATCCTGGCAGTTCCGCACCGCCTCCTTCGTTCCCTGGTGGCGGAGGCCCACCCAGCTTCCCCGGAGGCCCTGGCCAGTCGTCGTACCCTGGCGGGCCAAGTCAATCGTCGTATCCGGGCTCGGAACCATCCTACCCCTCGCAGTCGGGCTACGCGCCGTCTTATGGTTCGCCGCAGCCTGAACCCCACTACGGAAACCCCGGATACGGGGATGGCTCTTATGCACCCCCACCCCCACCTGGCGGACCTGGGTTCCCCGGTGCACCAGGAGGAGGGCCTGTCTTCCCTGGCGTGCCGGGAGAGGGCCCCGGCTTCCCAGGCTCCTCTCCCTTCGGAGGGCCGCCACAATATCCCCCATACGGCGGCGGCCCCCCACCTCCCGACCGCCCATTCGGCTGGTAAACGATACTCGAAGTCCCAAAACGACATTGTAGTGCTTTGAAAATGTAGCAGATAGAATTCGAAAAGTGGAAATCGTGTACATGTGATTCAGATGTTATGTATCCAGCGACAGACGTTAGCGACAATCCGTGGGTTCCGATAAATTGGTATTCTACGAGGTCCGAGGCCTGATGGGTTGGGAAAATCTACTCGAATATGTCGGTGGCGTAGCGACCGACAGTTGCGCGCTCGAAGGCAGCTGCGGCTTCTTCGTCGCTGTACCCTTTCGCCTCCTTGATAATGGCAGTGAGGACCTCCTTGATACCCCTTGCTATCTTAGCGGAACCACACACGAACATCTTGGGAGATATGTTAGGCAGGGCTAGTCGGAGGAGAACACCTGGAGACTAACCTTGCCACTCGACTCGTAGAATCCATCCAGCTCACGACGGTCGCGCCACAAGCGACTGCACAATCCTGGTTAGTTCGAGGGGACAGCAACACGAAGGCAACCACTTACTCCTGTACATACTTGCACCCCTCCGACTTCTCAGTCGCGCGCGAGAACGCGGGGCGCACGTCAACGACACCAAGTGCCTGCCACTCCTTGAGGTCCGAGTCCGAATACAAGAAGTCCTGGTCGGGGTTCCGGCACCCGAAGAATAGGAGCGCCTTTCCGACGTCGCGGCCCGCCTTCTTCTGTTGGGCGCGCTCTTGGAGGAAGCCGCGCATCGGCGCGATGCCGGAGCCGGCGGCGAAGAGCACGAGCGGCGCTGCAGGGTCTGTCGGGAGGTGGAACGCGGACGAGGAGGCGCGCACGGCCATTTGCACTTTGTCGCCTGGGCGGAGACTGGCGAGGTACGTCGATGCGACGCCGAGGAACGGCTCCTTGCGTCCCGAGAGTGCGGGCGCGTCGATGACGCTGACCGTTAGCGTGACGTGTTGCGCGTTCCAGAGCGGCGAGGACGAGATGGAGTATTGCCGGATACGCATGGAGGGGAGTAGGGAGAGGAATGCGGTGAAGGTGATCTTGATGTCGGTATACTCTTCGAGCAGGTCGAGTACGCTGAGACGGCGGTCGAGCACGGCGTTGCTGTAGCTGTCGAGCAGTGACTGTAGAGCCTGCTTTGTGGCGTCGGAGCTTTCGCAGGTCAAGAGGATACGTAGGTCGCGTGTTGTGGCAGGCTGAGAGAGCTCGACGTAACCGGAGAGTAGATCTGAGGTGGTGACTACTTTGCCCACAGGGAGGGGCGTCGGTCCGGCGGAGGAGAGTGTGACCTATGAAAAGTGAGTATGGCGCAAGCCTTCAAAGGGTGCCTTGGACGTACCTGCTGCTCTGCGGGCAAGCTGAAGCGGGCAAGAGCACGATGGACGTCACGGATAGGGTTCGATGGTAGACTAACAAGATATCAGAACGAGCAGCTTAGAGATATCGAGACACTCACATTGCCAGGTAGTCGCCCGCACGGCAAGTCATGCCAGCCGGAAGGTCGAACTCTGCCAACCCGCTCAGTAAAACTCCGGAAGCCACTAAGCCAGAGGCGGCGTACCGATGTGTCGCTTTTCAGGTGCACCAGGAGCGGTGAGCACCTTGTTCTCTATGACGGTACCCAAAGCGGCATCCTGCTGACGGAGGTCGCTAGCGCGCGACGTTCCCTCGCTCACAACCTTCATCTCGAGGCCCGTCTGCGCGTCTTCAGAAACCTCGGTCGAGTATTCCTACGATACCATTTGTTCAACCGACTGCAAAACATGTACCGGGACCGAAGACGTACCTTGGGAAGCACCTCCCACACCTTCGCAGCCCATGTATCGAACGCCTCGAAGAACATCGCATCTCCCGCGTCGCCCTCGCCACGCTCCACGAGTCGCCGTGCGCCACGGTCCTCAAAGGCCTTGTCGACCAACTTGGGGATGCGCTGGAAGGTACGCACCCAATCGTGGTGGCCGCATCCGAACACAGCGTACCACACGTTCGCAAGTTCCTTGCCGTTGAGCGCGGAGAGCCATTCGACGAAGTGCGACGCGTTATCAGCGGGTTCACCTGTGTAGAATGTTAGATGGCGAAGCTGTTGCAGAAGTCGCGACACTGACCTTCGAAAGATGCACATACGACGATGACGGGGCCGTCTGTGGGCAACTTGCCGACTGCTGAGTCCATAGTGCCCATAGTTGCCCGGAATCCTACAAAGAACGCATAAGCTTGCAGGCCATCGCTGGCTTGTTGAAGCCTACGCACCATATCGGCCAGCGTCGTTTGCAATCCGCTGCGCAAAGCTCTCCGACGTGCCGGTGTTCGAACCATACAGCACATACAACGGCTGCTTCGCCTCACTGCCCGGCGGCGCCACAAACGTAGCCCTACTGGACTCTTGTGAACCAGCGTGGAAGGCCCGGGGTGCGCTAGACACTGCGAGGAGCTGCTTGCCTGAGCGCGGAAGCGCATGGACATAGAAGTTGGCGGGCTTAATGGTCAACGACTGTTTGAGCTTGAGTTCGTAGGACGGATCTTCCGCGACAAAGTCGAACTTCTGGATGATGACTGCGAGGGCAATTATGGCCTCTTGCCACGCGAAGGGACGGCCCTGGAATATTCGTCAATACCTCTCGCTAGTACAGCCTCCGAACAACTCACGATGCAGGCACGCAGTCCGAATCCGAATGGCTGCCATGCGTTGGGCTGGGAAATACCAATTAGTTTGTTGCGCTGGAATGAACGCAAGAAACGTACGGGGATCTTTTCGAACTTGCCGTCAAGCATGCGATCTGGTCGGAACTCCTTGGCCTTGTCCGACAAGTCAGCGTTGTCTGACAGAACACCTAAAAACACGTACATCTTCTCCCCACACCTTCGGGTCCTTCTGTGAGACATATGTATTGATAGCGACAGGGTGGCCATTAGGGATGAAGTATTTTCCATCACCGATGACCTGGTCCCCATCGGCGACAACAGAGCGTAAGGGCGCGGTAGGGTCCAACCGAATCGCCTCTTTCAGGACAGCTGCAAGAGTCACGCAGCACAGAATTCAGCCTGTGGCAGCGGGCGGGGCGCCGAAGAAGCACTGCGTACCGTCAATGTATTTCAGCTTTGAGATATCGGTAAGCTGTATCTGGCCATCGCCGAGAATCTCGTCGACCTCCTCGCGCGCCTTGCGCAGGGCTTCAGGTGACTTGACGAGATGGTACAAGGCGAAGGTAAGGAGGCCTGCGGGACGGTTTCAGCGTCAAGAGCACAGGGTGCGAAGGCTGGACCGCACCAGACGTCGTCTCATGGCCTGTGAGAACAGTCAGTTTGTGCATCGAAGCGTAGGTAAATGGAAGTACTTGTACGTACCCGCTATCAAGAATGTAAGGAGCTATGTGAAACCGGTCAGTAAGGCATCTCTCCCGCGTGAATGTAACCTACGTTATATCTGATGTTTTCATCAGAGAGGCCTTCGCCCGTCTTAGGGTCCTTCGAATGCATCATGATATTCAACAGATCTCTCTTGTCAATTGGGTTGCGCCTGCGCTCATCGATAACTGCAGGAGGTAAGTTAAGCGATGGCACAGCAGACAGAACGTCTGAGTCGGGCCTACTTTCGTCTGCAAGGTCCGCCATGGTCTTGACGTCCTGTTCGTATTTCGCTGTGGTTCCCATCATCATGGAATTCAGGAGGCCCGGTCGATTCGCGCGTAAATTGCATTCGACGAGGAAGTCCACCATAGACTGCACGAATGGGTGACTTGATTCCTACACGAAGCAAAGTTAGCATCGAATCGCGTGCCGAGACGCCTCAAAGTGCGCACGCGATAGAAAGAATTCAAACTGCGATAGACCCATGAGCATAATGGGCAGCATGACGCGTCGGGGATGTTCACGCACCGGTAGGACATCGAACAAAGCGCGATGGTGTCTAATGTCAGCCGTGTAAAATCTTCTGCGGGGTTAATCTTGTACTTCGGACCAAACCTGGGCGCGGCGCGCTCAGTCAGAGGGTGACGCCACCAGAAAAGCAGGTGACTAGGCTCACCTCTGCCATTTGAGGACGAGCTGGGAGGCGAGGTCGAGCATATCTGGGAACATGTCACGGATCGATGCAGTGCCGAACGCGGGCATGAGCAGGCGGTCTGCAGGCACACATGAGGATCAGGAGGCCGGAGGTGCAGTGGGCGAGCGTACGCGCGATGCCCCAGTTGGGTTCATCTTTGTATGCCTACGCGTCGGGTGAGTATCGGGCGCGAAGTGAGTGCGATGCGGGCGTACCGTGAAGAGTCCGTCGCCGACGGCATTGCGGACGAGCTGGAGGGGGCCAACGACAGACTTGAAGAATCTCTTTTCGTTGGAGACGTCGTTGACGAGCTCTGCACTGTTGACGATGATCACGCGCCGGCCTACGCGACCTTCAGCACGCGCTTTTTGCATCCGCGATTGCGCTAATGACGCACCGATAATGTTCAGCTGGAAAATCTCGCCGTACTGCTCTGCGAGCAGCTGGAACGAGCGCAAGGGGACTTCACGGTCGATGGCGGTGACATGGCCGAGAAACGGGATGGACGGCGGGGTGGGGATGGTGGAGGTCATGGCGAGTGTGCTGTGAGTCTGGCGGCGAGGGAGCGAGGAGAGGGCTTATATGGTTCTGTGTGCGCGTCAGTAGCTGCACATGCGGCAGCTGGACGTATCGAAGGCTGATCATCTCTGTCCCTGGCTCGCGGTGGGGAGGACGCGCACGGCGGCCGCTCGCAGCGTCGCTGCTGTCGCCAGCCTCGGACAACCTCTAACTACGTCTGACACCTCCGGCAATGCACACTCCGAACCGGTCGACGCCCATGACGACAACGACGGCCGTAATATTCCCCGGCGCGACACCAGCCCAGCGAAGCCCAGCCCGAACCGGCGGCATGGGTCCCGCAAAAGTCGGTGTGCGGTCAGATTGCATGTTGTTGAGTCATAAGATACCGGTCGTACCTCACCTATCAGAAACCTTTTGAATAGAAGGCCTCGTCCTACCATAGCATCACAGACAGCTGGGCTGGTAGCTCTCACATTGTAAGGTTGGCATGCATCCGTGTAAATTAGAGGTGTAGACCAGGGTATAGCTAATATCGTAGAGTAGTCCCGACAGCACGAAGAAAACCTAAGCTAGCACGACCTCTAAGCGTCGAGCGGCTTCTTGGAGATAACGAGGTACATTGGCGTAAAGATCTGTGAGGGCGAGGAGGTTAGCATCGGAGGCCAGGAAACCCCAATAGGACACGAACCTTTTGTTGACCTGTCTTCACCAGGGCATCACCAGCAATCTTCAACGTCTCACATACGTCCCATGTGCCCTTCGGCACAATGCCCGCGAACTCGAGCAGCCGTAGGCCGTGATGCGAGACGAATTTGCCGCTTGAACTTGTACGCCAGCAGGTGAAGACGTCCCAAAGCGTCTGCGCCTTAAAGACATCACCCTCAAGCGGGTAATACCACGTCACCTCGTCCGGACGTTCCGCCAAGTCTTCTTCGTGCAGGATCTCAAATCCGACGGTTTTGAGTGCCTCACGGGCCTTGGCGATCGGCCGCATCTCCGGGATACCGTTGCCAATCTCGATTTGGTGTGCAAGTTCCTTGTGCTCGGGGATGGCTGGGTCCCACCGGTCAGTCATGCACCACTCGTAGACACCGAACTGAAACAAGGCCGGTTAGCAACCTGGGCAACCTCACTGGAGCGCATATCAACTCACGATTCCTCCGGGCTTCAACACCTTCTTAATCTCAGAGTACACACCCTCCCACGACGGTGCGTGAACGGTCGCCTCAATCGCGTACACTGCGCGGCTCATGAGCCTCGCATCCAACCTCACACCGAACAACATCACGTACCAGCATCAAACGAGTTCTCGCCAAACTGCTCCGAGAGCTTCATGAAGTCACCCTTGACGAACGTAATCTGGTCCTCAAGGCCCGCGTACTTGGTGTGCTTTTGCGCACGCGTGATCTGGTACTCGTTGTTGTTGAGGCCGACGATGTTCACGTCCGCAAAGCGCGCGATCTCACGCGCAGGCCCGCCGACACCGCACCCAACGTCGAGGACGCGCATGCCGGGGCGCAGCTGCATCTGCGCGGCGAGGTAGTGCTCGTGGCGCGCGAGCGAGGCCGCGAAGGATTCGCCCTTGTAGAACCGCGAGAAGTGGAACGAGCCCGCCCACGCGTACTCGTACAGCAGCGTCGCTGCGTCGTAGTAGCCTACGCATCCGACCGTAGCACGTCAGCAACGCAAAACCCCCTGTCTATTTGTGTGATTACGCACCGTTGACGACGTCGGTGTAGCTGCTCAACCGGTTGTCCTTGTCCGCATCCTGCTCCTTGCTCATGTCGTTTTGCCAGAACTTGGTGTAGGCCTCCATCCGGTCCTGGTGACGGCCGTCTTGCGTGACGCCGGGTTCGTTGGTGGCTACGGGTGCCATTTTTGCGAGGACTGGGGAGTAGGGGTCAGCGTGAGCGGTCGAGGGACGCGTGGAGACGATGAAGATTCAGAGACTTGAATGGTTCCCGAAGGAAGAAAACCCATGACACCGCGAGGTGCGTCGTCAAGTTTGCAAAAGTTGGCATCATAGAAAAGTAACGGACGAAGACACTTACGGGGTGTGGTGGACGGTGGACGAGAGAGTAAAGGGAGGAGACGGTGTTGGGAGGAGGGACGAAGAGGAGTGGGACGAGCCCCGCTGGCAATTTATGGTGGGAAACGGCGGTCGCCTTCACCTTTGACAAAATTCCTTTGGCAAATCACACCGAATCGTGCCATGCATTTATTACGTTTGGCGCCCGCACTCAGTGATGGGCAACACTAACTGGCCGCAATTTCATTGGCTGCCAAACAGCGTCGAGGACAACGTGAAGGGCAGAAGCCAAAAGACAGGAGAGTTGAAGACATTATGTGGGGTGAAGTACGGTGAACGTGGCCCAGCCCGCCATCGAGCGCAGACCGGGTGGAGGCATGACAAGAACGTCGTAAACGGGGCGTGACAGTGTGCAAAGCGCAAGGAGATGAGAACAAAAATGTAATCAAGACGGGCTTCCTCCAACCGGGGATATAAAATACGAGAGAGACGAGATATAAAACGAGGCGTGTAGGTATTGGAGGATGCGTGGCGAATGAATGTGTAGTGTGCGAGAATAAATGCTATACCTACGATGAAGACGAGAGCTAGGCCGAGACATGCATTCCTTCAGAATGACTACGAGACCAAGGATAGAGGGGGATAGCTGAGCAACGACATTATGAGACGACGGAAAGCAGCGAGAAACAGACGAGACGTTATTAGAGGGGGCTAATTACTTGCTTGCGCTGGCGGCCTGTATCAAGAGCGCCTTCTCCTTGAGCACCGAGGGGTAACTGTTCATTAGGTGCGCTAGAGAGCGTAGGTCTTCTTGGTCCAGTAGCGCGATGGTGAGCTTGGGCTGGTGGATGCGTCAGTATACGTGTCAACCATCACAAACTCCATACTCACAGCTCCCTTGAGACCGAACGCTTTGACGACACGCCACCTGTTAAACGGGTTGAGTCAAGCCATGGGGAAGTGGGACGCGGGTGCACTTACAGCTTGTCACCAAGAGCTTGCTTTTGTTGCTGGATAGGCTTGTCCAACAAGCCGTCGATGAACTCGTCAGTGGCTTTGACGACAAGCGGGTCTGCCTTAGCCACCGGGAGGCCGGTGCTCTGCGAACCCATGATCCTGATGACATCGGACGCTGAGAGGCGTGCCAGAGTAGCAAGAGTGTAGCTCGTATTGGTGGTAGTGCTCGGTGTGGCTGGAGCTGGTGATGCGGTCGCGGACGGTCCGCGCGAAGACAGGTCGGGCGTCGATGGAGAGCCCGTGAACGGCGTGATCTTCTTGGCCTGGGGCGTCACTGGAGGCTCCTTGGCCGCGGGAGTTTCGTCCTCCTCCACATCGAGGACCATCTTCGCGTCCGCGATTTTCGCCCGCAGGACCTCTACGTTGAACAGACACATCGCACGCTCACGCTTGGGTAGGCTCATGAGGAGCTCTGTAAGCTCAGCAGCTTGTGAGGAACCCTCGAGCTTCGCGACGGCAGCGGTCATACGATCGCGTTCAGACGTTGGTGGGACAGAACCGGATGGTGATTCTGTGCGCGGTGGCGTCGACAGCGATGCAGGCATAGAAATGGGCGTTGATGGGTGGTCTGGCGCTGATGCCGTCGCATTCAAGTGGTCTATGGACGCCGAGGGCGACGGAGATTTGTTCGGAGAGGACGTCTTCGAGATATTCAGGGCTGTCGTTGCTTGTTGGACGCGTTCGCGCAGTTTGTCTTGGTCTTGGATCGTGTTCAAGACGTCACTGAGCGACATTGCGGCGATGGCCTCCACGATGTTGTCCAAGTCTTCGTACGGCACGGTGTCCATAGACTTGATTCGCCTTGAGAGCTCGCCAGAGATGACCTCCTTCCGCACAACCGGAGAAAGGGCAGCTAGCTCGTCGTATCGCATGGGCAGATTCAATGTACCCGCCAATGCCGCCTAAAAGTTCAAATTGGTGAGCACTTCATCTACCATGGACACTCGATGAAAACTAACATGATAATAGCTTCCTGAGCTCCTGCGAGCACGGTTGTCGGAGAGACGATCATGGCCCATAATCGGCGAACCAAGAGGTGCAGTGCGATTGTTAGGACTAGGCCAGCCTGCATAGCTCTCACCGGCTTCGCTAGCGGCTGGGCTGGTGGCGCCGCTGCTGCTCCTCGGGTGATTATTATGACCGCCGAACCTCGCGGCAAGCTTCTCCTGCCTCAACTGTTTCGGCTCGTGTAAGCGTACAACCAGCTGTTTAGTTCCGAGGACCATGCCGTTCATGGCGTGCATCGCGTTTGCGGCTGTCCATCCCGTGTTTAATTATCAGACACCCCACGATGCAGAACGTGTATGTGCGCACCTTGATCTGGAGTTTGGTAGGATACGAAACCGAAGCCCCTGCTTTCTCCAGACTCGCTCCGCATTACACGTGCACTAGTAAAACTCAGCATATAATTATGCTTCGAGAACACCACGCCTTACCTGACAATCTGACCAAACTGTACCATAAACGTCAGTGAAGGGAATTGAATGCGAGAAATCGTTAAGACGCACCTGACGGAAATGAGAGAAGAGTCCATTAGAATCGATGGAAGTGTCCAAGTTCTGCAGCAATTTCTCGTGAGTTCTTATGGCGATTGCTGAATCACCGTGGTACAAACCTTGATGAAGAGGTTGCAAGGATCGATGAGCCCGCTGTGGCTAGATGATCCCGGGCCACTGAGCGGCGCAAACTGCACTTGCTGGCCTGGTCCATGCATGAAGGAGAGCGGACTGCGTGGAGGGATGTATGGAGAACCACGAGGTGGCGAATACTACCAGGGCCATAAATATCGTATTCAGAGCGAAAAAGGTACGGTGCTCACCTGATTGGGCTGAGGAGCGTACGCTGGCATCATTTGGCCCGTGGGTACGAAACTCGGCGCTGTTGGGCTGAATTCCGACATCGTCGCCCCCGCTCTCCGTGGTTGATATACTTGTACTGCAATATTGTACCCGTCAATCTCCATGCAATGCAAAGCCTCCTCAGCGTCACGCGCGTCCTCTTCCCTCCAGAACTCCACCACGCCTGTCTCCTTGCCGAAACCTGCCTGCGTGCGCGCGGACGCAAGCGCGCCGAACGGGCGGAAGAGGTCGTACAACTGTGAGTCGGTGAAGCCCGGCGGAAGGTGCTTGACGAGACGTGGCGATGCCGACGGTGGTGGGAGGGGCGTGGGCGGCGTCGTAGACGGGTATGGAGACAGCACGAGCTGGACGGGTGGCTGGGTGTTGGGAATTGCGCGTGCGTGCAGGGTCGCAAGAGCCTTCTCCGCTGCGGAGACCGTTAATACGTGTGTCTGCGGATGGGGACGGCGTGCGCCACGCTACCTTTCTCCATGTATCTGAACTCGATCGTGCCGGACAAAGGCCGGTTTGTCCCATCGCGGGGGATATTTGGCCTGAACGGCGCGCACAGTACGAAGGCGGCAGCAAGATCTTGGTCGGCGACGTGTGGTGGGAGGCCAGAGATGTACAGCACGGGCTCGTGCAGGTAGGGGTGAGGCTGTCGGCCGTACTGGTCGACTTGTGGGGGATACTCGGTCGCCATTGTGATAATCGTCGAGGAAACTGTCTGTGGAACGTTCCACCTGGCCAAGACGAGGCTGATGTGGTGTCGACCGCGGCTGCAGTGTGCCCGACGGCGAGTAGACCGATGGCAAGGATGAAAACCAGAAAGTGATGGCGGGAGACTAAGTCGTATCACGTGCGGCTCACAATTATAAGGTAACTTGTCGAGAACATGCGTTACGCGCGAGGCTGCGGAAGAATACGATCGAATCCATCTTGTTTTCCTGCAGGAGGCCGCGGGGCTTTGACAAGGTGGGGAAACAACACATCGTGTACAGAGAATACGCGTCATTATAAGAATACACAAGAAAGACATTTCCGTCCCAGTTCATCACGTCGACTTCATTCGTGTCATCATCAAACTACGTAGCGGAACATGGGGGCCTAGTCACAAACCCTGAGATTAGATCTATGCGCCACGGGACCACGAACGGACGCACCTTATCGGCCAGCTCCCGTGTCTCAACTGTCGCATCTGCATCCTCGACCTTCCCGTGTTTGCGGTCGCGGGCGCGATTCTCGAGTCGATATGAAATCTGCAGACGTGATCAGCGGAAATGCGGTAACCACGAGGGAAACAACCGACCGTTAGGACAAGGGCGCAAAGCGCACCGAAGAATAACAACGCGCAGGACACAGCGAAGCCCTTTGTATATCTTGGGCCCTCGACGGAAGGGAACAGGTGAGACCCAAGAACGCTGCCGCATTGCCCGATCGCCATATATAATGGTATCCCGGTGGCCTTCTTCGTCTCTGAACCCAAGTTGTGCGCGACTGAACGACCAGTATTAGACCCCGCAAGTAGAGGGCAGACGAGGGTACGTACACCACGCGATTATAACACCAATGGCCGTGTAGGTTCCACTTGTGATACAGAACGTCGCAAAGTACCGAACGTGGTTGTTTGCGTGGACAGTCAGCAATAGTAGGTAGCCGATGCCGCCCAGGGTGCAAGCCAGGCTCACACATATCCCACGGCTCTGTAGTCTGTCGCTGCAGTACGAGGTTAGGCATAGCACCACCGCGCAGACGGCGTACGGCGGAACGGTGAACAGCTGAGCGCGGGCGTTTGCTACAATGCGGGTAAGTCGTAAACGGCCTTTGCGGAGATGGGCGCGGGCGTACTGTATCCGAAGGTCTTAATGATTGTGGGCAGGAAAGCACCGATGGACGCCAGAGCGCAGTTGGCTCCGAAGTAGATCATTCCCGCGGTATAGATCTGCTGTGAGGTGAGCAATTTAAGCGGACGCTCATGGTTCCAGACGCACCCTCCAGTCCTTGAAAGCCATAGCGATGTGTTTCTTCGTCACCGTCCGACCGACGTCGGCTTTAATACCGCGGTTCATGCGCTCCATTTGGATTGTGCGCTCCTCCTCCGTGAGGAAGGAGGTCTCCTCTGGACGATCCGGGAGAAGCCACATGGTCATGAGGCCGAGCAGCACCGTCGGGATGCCTTCCACGATGAACAGGAGGCGCCAGTGCGCGATGGCTGCATGAGCATGTTGGACGCCGAAAGCAATGAGGCCGCCGAACGCGCTATAAAGTTAGGGTCAGTAGGCGGAAATTGGTCTTCCCGGATATGCTCACCCTGCCACCGCCGCGAACCCAAACCAGTAGGCCATGCGCAAGCCCATCTCCGTTTTGGTGTACCAGAGCGCTATTCCGAGAGGTGAGACACCGCTCTGACTCCAAGGGCGCAGAACTTACACATGTATAGGGGAACTGAAATGGCTGTCAGCATACAGCCCTATCAAGAGTGGAGATGTGACGCACTGCCGGGCCCAAACCCTGCTTCAAAGACACCCAGGGAGACACGAGCGACGACGAGGCCAGCCATGTTGAACCCTGTGGACATCAGCGTCGACGAGAGACCCCAACCTATGGTCGCGCAACCGATCCATATCCGCGGCGGGAAGAGCTTCGAGGTCACTGTGGCCGGGATCTGGCAGATGATCTACGGGGCGCACGTGGGTGAGCTGCAAAGCGAGACAAACGGCGGACCCACGTATGAGAAGAAAAACGCCGAGTTGACCCAGTCGAACAGCTCGCCAGTCGGGTCGCCCCCAAGGGTGTCTTCTGGCAGCCCCTGAAGTCGAGCGTTGCCCAAGTTCGACCTGTCCAGATCTGATCGAGGGGTTTCAGAGATGACTTGGGAGGTGATCGGGGGGAACTCACATGCAAAGAGATACAGAATGCAGGCTATGGGCATGATCCTCATGTCCAGCTTGCGCACGAGTTTCCTTTCCGCAGAGGAGGATACCTCGAGGAAGTTTGCGCTGGGCGAGATGGACTCGACCTTCTCGACGTCGTTCTTGTCCATGGAGGTGCGTTTGTCGTCCGACATGTCTGCGAGGCCCGGCGAGACGAGGAGAAGGGGTTCGAGTTCAAGGTCCCCGACGGATGGCCGACGACGCATGACTTGTTATATACCGTTGGGGTGAGCCTGCATTCCAGCAGTACGGCCTAGCCTGGGAATGTAGCTTCCGACGGAGCGCGCTTCACAGGGCCATTTTTTCTACGGTCAAGGTCAGTTGATGATGTTGGTGGGAGGCAACTTAGATGCGGCCCTGGCTGTTGCCGGACCGCATACCCCGCGATCTATCCCGGAGACTAGACAAACAGCGAGCACGCCGTCGTATGAATACTCGTGCATGGCAAATCCTTCCCTCCCCGCCATCCCGCGGTGCATCGCTCCGGAAACTGGAACATCCTCAGGTCAGAAGCTTATCCCCTCATTAGCCCCACATACCAGAGTTGCCTCCTATCATCGGCAGCAGATCCTCCAATGGCTTGCGCAGCATTTCAGGCGTTTCAGGACACCTACGGAACGCCTCCTGAACGGCCTTTGCCCTGGAGCCGCGGATCGTTCGGCCCATGGCCGCCATCTTTTTACCAGCGAACCATCGTGGAATTCAACGGTCGCATCGTAAGCAGAAATTCAAATCAAATCGTATAAGAAGTAGATTGAAGTACGAGTCGAGTAGGAGACGTACCTGAGATTTTTGAACACCTACTCGTACAACTAGTCTTTGGTGTATAGATAACATACAAGTCCTGTATAAGTCACACCGTACCACAGCCCCGTGAGCAAAATTTTATGAAACGAAGACGCAACGAAATGAAGGATTTGCTCCATGTTTGCATCCGGTGACAACCCCTGTTTCAAGTACGACGCGCTTTGGCGCCCATAAGGCGCGTCACGATCACGTGCAGAAAGTGTGACGTGACAAGAGCATGAGAGGTGACAGGTCACGTCCAACCTCTCTTTGTCCTCCGTCGCACCTTTCCAGCTGCCAACAACTCCTCAAGCATATAGACTCAAGTCTACTGGATAGTAATGTCGGCTACTGGCGATCCCGACGCGCCCGTTGAGGAGGCCCCCGTTATCGTCGACTGCGACGTGCTAGAAGCCGCAAAGGAGAACATCCAGCCACTCGCGCGCGGACGCCGTGTCACCGCTCTTCAGTCGCTCTTGACCACCCCACATGCTCAGCGGGAGAGCCGACTAGCGGCGACACGTAATCGACTTCGTATGAACGTCCAGTTGGCTCTGGAGAACTCAGCAAACGACGAGGACAACGAGGACGACGCGGAGGAAGATGAGGGGGCCGATCCCGTGGACGCGTACTGTCAATACGTTGATTGGGTTGTGGAGAACTACCCTCAGGGTCACAGTGCGGAGAGCGGACTGCTGGAATTACTAGAAGAGGCTACTCGTGTACTCAAGGACCACCAGGGCGGCAAGTGGCGCGGAGACATGCGATACTTGAAGTTATGGACGCTCTACGCGACATACGTGGAGAAACCGGCCGTCATATACAAGTTTTGTATGGTGAATGAAATTGGCACGTCGCACGCGCTTTTATACGAAGAGTCTGCCATCGCGCTTGAGAGGGCTGGGAGGTGCGTGATTGAGTAACAATTAGGTGTATTCTTTACACTAAGCTCCATTGTCTTATGTCAGAAAAGCCCAAGCCGACGAGACATACCTCTTAGGCATCGCGCGTAAAGCGGCACCGCTAGAACGCCTCGAGACAAAGTATGCCGAATTCCAGAAGCGCATGATGGCCTCACCCACCCTACCATCCGAGCCCGCACCCGCAGATCCTGAGCCCAGCGCAGCACCGATGAAGGGTCGCCGAGCTGTTCTAGGCGAAGCATCCACGCGATCTTCTACACGTGCCACACGATCCTCCTCTCGTGCAGTTTCCAACCCGAACCCTGCTGGTCTTCCCTCACCCGCCCCAGCCCGCCCACAACCAAACGCACGCATACCCGTCTTCGTCGATTCACCTGATCCCGACTTTGGCGACGAAGAGAACAAGGAGGAGGAGCCGCTCTCTGCCTGGCCCGAACTTGGCACCCGTAAATCGCGAGTCAAGGAGAATATCAGAGAGGCGACGAAGGCCGCTGGTACTACTCTTCGCCAACCCGGACGTGCGCAACGAACAGCTTCAGGAGGAACATCGAAGATCATGGTGTACAGAGATCCAGCACCTGAGGACGACGGCGAGAATTCGGCACCAGTGGATGCCAGTAATGAGACACCCCCGCCGCCACCGAAACCTGCCGGGTCAAAGTCGCGAGGGAAAGCCATCCCAGTCTTCAGAGACGAACCTGAGGCGGCCTCGGTTCCGTCTTCAAGTAAGACGAAAAGCCCGATCGCGGTCTTCCGTGACGAAGAACCTGCCGTGCCGTCCCCAGCCACCAGGACTACAAGAACGAAGGCGCCGTCCAAGAGCTCGATCGCAGTTTTCCGCGACGAGGAGCCGGAGGAAAAACGCCCCGGCGCTACGAAGGGTTCGAAGAGCAAAGCATCTGCCAAAAGCCCCATCCCCGTTTTCCGCGATGAGGAACCTGCACCTTCTACGAAGTCCAAGGTTAGCAGCTCGTCACACAAGTCCAAGAGCTCAATTGCCGTGTTCCGCGACGAAGACGCTGCGCCACCGGTCCCCAAACCCGGCAAGAGCGCCATCGCCGTCTTTCGCGATGACAGTCCTAAAGAGCCTGTCGTCAAATCGAAGGGTAGGTCAGCAGTTACTGGGAAGTCGAAGATCGCCGTTTTCTGCGACGACGACGCCGAGGTGGAGGAGAAGCCCCGAGCTGTGGCGTTGGGCAAAGCGAAGAGTTCTATTCCCGTTTTCAGGGACGAGCCTGGCCCGTCCACGCGTCCCATGTCGCCGCCCGCATTCACGCCCTACAGAGATGAAGAGGTCAGCGGCTCCGATTCTATGTTTAATGATAGAGCTGATAGTTTTATGGCAGGCACCCGCATCTCCCACGAAAGGTGCTGCGCCCATGGCGCGGGCAAGGAGTCTGGGTGCAGGGCTTGGCATCACAGGTCTAGGAGGTGTAGGAGCGATACCTGGGAGAGGAAACGTCGGGGTCAAGATCAGTTCGGAGGCGGAGGCATTGAGGCGTGACCCGTTGAAGAATTACGCTGAGGACGAGAAGGTAGAGCTTGATTAAACATGCTGAATGATTGCTTGTCGCCTTGTATCATACAATTTGCTGGATAGTTCTTGCGCATATCGCAATGGCCCGACGGATCTTCGTCTGCTGTTCAACAGTTGTTGTGAGGGGTAAGACGGTACGGCACTACCATCTGGAGTTTTGCAACTTTGGGCAGCGTGCGATAATTTGCATGGGCCCAACAGAAAGTTAAACATAGAAGTTGCGTATGGTAGACTATAGCGACATGTGCCAGGATGTATCGTACAATTAAAGTAAACGAACTATGGTACGGTAGCAGCATGAAATGGGAGCAGGGAACCCGGACAAGTAGTCTCGTCAAGAAGTCAAGAAAGTGGCACAAGATATTGAGAAACATAAAGCATACGACGACACTCGTCTGTCTCATGAGGCATAGTTCATTACTGAATGGGCACAGGCCATCCGGATCTCCACCAGTGTTTAGCTTCCTTCAACACGATGTAGCTTTCTCTTTCTTCCACAGGTAAGCCTTGCATGTGTGCCGCTTGCTGGAAATCCCCGACCAGATTGCCTATGTGCACGGGTAGCTTCTCCGAGGGCTCCCAGGTTGCTTCCTCGACTGGGTAACTGAAAATTGCAATTGGTCAATACTGGGCAGCGGTCGACTAAAGGCACCTGGGAAGCGTACCCATTCCACATGACGAGCCACATATGATCCAGCCCGGTTGCCGTTTCCCGCGGGATCCTCCCAACGATTTTCTCCACGAAGTATGCGTCGCTGTGATGCAGGTTGCACCTAGGGCGGGCACATCTATCTTCGGGGATGTTTTGCAGCTTTCTACCTACGCCGTGCTTCTCGCTGGATGCAACATAGAAAAGTGTTAGCGTTGTCCGAGACTGAAGAAGATCTGGCATACATCGAAGCCGCGCATGGCGGACAGAAGAATTCGGCTGTGGCCTCAAGACGTGGATCGTTCTCGTCTGCTACGCCAACGCAACCGAAATGGTACCAGGCGGTACAGCTAAGGCAATGAGTATATGGGTACGTTTGTTTCGCTGCGAAGACATACCAAGAGCATTGAACGAACTATAATATTGCTGAGTATCAGATACTGAGGAGCGAGATGGAAATAACTCACATCTGTCGATGACTTCCCGTCTGGAATTACAGCAGGCCAATCACAATTGCCGTTGTATCCACTCAGGACTACCCAGCAGAGAGCGAACTCTGATATCATGTGTGTCCATTTCGCTTTCACAGACTTTGGGGCCGCAGTTGAAACCGCCTTCGCCTTCGACTTGTTCAACTTCCGCCTCTTCTTGGGTTCGTTAGACACTCCCTTCGCCGAAATCTTCCTCTTGCGCTTGTGGTAGCTAGTTGACACGGATTCGTACGGATCAGGTGAGCCGCCAAACAATGTGGCTGAACTCTGTCTAGCGATGACCGGCGCAGTCAAGCTACCGCGGTACATGGGCTCCTCTTCAGACTCTGGACCCAAGTTTGAGGGCGGTTCCCGGTAATCGTCGAGGTCTGACAACGAGGTCAAGGATGATGGTGGGCTCCTGTCTGCTACAGGCGGACTAGACCTCGGCAGCGAAGATTCTGCTTAGGGATGATCAGTATGTTTGCTAAAGCACAGTAATATGCATGATTACTGACCGACGGCAGTATCCTGTCCGTGCAGTCCACCGCGTGCATCAGAGAACGGATCGAGGACACAGGGTTCCGCCTTGGGGGCTGGAGGCACTGATATATGACCTTCCGAGGATGCTCGAGTAACGGCAGCAGGTTTAGTCTTGACCTTCCTTTTCCGCAGAGTTTTAGCAGTCTGCTTCTCCTTCCATGCCGATCTCTCCGGTTCGAGATGGTGGGGGTAAAGACCACATGCTATTTTCCTCGACTTGCAGCGTGTGCACGGTCGCATTCCTGGGAGGAACTCGCAACGATCGACTGTCTTGCTTCTGTAGCAATACAGGCACTGGAGAACCATCAGGAGACAGCCACTACAAATAAACCGGCTACTCACGAAGTCGTTACGGTCTGTGTACGTTATTCCCGGCAGAGATGGCGTCGGGTCAGGCTGTGTCTGAGTTGGCTCAGCTACGACGTCGGGTGTAGCTTCTGGGGTAGCGGGGGAAGCTGACGAAGAGGACCTGTTCTTGTTTTCTGCATAGCGCAGAGCGTCATTGATCAGGACCTCTAATTGCTCAAGAGAATATGGTACGAAAGCCGAAGTACCATCAGCAAGAGGTGGGGTCCGTGGAGGAGTACACATATGAGGAGCCTCAGAGCTGCGAGGGACGAGGGTAGCATCGCGAGACAGATCGAGGTCATCGTCAGGAACCTCAGGCTGGGCGTCGGGATACGGTTGATTTTCAACGTTCTGGCTTGCGGTAATAGGGCGATGGGCGTCCTCAGTGTCTGACTCGTCCTCTTGATTGATAGCTTCCTCGCCGGTGAGGGAAAATCCGCCGTCGCCAGATTGTTCCCCAACAGGGATTGAATGATACAGTCGTAGTATGTCCTGTACACCATGCCTATCGGCGGGCGCAGTTGCGTCCGTTTTCGGTTCGCCTGAAGGGCCTAAGATGGATGAGCCGTCTTTCCAAGAGTATAGTAGAGATACTCACTTGGCGATGGCTCCCGCGACGGGGTCAGCTCGGTCAATGCGGATAGTTCCCTTTCAAATGGGACAACAGGCGACGCATCTCGGCCTGGGTCTTCCAACTCGTCGATCGGAGCCGGTGGGACATTGTTCGACCACTCCGGGGTAGACAGTCGTGTCACGGCTTGAGTTTGTAGTATGCTGAGCGGAAGTTCGACTGAAGGCTGCAACTGCGCGACCTCGGTCTCTGGGCTAGTCTCCGGAATAGGTGCAGGAAGAGACGGGCGTGGTAGGGTTGTGTGATAGGTTAGGTGTATGCGATAGGGCTGGACTGATTACAGAAGACATATCAACGAGACGAGCAAATACGACTGGCGCGGACACTCACTAGGACTGTCTTCGTCTGTTTGGGAGGCCACGCTGGAGCTCCGGGAAGAGCGCGTCAGATCCAAGTCGGTGGGCTCTTCTAGGTCGGTCTCAATTTCCGCATTTGCGTACTGACCAGGTGGCGGGAGATCGACCTGTGTATAGACGTCTGCAGAGGAAGGCGTCGGTGCTGTAGTGACCGAAGCATGGGCGTATGCTATCGATGGAATTTGCACTTCTTCTGTTTGGGCTTCGATATTCACTAATCTGGGCTGCCGCTGGGCCGGAGGAGTAGCCTTGACTGTTTCCTGTTTGTGTGAGATTCCCAAGATGAGATATTGGCCGTCGACAGAGACCGCCCTCGGAATATCAGGGAAAACGTTGAATATTTCGGAGAGTATGTCTTCCTCCGTTACTGCGCCAAAAACCGATCTGTATAGCTTTGAACACGATAGCAGCGGCATTGTTGATCCAGGTGCTCGGTCGTACATAGCCTCCAACCTGCATGCAATGATAAGTAGAGGTCAGAAAGCTCTCTAGATCTCTCACCATTTGCGGATTCTCGCGGATGGGTGCAAGAAACGTATCGCCGAGTATTCCTCTACGGTGAGCTCATGGTTGACCTGGGTATCTGATGTACCTTCTTCTTAGTGAGTTTCGATGAACTTGCTTGGCAAGTGGGTCCGCTTACCTTGACCTTCGGTGAGTGCCTGTACACCAACGTCGTTCAAAATTGCGCGGCCATTCTGGTTGTTATATTCCGTCATAATGGCCATTTCTCGACGGCGTACTGGCGGACGTGTGACTTAATGGACGAAAATTAGCATATGCTCAGTATGACCAGCGCATATATGCAGAATCAAGTACTTACCAGCCTCGCGAGTGCTGTCCAATTTCTCCAGCAATTCCACCAGCATGCACTCCATGGAATGCATCCGTTCCGCGAGTGTCCTTTCGCCATTTGTCTCATCTACGCTGCCCAGCGTATCCTCCAAGCGCTTCATCCGTTCCGAAATAGCCTTGGTTTCTCGGAGTACGCCTTCGGACCGTTCGTTCATGTTAGCCATGATGACAGTGGTCATATTGGTGAGTGTCGCGTTCAAGACGTCGAGATCTTCGCGTCGCTGGCTCGCCATGTTCTGCGCACTGACCTCCCAACCATTTGCGCTCTGTATGACCTGTGTCGGCAAAGCGCCGTCGACGCGTCGTACCGAGTTCTCTCGACGAGCATCTAAGTTCCGTTCCAGCCGCGCGATGCGCTGGTCGGCCGCGGCTGCCCAGAAAGGGATGCCAGCAACAGGAATAGGGCTGGCGACGGCACCTGCAACGGG
The DNA here is from genome assembly GCA_027924225.1 of Bjerkandera adusta. Lineage (NCBI taxonomy): Eukaryota > Fungi > Basidiomycota > Agaricomycetes > Polyporales > Phanerochaetaceae > Bjerkandera > Bjerkandera adusta. Next base: position 172,110 of record BSCZ01000297.1, read on the forward strand.
GTATGGGTGGTGGTAGTTGAAGGGTGTATGCACCCGCACAGGAGCTTGCGCGTCGTAACGACCAACGTAGGAGGTTTGCTCGAGCCGTGTCACTCTGTTGGCAACCGCTTGCATCTCGTGTAGCGACGAACGCGACATGAGGACGAAATCCGAGGGCTGAGGTGCTCCCGAATAAGAGCCTGCCAGTGGGTGCGCAGCGGTGGAAGAATGCACCAAACGGTCGAGGAGGCTGGTGTCGGCAGGAAGGAGAGTGTCGAGGGGCGACAGAAAGGAGTGCGATGCGGGAATGGGTTGCGACGACGCAACTGTTTGTACATGTGGTGCTCTTAACGGTGCTGGATACATCTGGCCGGATACCCAGTTGGGCGACAGGAGTTGTTGCAATGTGAGGCCATTGAGCGAGTCTAAAGGTACAGGGTGAGCTGGGGGGTCAAGATGGATGTTGCCCGCGATGCTTTCAGCCATCCGCCGCTGCAGTATGACCACTGGGCACACAAGAAAGTGCAATGATCTGGCTCCCGGAGGTCACTGGCGGTCCAACGCGACCTGTACGAGACAAGAAGTGGTTGCGAAAGAAGAAGGAAGGTCGCATAAGGATGGGACAGTGCGTCGGCAAACATACGGCGCTTTGTTCGGGGTCATCGCTGTCCAGGGCCGCCAATCGCGACGCGTTTTGAGGTCGCCGACGCGCTCACCGACACGCTCATTAGGCGGTCGGGCGCTTGCATCAAAATTACCAAATATGGACGGCAACTTTGTAAAACGCTTTCCAGAGCAGATAAACATCTGAGAGTTACAAAATATACGCAGAAGTCGTACTGATACATTTTAAAGCTGCATTGGGGAGCTTTTATTGGAGACAAAAAATGGGCAAAAATGAGACCCTAACGTGATTCGAACACGTGACCCTGCGATCTGCAATCGCATGCTCTAACCACTGAGCTATAGAGTCGCTTGGCTGGATTTCCCAAGTTGAACACACAACCGCTTCACAAATATCGCAGACGTGTCACCGACGCACTGTGTCGCATCTCATTTCGCAACAGCCAACCTCAAGGGCATTCGTCACTGCACGCCGCCAGTCGTACAATGGGACTTACTCGCCGAACACTGTTGGGCATTTGTGCACTCACCCAAGTATGTGCCGCCCTGGCTGGCCAGCTCGCGGTGCAATCCCCGCGCTTTACCATACTGGCCCCAGACGCGAACGTCTTGAGGCAGGAACCGTGCGTGACCAGATATGTAGCTTCGCTAACGGTTGCTAATTTGTGTTGTTCGCTATTTGTGACGTGTTTAGTCTCTCGCTCTCCGAGCAACCTGAGCCATTACGCCTCGGACCTTCAGATACTCTCAAGTTCTCCTTCCAAGTAGTCGCGAAGGACGGCGAGGATTCGAAGGGTGTTCAACCTCACCAGACGTTTGTGAGGTTCTATGACAGGCGGACGGGCGAAGAAGGGGTGCAACCGGTGAGGGTGGGACCGTCAGGGAAGGCGAAGTTCGAGCTGGTAGGTGTTTGACTGCGCACGTCGCGAATGCTACTTAGCCCTAATCTGGTTCACTCTTTCGTGCAGAACATGGCCCGCCCTCCAGCCAGCCTCCCACCAACACCCTCCGTGGATAGCCCCCTCGAGGTCCAACTCCTCCTCGGCTCCTTCACGCATGGGCCAGCCAGCATCGACCTGTTCAAGCTGTACCTCCCCGTGTCGCACCCAGCCCCCGAGCACGCCGAGGAACACACCTTCCACCCCCGCCCCGAAATTCAGCACACCTTCCGCCCCGAACAACGCCTGCCAAACAAGCTCGTCAGCGGATTGGCTGCTATTTTCGTCGCCGCTGGTCCTTGGGTCCTGTTGCTAGGATTGGTGCGTCCGACGCGCCTACTGGCCATGGTTGATTGCTTACATTCGCATAGTTCTCGCAAATACGCCCCTTCCCGTCCTTTACCCGCGCGTTTGAGCCCACCACGCTGTCGTTCATTGCGTCGCTTACCGCCATGGAGGCCCTGTTGTTCTGGTACTGGGTAGACTTGAAGCTCGGCCAGGTCCTCGCGTACGGCGCGGTGGTTGGGTTAATTACGACTATCACAGGGAAGAAGGCGTTGGAGGCGAGAGGAAAGGTCGCAAAGTAGGCCTTCACATGTGCTTTAGGACATCTCTGTGACAGATGTATCGTCAAAATTGAGTAGACGCGTCCAGCTGTGATTATGCTATTTATTTCTGCAAATCTTGCCACCCTGCCAGCGTGTCGTGACGGTGCTGTGTGCACTGTGCAGTTGAGAGAGATGTGACGGAGGAAGAGGAGCGTGAATGTCACGGACGTAAGGCTGAGACCAGCTTGATGAATATCGCCCGCCTAGCTCAATCGGATAGAGCGTCAGACTCTTACGAGTAGCGGGTGTGACACACCATGTCATCTGAAGGCTGCCGGTTCGACCCCGGCGGTGGGCTAGTTACTTTTTTCAATCCTGCCACTCCTTCAAAACATTTACCAGAGGCCCGCGGGGCATTTTTTGCACCGTAAAATCAGGGAGAAGTTTATCGAGGGCGGATCAAAAGATACTGATGGGTTCTTTCCCCAGGCGCCCAGCCACCGTCCAATGAATCTGATCGGAAGTTCATCGAGACGGATTGAGACCCACAACTCCCTAATATCGGGTCTGGAAGCCTTCGAAAGAACCGTGCATGGGTCCACATCGTGTAAAACAAACATTCCATTTCTTTTTCCAGGTATTACCAAGATATCCTACAGTTACAAATCCGTCATGTCCTGTGAGATGTCTACTATGAACATGAAGCACAAGAAAAAGGCGGTATACGGCGTGCGTTGCGCCGGGGGTGGGTGGGCTATTCTACCTAATATGAACGAGCGAATGTCCGCTGGGTATAGCGTGGGGTCGGTATATGCAGAGTGTGCGTACTGGTTTGATTGCGAGGCGGGGGGAAATGAGGGTCATCGTCCGAGGGAATGTGGAGGGCAGGTGCGTACGGTAGAATCTATGGCGGGGTCTAGAGGGTGGGGGGAATGCTTTTAGTAGGGCGGACGCTTGAAGTCGCCGCTGATCTCGGGGTCCTCGATGTCGTATTTCTGCGGGATCGTGTGGCTCGAGTCGGCATCCTCGGCGACGGCGAACGTCTCCATCTGCAGTTTTTCATGTCAGCTTTTCGATACGGCGAGAAGACGGGGAAGGAGGGATGACGGACCTGGACGTGCACGCCGTCTGACGTCTTGCGGGAGTGTGGCACCGCGATCGTCGTACCGTTGTGGCTGCCGATCTGGTTGGTCCGGAAGGCGATGGGCCCGTTCGAGCGCGATTGGTGGCCGGTTGAGCTACGAGGCATAAGTCAGTTGCCTGCGTTACAGCCAGTGAGTTGCCGGTGGTACGTACAAGACCTCCGGGCCAGCGTTGGCCCACCGGTTGAGGCGACGAACCGCGCGGCATGCTACAATCTGGGACGGAAAATTTTAGGACGCGACGCATGGATGGTTCAAAATACGTACCGTCGATGCCACGGCAGCAGGAACGTTGAAGATGACGCTCATGATGGAATTCAGGTTGAGCACCATGAACACCGTTGCAAGGAGGTTCGCGACGAAGCTGCATGGTTGCTGATGTCAACAAACGGAGTGTTCAAAAAATGGATGGTGACGTACGCGATCATGAAGTAAATGAGACCGTCGCGGAACAACATGGTCATCAGCTGCGAGCGATGCCCGTTAGACACAGTGAGTTTGACTGCCGTCAGAATCAGGACGACGAGGTCGAAGCACATGGAGTAGATGAAAGTCGCCGCGAGGATTGTGTTGTTCGTTTTCGTGATCGCACATCCCACACCAGGGACCCACTGGGCCGTCAAGAGAACGCCTACGTCGAAGGATGAGATAGAGTGAAGAGCACAAAAATAATGGCCATGCATACCCTGGAGAATCAATGCCCAGTGTCCAAAGATGATGATCACGATGGGGACGACGATATACAAACTCTGCGACCAGAGCGCTATTCTGTGGGCGACGTGAGCAGTGTCCGTGTTGAAAGGAGAGAACCACTGACGTCCTAATGGCGAGGTTGATGCTTGCCAAGCCGACCGCGGCATCTCCTACAAGCTTCAAGGTGAAGAGATGAGTGGGTGTTCTTCATCCTGATAACAATGAACGTACCTGATTGAATGTGTACAGTGCTTGACAGTTGACTTCCCTGTAGATCATGTTAATTCGTCATTCCCCACCGCTCGAATCCGAACTTACGTCTTGGTATCAAGTGCAATGAGACTGCAAAAGTATGTCAGTGTCCGGTAATAGGTGGACTAGGAGATAAAGACGCACATGCCGATCAAGGCGAAGAAAAGCAAGTATCGGTCCAAAAAGTAGAAGATCTACGTGACAATCCCGGTCAGCTTCTCCCGTCGAGTCCGCAGTACGACGGACTTACCAGTGGCCATTGGAACTTCTTCTTCCCCGATATGAATTGCCAATCGAAGTCCAGTGAGGTGCCGACCTCCCAACTAACAGGAGAGGTAAGCTGTCTATCGGGAGTGTATTGACTTGGAACCATACAAGTACAACCCGGCGAGGGCATGCATCAGCTTGGTGAAGACATCTGGCGATTTAGCATTGAGCTTAGTTGGGTCGGATGCGAGGGAGGGGACAGCGCTGCATACCGGCGTCGAGGGTCAACTCCGCTGTCGAGCTCCAGTCGGGCATGGTGGTACAGAGTGTGAGGGATGGAGAGTCGTGAAGCGGGACCGAGGGGGAGGTGGGGAAGCCTGGAGGATCGACCCCATGGCTGGACTTAAGATACCTCGAGCTGGGTGGGATTTCCGGAAGTGGGCATCGGCGGCCAGGCTTCGTGAGCGTTCAATTAATTTTTTCAAGCGCAGGGGGCCCAGTCCCAAGCGACCAGCGGTAATTGTCTCGGTGATCAGGGTGCAGGCCTCGCACCCAGTGCTTCGCTCGCTTCGCGCGGCGTCGCTTGTGTGCCGATGTGCCTGCCATATTTCATGAGTATATTCTCAGAGTATATTACGACGGGCGCGTGCACTAGCTCGAGTGCCCGCGCACCAGCACACGTACCGAGACAACATGGTCATTTGCGAGAGCTACGAGGCTTGGTTGTGGGATGAAGAACGCCCGCTGTAGCGCGAATGATGGGAGACTTCGGGAGGACGTGATCGGGACGCAAGATCCCCGCCCTGATGGTTCTCACGTGAGGTTCCTCCGTGCGGATGCCGTCCGGTCGGTGGAGTTTCCATTCTTGGGCCATGTCGGATTCTTACACGTAACCAGTGTTCCTCCCGTCTTGCATGTCTCGCTTTGCTCTGGCCCTCATCGCTCTTGGCCTTCCCTTTCGACTTCGGGCACGGCCGAACCGGAGGACTCTCGTCGCGCATCTCTTCTATTTGTTTGCCTGGTCGCGTCACAGACGAACAACGTCCGAATGCCTCGGCGGCCCTGGAGGAAGCTCTGGAGGAAGCTCTATGGGCCTTCCCTGCTGGCCCACCTCCGATGATGTTTCGATATCGGCCACAATTCAGGGGCGCCGAAAATGAGCCTTCTGTTCACATCGCCCCTACGACGCCTCTCTCAAGCGTACTCAAACAAGCTTTTTTGCTAGCATGGTCCAAGGCGTTCTTTGGCCATCGCATCATCCTCTGAAAGCAAGCGTATGATGCGCGTCGCCGGTCTTGACGCGTTCGACAGGCCTCGTCGAGCAATTGCCAAACGCGACCCTTTCCAGCCCTCACAGGGTCATCGAGCTCGACGGCCGCCTTCTGGTGAGAAACGGCTCACGTTCTGTTGGATTGCACGGATGTAATGGAGGTGCGGATCATTGTGCAGTGTACAACGTTATCTTTGTACTCAATCTCTTCTGCTCTTCAGGGTTTGTACGTCGATACGGGAAGCTCATTCACGGTTGGGGCCCTTGCAATGCACGCACCCCAAGGGGACTCGAACTCTATGTCGGTGGAAACGGGTGTTCTCGCCGACACGGTCCTGAAGGCACGCTTCAATTTGCATCAACCGCGTACGTACAGGCAAGGAACGCGAGAGCAAGCGGCCACGAACCCCGGAAATTTTCTGTTCCTCAGGCGACATGTTGTGCCATGAATGCATCGACGACTTGGTTGGCAACACTGATTCGGTTTACAATCGCAAGGTCGAGGATGGCCAGACTTTTCCGATATTCTACTCGCTTGGTTGCTGGGGGTACGTTGGGTACCGCATCTCTCCTCCTATATGCATTCAGCGTCTCGCATCATGATCCGTGGATGACCGCTGTGCAACAAGTTGGCAGACCCTGGGCAGGAGAGATATGGTTTGGATGTGCAAGTCCACCGACCCTCTGAAACGTTCAGAACATTCGAATTGGCACTGGTGGACATCGCATAGAGGGTGGCTTCGCGGACGACGACACACGAGCGTACACTGGCCGTAAGCGAGAGGCTAAACGAGGCGCTTTCGGCTGTGTGGGAGCGGGCGAGCAGCCCCGGGGAAAGGCGAGAGAGCGGACGAGGAGGAGGATCAGACGTTCACTCATTCGGGGCGAAACGAGGCCCGCGTGTCTGCGTGTGACGTGCGCTATACTATGGACGAAGCCTGGGTTTACCGTGGTGCGCCCGTTGGGGAAGCTTGATACTTACGGCGCTGGGCGCTGGAGCTTACGTTGGCCGCGCCTGGCCCAATCCAACAGAACGTGGGGAGCTGCTCCTCGTTCACACGCACGTCCGACATCGACGCTCCTTGCCTGCCTGTCAGCCCGCCGCCATTCTCGGCGCGCCGTCCAGAGCCCGCGATTTTCCGTCCGCCGCTGTCCCACCCCGCCGCAGCGCGTTCTGCACTGTCATGTCCGCTTCAGGGCCATTCCCTCCGTCTGCCTCGCCGCGTTCGCTCGCGCTGAAACAGGCCGCGGGCAGCAGGAAAGGGGACGCGATGCACGTCCAGCGCACACGCATCAAATAGTGCGACAACTTCTTGAATGATCTCATGCTGCTCTCCGGAAGAACGAGCGGACATAAGCGCCGCTCCTCTGCTTCGATTTCGAGAAATCGACCCTTTCGCCAGTATGGCCAAAGTCAAAAACTCAACCCATGGGTCCATCCACCTCGTCCCAACTCTCCTCCTCTCCCTCCCCCCACATCGTCGCGTCCGTCGTCGTTTCCGTCCCCCAACCTCTTCAGCATGGTAAACTGGCAGTCGCCCGCTGAACTCGCGAAGGATGGTGGTCAGTACAGCTCTGCTAAGCACTTGTTCAGAGCACATGGTTGACTATATGCGTGGTTTGCAGAGGCATTTGCACGCCTCATGCATGTTCTTCTTGGGTTGTACATGTGAGAGACGCGTAACAATGATCATATTCGGACGCTCACCTTGATTTGATTGATTTTTCCAGATGGGAGGTCGCTACCTCGCTCGGTTTCGACTGGGACTTTATCGTGGGTAGGAAGAAATTCCGTTGGCCGATGGTATGCGGTAAATCATTTATCAGGAGGATATCATTCATATCCCAATGTCCAGATCTTTTACTTCGCCAATCGTTACTTCCTGCTGTTCGCGCTGATTGGCATGTAAGTGACCCTTGATGTCTATGAGCGCGCAATAATTGACTAGTTGGCAGCGCGATTGCTCTCAACGTCTCCGAGTGAGTCTATCTAAAGGCGTGGGTTGCGCTTCCCACTTATCATATTATAGGGAAATCGACTGCCAGTCCCTTTACACGTACAACCAGGTATGCTGTGCCGCGTTTTAGTAGCAAAAACCGTACTCAAGGATGACTTAGGTTTTCGGAAATGCTTCCATCGGTCTCGCAAGCATCAACCTGTCCCTACGCACGTAAGCCAGGCTACTGTCTCGAAGCCACAGAGGATTCATACCCGCATCCTGTTAGAATTGCTGTCTGGTCCCAGAACAAGATTCTCATTGTCGGTTTGGTCTTGGTTATTATGGGCCATTGGTCACTCCTTCTTCACGGTAAGCGTATCCTGGTTCTGAAGTCGTTGTACGCGGCCGCTGACTCTTTGTCTAGGCATCTTACTCAAGGCAGCGTGGGTGCCCGGCCAGGGATGTGTGATCACGAACACGAACAACACGCTCCTCGCGGCAACATTCATTTACTCTATGTGCTTCGACTTCACTGTACTGGTGCTCACCGCCGTCAAGCTGGTCATCCCGACGAGGAGTTCCGAGCGGTCCAGGCTTGTTACCTTGATATTCGGTGACGGACTGATCTTCTTCGTAATTGCGTTCCTTTCAAACTTGATCGCCACGGTATGGGTCAAGTACGCTCATTGTGTTTACTATGCTGACCGATTATAGGTCTTCATGTTGTTGAATTTGAACGCTGTTATGTCGATCATCGCCAACGTCCCCGCCGCTATCGCTTCCACCGTACGTACCCCATGATACCCGCGATTCCCATACTCATCCGTTCACGCAGATTGTCGCCTGCCGTGCGGTTCGCCGTCTGACCAACTACACTTCTCAAGGCGCGGAGGTCTTTGCGTACGTTCGAACAATCTGTTTCATTTTCCCGGACGCTGACGGCGGCGCAGCTCTACCCAAGGATCCTCTACCTTGGCCTTTGGTCGTAGCCGTCGTAGCCGTCTTGGACCGAGTGTCTCGATCAACGAGAAGAAGTTGGATGGTGTTCACGTTCAGGTCTGTTGTTCTAGTTGCGATTTATTACAGCGGCTGACTGGTAACAGATGGAAACATTCGCTTCTGTGGTGGACGAATCGCCTTCCGACAAGACGCTGTACGAGTCTTCGGCCAAAGCTATGACACCCGACGGGTACGATGTTGAAGCCCAAGAATCCAGCACCGACTTCTTCAAGAGGTCCAACGCAGAGTACTACACCGCTACGTGATACCCGTGACCTTTCGCTATCCCCTGGATCATCTTGTCTCTCGTGCGCCTCCTCCCTTCATCTCCGCAAGAATCCAGTCGCGTTATTGTCAACGAGTTCTCCGTTCATTCATCGCATTCTTTCAAATTAGCACTTTCATTTCGGTCAGAACGTATCATGTGCAATAGTATCGCTGTCGCTTCTAGATTTGCATGTACCCCCAAGGCTTGATGCCATAAACTGTAAAACGTAGTGTAACAAAAGCGGTAGAAGCATCTTCTACGAATGACATGTCACTTGTACTCCTAGAGATCAGGCGTTCGACTTTTCACAAGTCTCGGGTGGTATCAGAGACCGTCTGCCATGTACGGTCTGAAGACTTGAAGCCGTCTATGTCCACAGGTCCCCCGACTCTGTAACTAAGCGACATCGACGCATGCGGCCCTCCGAATAGAAGTAGTGTCAAGGGCAGTGAACTAACCCAGTCTCGTAGCCTCTGCCCCCACACTATGCTATTCGCGTCTCGCATCCATTCGATACCTCGTCCCCGCGGAATGACCATGTCAGTTGGCACATGCTCGTCTCCGTATACAATTGGAAAGCGGATGCACACGGCGCGGAGAGAGAGGGCAGGTCATTCCCGCCCCCGGATGGCGCCACAGGCCCCAGGAACGCGCCTCCCCCCCTTCAAAGGGACAAATGGGCTAGCAGCGCACCCGTGCGCACAACACTTTGCGTTTTGATAGTTCCGCTGTTGGGCGTGATACTGGTGATTTGGGGGTGTCGTCGTATGGCGGGGAGATCGGGAGCCTGAGGGGGACTATTTTGGGCAGCTCGGGGGTTGCCATCGTGGAGGATTGCCGTCGTTTGTCCGAGTCGGGTGGCAAGTCCATTGTTGAGCCAGCAAAGGTATATTATGGGCGCTCTTTGGTCTTGGCCAGGGAGGAGTGGAGTTACCGGGCGCGATTGGTGGCGCTGTGGCGGGCACGGCGCGCCCAGCGCCGCTTTGACATACCGTATCGAGGCCGTGCGCCGTCGGGGAATGCTGGTGCGGTGGCGCTTGTCCATGGCCTACGTAGTTAGCTGTATGCCGATCTTAAAGAGGTTGGATGCGGACTGGGTGTGGGTTTGCTGTTCAGGTCCTCCTTTAAACTGCTAGTACGCCGGTGGACTTTGGGCTCCATAGAATTCGACGGGTCGGAGAATGGACAAGTTTGTACGCAGGTCCCATGGACTCGAGTTGGTTTTTGTGTAGGGGGCTTGCTCTTTCCAGATAGCTGTGGCGAGTGTGTCGACTCTCATAATGTTGGCGAAAGATAACGGGCGGCCCCACGTTCAGCTATTTGTGGAAGTCTCTTTCGTATGATGCCATTTCTTGGTGGCGCAGTAAGTCTTCAAGTTAAACACGCATGACGGTACATAGGTCGTTCGTTACCTTCAAAAATGTGTCTTCATCAGCCTCATTATCACGCGAGTAAAGGGAATTCCGTACAGAGCCCAGAACGCCATAAGAGCGACGGTGTTCTGTCCTTGTTCTCGTCTCGTCTCGGTCTTCTGCAGCTACCTTGGCTTTCTGCGTTGGCATGGTAGATGTCGTAGAGTAGTCACAGTTGCGGTCAAAGTGGGACAAGGAGTATCCAGGGTCCAGACGCAAAGTTTGCATCGGGACACATCACATTCCGAGAAGGTCATCCAGGCATCCCCAGGTGAGCGATACGACTGTGAAATATACCGGATGGTGAGCTGGCAAGAGTACTGCAAGCTGCTTACTGAAGATTCAATCCATCGATGCCTATCATGAGGGCAGGGCGTGACTTGGGCGCGACGAAATTGATCTGAATCTTGGTCCAATTTCCTGTCGTAGCTGATTGTTCGTGTCCTGTGTGTCTGTGAGCAAGGGTATACACATCCTGCGCGTATTCTACACACCTACAACAACTCGTGAGTCAGGAAGGCGTTTGGGCACGCGCGCGACGCGTCACAGACACGAGTCGCGTCGGGACCGCTTTCCCACGATACGGTCACGTTGACTCACGCGGTTGCTTTGTTTGGACAATCGCGTGTTGCGTTCTCACGGATCTCGAACAGGTGTGTTCTGCTCTTCCGCCCACTCCTCGCGCGCATATAACCACCTCCTCGCCGCCTCATCTCCTCTCCATCCGACCCCCAGGTCGTGCATGGCAGGCTCATTCAGTGCCAACCTCATCGACTCGTTCTTGTCTGCCCAGCAACCCCGCGGCCCCTTTGGCCAGCACGCCCCACCCGCCATCGCCATCGCCACCCACGGACCCATGGCGTTCGCGCCGCAAATGCACGGCACGTTCGCCGGCGCGAGCATGAACACGTCGTATGCTGAGCCGGCGCTGATCGACCTGAGCGAGGAGACCGCGAGGAAGATCGCGACGCTGCAGGCGAAGCTCGACAGGAAGCTCGGGCCAGAGTACATCTCGCAGCGGCCGGGCCCCGGGGGCGGGATGAAGCTCACGTACGCCGAGGGCTGGAAGATCATCAACCTTGCGAACGAGGTGTTTGGCTTCAACGGGTGGAGCTCCAGCGTCGTCAGTCTCGCCGTGGACTTCATCGATTTCAGTGAGGACAGCAAGCGGTATACGGTCGGCGTGTCTGCTGTCATTCGCGTGACGCTGAGAGACGGTGTGTTCCATGAGGATGTTGGCTATGGTGCGCTGGAGAACTCGAAGAGTAAAGGCGCTGCGTTGGACAAGGTGCGTCTCGGCTGGTGGAATTGCCTGGCCTGCTCGTTCGTGCAGGAGCAATGTCCTTATGATGATTGCTTTGGTGCGATAGTGCAAGAAGGAAGCTGTAACAGACGGTGTGAAGCGTGCATTGAGGAACTTCGGGAACCTGTTGGGAAACTGCCTCTACGACAAAGCATATACTCAAGAAGTTGTCAAGATCAAGGTCCCACCTGTGAGTCCAACTATCCAATCATGATGAGTTCCCTCTTACAAGTATGTGTTGTCTCTTCGCCGGTCTGTTCAGCCCAAATTCGACCGCAGTGAACTACATCGACGACCAGAGTTTGATGAGAGCCGACAAAATGGAGGAACGACGTCTGGAGTCCAAAGTACTACTGCTGGGCCGTCGACAGCAGGTCCGTCGACTGCAAGAAATGTTGCAACTATCCCACAAGCTGGCTCGTCGAAACCTGCGAGTTCTATTCCTCAACATATGCGCGGACCTGCTGGACAACCTTCTACCTCTGCGAACAAATCACCGATGGGCCTTGCCGAACACTCAACGCCTGCCCGGCCACCCAATGCTGCCGTAAATACCACTGGTCCACCGAAGACAGGCCTCAACACACCAGCGCAAACACCAGCACACAACGCGCCGCCCCAGCGACCACCTCAGGCGTCAACATCAGGAGCTGACTTCCGTCAACCAGCCCCAAGACAGCCTGCACAGCCAGGACAATCCGAAAGGCGAGTCAGTTTTCTCGAGCAGCAAATCCTTGAAGCACAAGCCTCGATGGCCAAGACCCCATCGCCGCCTTCACCGCCGCCAATACCGAAGGCAGCACCAAAGGCCGCACCGCAGGCGTCCCCTCTTGACGACGAATCCTTTGGCATGAACTCGGACGACGACGCGTTCTTTGCCACTGTCGATTTGGGAGAAGACCTTGGTGGGCCAATCGACTTTGATGAAGGTATCGGAGCAGCACTCGAAATAGACTCGACGTTTGGCGACGAACCTTCGCATGACGGCCCTGTACAACATTTTCCGAACGCACAAAACCATCGCCCACCACAACCCAACTGGGGATTGTCCCGGCCTCCTCAAACCCGAGCACAGCCTGAACAAGCAAATGCAGCAGCGCCGCAGAAGCCCTTGTCTAACCAGGCCGTCCCCTCGACCTCTAACGAGCACAGCAGCTCAATAAGCAACAACGCGCCTCCTAGGTCAACGCCATCCGCGGGTGGCTTCCATTTCCCACCCGGAGTTGTACGTACTTTCTATATCCGCTGGTGTCGCCAATGTGAGCACGTCGCTCACGTTCTCTCGGTGAATACTCAGGGAACCAAGCCGCCGTCGAGCAGCTCGGGGGTCGGGCTGAAGCGCAGCGCCGATATCATGCAGTACGTCCGTCGATCGCAATCGAAAAGTGCGGGTTGATCGAGACGGCAACTCTTGCAGATCCTCCTCGAATCGTCGGCCGGCCTACGGGATGGGGTTATCACACCAGCCTGGTGGCGCTGGCGCACGGCGGGAGCCCCTCGCGACTCTCGATATGGGCGACGGCGGGGACGCCAAGCGCGTGCGACGCTGAAGACGATTCGCCCGGTTTTCCGCTTCCTTCGGAATTCGGGGATATGTTAACGTTATTCCGCGCGTGGCTGCTGACTACGCACGCTTGCTAATCGTGGCAACTGTTTTCTTTACTCCCTTTGGAACACACTCTATGCACCGTGGCCGTTCTCGTCTGTAGCATAGCAATCCATTGTCGGCTTTGTCACCGAGGATTAGAGTGTCGGACGAGCAGAGGGCGGCTCCGCCCCATGAGGAAGCGCAAAGCTGCCCGGCGGCTAAGTCAATGAGCCGGGTACTGGATAGCCGGGCCCATGCTTGGAGGCTCCTGCCTAACGGGTCAAGCCACCCCCTCAGTCACCGCTGACTGACTTCGCTTTCACACCGTTTTCCTCCTTTTTCGCTCGTAAACAAACCTTCCGAGAATGCTCACAGCGTGCCAGCGCGTTCTCTCGCCTTCGGGCTGCTTGGTCACAACTCCGGACGGTGCAGTATAAAACTTACTGCAGCGCAGGAACGACCTCAGCAACATCCACCTCCTCCCTTCCCCACTCAAACAAACAACACTCAAGCTAGCAATGTCGGAACCTCAGTACTGGAACAAGCCCGCCGACAGCACCCCCTACTTCACTCCCGAGCAGGACCCCCCGTCGGGCACCGCTCTCGACCCTCAGCCCGATGGCAAGCCTATCCCCAAGCTCTTCCAGCCGTTGACCATCCGTGGCGTTACCTTCCAGAACCGCGTCTGGGTACGTGCAGCGCACTACGAGCAGCAAAGCATCCGCTCATACTGACACTTGCGCCACCAGCTCTCGCCCCTCTGCCAGTACTCGACGAAGAACGGTGTCGTGAAGGCCTGGCACATGGCCCACCGTACGTATCTCATCGCGCTCGCGTTCCCATACACGCCACTGACCCCCCTTCCGCAGTCGGTGGGATCCTCAGTCGTGGACCGGGTCTGACGATGGCCGAGGCGACTGCCGTGCTCCCAGAGGGCCGCATCTCCCCCGAATGCCCAGGCCTCTGGAACGACGAACAGGCCGCGGCGTGGAAGGAGATCGTCACCTTCGCGCACTCGCAGGGCCAGAAGATGGGCATCCAGCTCGCACACGCGGGCCGCAAGGCCTCCATGGTCGCGCCGTGGCTCTCGTTCAGCCAGATCGCGACCGAGGAGCGCGACGGCTGGCCCGACGCCGTCGTCGCCCCCAGCGCGGTCTCGCACGGCCCCGGATACCCGGAGCCCAAGGAGCTCACCACTGAGGGCATCGCGGCCATCCGCCAGGCGTTCGTCGACGCCGCGCGCCGCGCAGTTGCTGTCGGATTCGACGTGATCGAGATCCACAGCGCGCATGGGTACCTCCTGCACCAGTTCCTCAGCCCCATCTGCAACAAGCGTACCGACGCGTACGGCGGCAGCTTCGAGAACCGCACGCGCCTCCACGTCGAGATAGTCGATGCCGTTCGCGCTGTCATCCCTCAGGACATGCCTCTTTTCATGCGGTGAGTACGCTCGTTCACTTTTCTGAGTTTCGCTTGCTGATGCGCGGATCGTAGTGTCTCGGGCTCCGATTTGCTTGAGAACACGCTCCCCGACGAGCCATCGTGGAGGGTCGAAGACTCGGCACGGCTGGCCATCCTTGTTGCCGAGCACGGTGTCGATCTCATCGACGTGTCCGCCGGCGGCGCGCACCCGCTGCAGGAGCTCCGTCTCAGGCAGGAGGGCGCGTCCCCCGCCTACCAGGCGTACCTCTCCGAGCACATCAAGGCTGCGGCGAAGGGCAAGGTCCTCGTCTCTGCTGTCGGCGGTATCAGGAACGGCCAGGTTGCACAGGATGTCCTCGCCAACAACCAAGCAGACACCGTCTTCGTCGGCCGCTACTTCCAGAAGCAGCCCGGTGCCGTGTGGCAGTTCGCGGACGACCTGGGCGTGTCGATCTTCAACGCGCACCAGATCGAGTGGGGATTTTTGGGACGTGGTCTCCAGAACCGCAGGAAGAGCCATCTTTAGAGGAACAACATAGAGCTAGCTATAATCATTGTCCGTGCCTCCATGTAATAGATGTATAATCTGGTTGTATCAACATACCTCGCTGCTACTCGATGTCGCTTGAATCCAGGTCAATCATCGCCACAGACGAGTCCCTATCCGGAGGTGGATCGTGCTCATCGTCTGAAGGGAAGTGGAGTGGCGAGTCTCGGCCAGATGGTTCATCGTCGTGATCAGTGCTCGCCGCGGGTTCTGGCCTGTCGGGAGCCCGCACCGTCGACTTCAGCTTCCCAGGTCTGGGGCCAAGTGCTATTTCCTTCCGAGACGACTGCAAGGACGCCAGTGCTTCGAGCTGCAGTGAAATATTGAGCATAATCACGAAATGGGGAGACTACTACTCGTACCTTTCTCTGGACATCGGAGTCTTTGACTTTTCGCCCGTCTTTGGCTGTAGGGTCAAACCCGAGGCTCCGTACCATGGTCGCAGAGAACGCGTTTTTGACTGCCTTCTCTGGCTTATCCTCGTCCGACGTTCCACTTTCACTTTCGCTGTCGCTCTCCTCCTGCTTCTTCCGCTTCGCCGGGGCCGCTTTCGCACCTTTGGCATTCTTCTTCCCGGCGGCTTCGGCTCTCTCCTCTTTCTCCTTCTTCAGCAGTTTCCTCTGGTGGTCTCGTGCGGCCTTGACCGCGCGCATCCCTTCCTTGTCGCGTTTCAGCAGAGTCTCGAGTGCCCGGTCCGCATCTTTGCCCGACAACTTGCGCGCCGCCTTCGCCTGTGCCTCGCGGCCGATGTTCTCGTTCACGAACAGCGAATTCTTCTCCTTGCCGCCAGACACGATGTGTCCAGAGACGATGTACGTCGCGCCTGTGCCGCTGTCTGGTTCTGGTTTGAGCCCCCATTGGCGGCTAGGGTCGTATGCCGACTTCCTCTTCGCGGTAGAGGTCATTCCAGAGGTGCTATATATGGCGACTTTAACAAAGAACGTTGAGGGATGGGGCTGTCTACGCACCTGCTAGTGAACTCGGCGCGTCCGGCGCGTTTCTGCTGCACGGCATGCTGGATGTGCCAGTCGCACACCTCGCTGACGCGTTTGTCGCACCATCCACCGCAGGCCTTGCCGTCCCGTTTCAAGACAGCACACATGCCCAGGTCCAATGCGTGTCCTATCACAGCGATAGAGTCTATCGACTCTGGCGTGATTGCGAGCATGTTGTCCCTGGGATGTGGTGCTTCTCCAGCACGCTGTGCTCTATTGTCAGCCAGACCACATTGTTAACAGCAGGAAACCTACCTGGAACGGCTTCAGTATCTTAGGGTTCAATAACGCGACGACAGTGCCTTCTCTGAGTTTTGCTAATCTCTCGAACGCGCCACGACTGCCTCCTTTGTAGATCTTCTCCACCTTCCCGCCGTCCCGCTTGACCTCCTCCACCCTATCACACTCAAAGAGCAGCAACGAGAGGAGCGCGTCACCCCGTATGACAGACTTCCCGGCAGTGGCAGAGGACTTTGAGCGGCACCCGAAGTCAACCAACTTCAAGTTCATGTACTTCTTCCCCGATGGCTTGAACGGTTCCTCTTTCGCTTTGCCCTTCCATCGTTGGAATGTCGGTTTCGAGGTGTTGGGCGGGGCATCGAGGTTCAGGCTGTCGAGTCTGTCGTCTTTGTCCGGCAACTCGACGAGGTCTTCTTTGCCAACGCCGACCGGGGCTCTGCTGTAGCGCAGGGGTCCGCGCTCGGCTACGACGGCGATGGTGACCCAGTCGCCTTCTACGGGGACGTCGTAGCCCTGTTTGTTTGGGAGAAGTCGTATGACGGAATACAACATCGACGGCGAGAGGTAATAACGCCCACGCAGGTAGTCCTGGAAGTCTTCGTGTGGGATTGTCCGTTCTCTAAAACTCGAGTCAGTGAATTGATTACAGGTTCGGTGGAGACTAAAACGTACGAAAGCCGGATTCCAGAGTTTGGCTCGAAGTGTTGGAAGTGCGGGTCGTCGAACGGCGGTTTGTGTTCATATGGCCCCGGAGTGAGGTCTTCAATTAACGCAAGATCTTCGCCACGCTTACTGGCATATCCGCCTGCGTCGGTGCTCCCACCAGCCTCTGGAGCAGCCTGAGCGAATCCAGAAGAGCGAGTCACGGAGCTACTAGCTTGATCCGCTTGAGAGGCAGAGGAATAGCTGGCAAGCTTACTGAGGACCGATGACGCAGCGGGTTTGCTGGCTGTTCCGGGCTTGGTCACTACCGGCGTTGGGGCCTTGTATGCAAGAGACGGGTGGGATGGGCGTGCTCGTGACGTGGCTGAGCTGGAGGAGGGCTGCGATGAACGCTTGGGGTCGTCGTGCTCTGGCTTCTTACGCTTCTCTGGTGCTCGTCAGAGAAATCACGGGCAGATAGCTTGTCAACGTACTTGGAGATGGCGTAGCAGGGGCGAGCGTCTTCTGCTTCTCATCACGCTTCCTCTTTTTCGGTGTGCTAGGTGCCTCCAATGCCCGTTCCTCTACCACGTTCGAACCGCTGCTCTTCAATTGAGCCTGAAGTTCCGCAATTTGGCGTCGTATGTCGGCTTGTTTTTGTTCTTCTTCATGCTTACGGCTCGTCAGTGAGTTCATTTCACGCGAATGTGGGAGGTAACAGAGGAGACTGGGCGAGAGGAGGAATCACGACGCGCTCATTAAGCGCCAGATCAGCGCGGTCGCGTTATTTGTTTGTGTTTGCCGGCATGCTGCTCGATAAGGCAAGCCTTTTAGGTCGTGGTCGCATCCCGACTCCCGAGTCAAGAACATACAACAACTCCCGGAGTAGAAGTCCCAAACCAGCTGCACAAGGCCACTACACCCCTTGTATAAAATTCAATGGTCTTCACGAATCAAGTTCCTGCGGTGTCAGTACACCCTGCCTCGGCAGTCCCCCCGATATCGCTGGAAACAAAGTATCGCTGTCTCATACATGTAGTGGTGTATACTCGAATCTCTCAGTCTATGCGGAGTCGCTCTTCCTCGCTAAAATGTTCCTGTA
Source organism: Bjerkandera adusta (assembly GCA_027924225.1). Lineage (NCBI taxonomy): Eukaryota > Fungi > Basidiomycota > Agaricomycetes > Polyporales > Phanerochaetaceae > Bjerkandera > Bjerkandera adusta. The sequence goes on from BSCZ01000297.1 coordinate 190,221, forward strand.
AGCGAATCTGACAGAGTCACGAACGATGAGTAGATCCGGATCCGCGATTCCCCAGGGATTCCGCGTTGAGTGGGAGTGCTCGACGGCACATCGGAACGCACTAGTTCTGTACGAATAGGACGAAACTATGAAGGTTCAAGCCAAAGTGAACTAATGTATCGAACGTGCGGAGGGAACAGGAACACAAACCACTGCGTATCAGCAACTGCCAGACGCAGTCAAGAGATGGCTGAAAGTTGCGCTCTCGGCAGCATGGCAATACTTGCCAGAACTCCTCCCCGTAATGTTATCCGAGGGGTTTCGCAACATGAGCGCACGTTATCAACTGCAGAGAGCATCCGATGCTTCACAGACAGTATCGTTGTCTCTTTGGCTATGATGTTGAACTGTTTTTGGTCGCGGTGCAGACAAACCGTTGATGGACGTTTGCTAGACTGTTTTCTTAGGCATGTCATCTAACACATCTGCGGGGTTTGTTGAATGTGTTGTTCGATCAGCAACTCATTACCGCTCCACAATCCGTCCCAAGACGGCCTGCTTTCACGCTCCGCGCCAAACCTCGCTTGGTTGCGGACTCTTCTAATACACCTTGATAAAAACCCCTCCCCATGCCCACTGCTCCTGTGTTTGGCTAATACCCCTCTAGTCCTCCTGTGCGATGGCCTGCGCGATGTCTGTGAGTACCGAGCTCGCCGTTTCAACGCCCACAACTGACCAGAGCAGCCTTACGTGACAGGTCCAGGCGGCTCCTTGACCTCACGCACATTCTATTTCAGGGCTATGCTCCGTATTTCCTCTGAAGACGTGCAGGTCGTGTCCCAAGACAACGTCTCCTTCTACGTCCATGCCCTGCAGCTCCTCGTCGAGTCGGACAATTTCTTCGGGGGAACGCTGGTGTACCCCTTTGGCCCCTCACAGTACATCGTAGTCACCGAGCAGTCGTCGGTCTTCAACATCGTCCTGCATGCCATCTACAACCTCGACTGTGCATGCTACGATCCCCCAGACGCTGATATCATCTCCGCGGTGCATGCGCTACAAAAGTACGGCATCCAACCCGCTCGTCTCCTCGGCTCAACCACAGCCCTCTTCCAGGTCATCGTCTCGCGCCTCCCAGATCGCGACGTAGCCGCGACGCTGTCTCTCTACGCGCTCGCGGGGCAGTACGACATGCGCGACCTCGCGGTGCACTGCTCCCAGTTCTTGCTGCCGCTCCGCACGTACGACATCTCCAACGAGCTCGCTGTGCAGATGGGCGTATGGTATCTGAAATACTTGATATTCCTCCGCCGTGGGCGCGTGAAGAAGCTCCAGGAGCTGCTTTCTCGGCTGCCGCAAGCCCACCTGCCCATTCCCCAGTGTAAGCCGGAGCGGCAAGCCGCGCTCGTCCGGGCGTGGCAGCTCACAGGGGCCTACTTCATTTGGCACGGGGGTGCTGGTCAGTCCTGTTCCTTATCGCTTTCGAACGTGACGCACAATCTATGCTGATGACCTGATGGATTATAGATCTTACTGCTGAAGCTTTGGGCGAACGCTTCGGAGAGCTGGAGCATGATCTGAAATGCCGGATGTGCAAAGCGGCGTTCAACATCCATCTGCGGGGCATCGTGGATGCATGGTCTCGCGTGGAGGTACAAACGACATCTACCGTCAATATTCACGCACGTTCGCTCATGCTTGGCATACAGAGAACTATCAGTTTCGGAAGCCAGTCACCCAGTGCTCCTTCTAGCAATTAGCGGGGGACCGCCAGTGGCAGACTCGCCTCAGTTTTTCCGAAATGTCCGAAGTCGCTGCAACGTCCCATGTCTCCGTGCTATCAGTATGTACGGCTTACGGCCATTCTCATGCATTTCTCACTGATTTTGACAGATAATGTCGCTACTGCTATCGCTGTTTTCCGCTCGAATGAATCACATTATGTTCACACCTATATTGGTGGAGCCTGGCCAGTCAAAGCGTTTTCGGGTAGGAACTGATAGGCAGACATACAGACGCAACTATTGACCTTAAGCCTGAGAGTAGAGCATTGCTATCAAGATCAGCTATATGGCTATAACTTTAAAGGTCTAACAGACACGCAAAGGGAAGATCGTCTTCGTACAGGGGTAGCGGTTGTTCATTCAGGCTCGGCATCGGTGGCCGGCTTGCCCAAGAGTGCGTTCTCTTTGCCAAATTTTTCAACCTCTCGCACGAGATGCAACGAGGGCACGTCAGTTACGTGAATGTTGAGCATTCGAAGTTTGAGGGCCCCCGGCGCAGTCAATCAGATGTTCTCTTAGTTCTACATGATATACGTATCGTGGTTCGTCGTTCCGGTCGTGAATGATACACAAATGAATCAGCAATAAAGTATGCGAACCCCAGCCAGAGTCTCTCATGATCCTACAGCGCCGCGTCCGATTATAGCTCGCTCTTGATTATGATCTCGAAGCACCGTTGGCAGAACGGCTTCTCGTCCCGCAAGAAGAACCTGCCGTTTATGAATGGTCCATCGCATCCCTGCAAAAGGCGTCAGCACGACGAGCACGGTATCTAAGATCCGCCGTACCTTGCACACGAAACACTCAGGACACCACTTTCCACCGAGCACCTCCAGCACGTCTTGGTCTTGCCTGAGAGGCTTCTTGCACTTCTTGCACTTCGGCATTCGCAGCCTCACATGGCAGCGCTCGCAGTAAGGGTGGCCGTTGTACACAGTGAACCCTTCGCCAGCGCCGCTATCGAACGTGCCGTCGCCAGAAAAGTTCCTGGCGGTGTCGCTTGGAGGTAGGAAAGGGTCTCCGCACTCGGCGCAGAAGAAATGCTGCGTGTGGTATGTGCGCTCTCCGAGACCTTCCGTTTGACTCAGTGTGATGAAGTCTTGGTCCGCAATCGCAGTTTGGCAGTGATAACATCTCGGAGCGAATTTCTAGAGACAATCAGCTAGGGTCAACAACGGAACTTCGAACAGGGTACTGACCTCGTAGTAATCGAGAGAGCAATAGATCCGTCCTTCGTGCTCAAACATGGCCAAATTCTCTAGCAGCTGGTCACAAGCAGCACAGCGGAAGCATCCCGGATGCCAGTTCGCACCCATAGTGTTCACTGACCGCCCTAGAATCGGCCCTCCACACCCACCACAATACAACCCACCCTTACTCCGCACGGACGGTAGTGGGTGCGCAGGGTTTTGCGCACGCCTTTGTTGAGGGGCGTTCCCATTGGAGACCGAGATTTGCGGAGTGTTATCATCCAACCCGCCAATAGAGATGGAGGGCAGTTGCACCGTGTTGTCGTCATCATCCATCCCCGGCAGCGAGATTTTTGGAAGATCCTGCCCTGGCCCGGAAACGGCTATAGACGGCCCAGCACCCCATCCATTCGAGCTATTTGTGATGGAGATAGCAGGCATACCGTTTCTCGCCGGCGACACTTCCCGCGACCTAGTTCCCTGACCAGGCGAACGCCCGAACGCAGGGCGTCCAAACGTTTGTGGCGGCACGGGGAATTGGGAAAGCGAGAATCCAGAGCCTGCAGAGCTTGGGGTGACTGCAGAGGGTGGAGAGAATACATTGCCCGTGGAGGGCGACTTCTGCATGTCCTGGGTGCGTATATTTGGCAAACCGTTGGACGACTGGTACGTAGATGTCGCGAATTTGGACATTCGGGCAGGGGATGGTGATCTGCGTAAAGATGGTGGTGGAGCATCGTCCAAATCTGGGATGATACGCTGTGCCTGGGGCGCGGGAAGTATGGGATTTCGGATGGGAGCTTGCTGTGGGAATCTTCCGCGTGTAGGAGACGTAGGATTACTGCGAGGAGGCAGAGGCGGAAGGGGCTGAGCCTGAGATGCGTTGCGTGTTGGAGATGGATCACGCGACTGGGGCTGTTGGAAATTGCCAAACCGCGAACGAGTCGGAGTTGAAGGGTGTTGTGGGGGAGGTGGGAATCGCGACGGAGATGAATCTCGTTGCTGTTGACGGGATGGCTGGGGATCTGAAGGGAAAGCGACAGAGGCGGGATGCTGAGGCGGCTGCTGTCGGGTCGGCGACGTTTGACGAGATCCTGGACGGCGTTCTCCAGGTTCAGATTGGACCTGCGGACCGCGAGGTAGTGGGGGTAGCTCAGCGGGCCAGCGTGGTTGATTGGGTTGCGTGGATGCACGACTCATGACTGGCATTGGGTGTTCGCGCTTGGGCGGGCTGCTTTGGGTAGGAGCTGGGGCTGCCTTGTTCAACAATAGATCTGGGGTTGAACCGGTCAGGGAGAGCTCTGCTATCCGAGATACGAGGGATTGCCGCCGAGGTCTGCCACCCTTGAACGGACTTGAACTAGTCGACGATGGCTCACGCTCTTGAGGTCGTTGCTGATCGTCTGTCATCGACCTGGTTGGGAATCCTCGCGAAGCGTAGGTTGGCGTGGTAGGTTCGGGACTCTGCTGCGCGGCCATTTGAGGCGGCCTCTGCAAAAGCGCGTTCTCATACATATCCTCGCTTTCTGAGCTGATAGGTGAATCTCTTGTGGGATCGGGCATACCATGGCGATACGACTGCGTGTTCAACGAGGATAGGGCAGATGAAGACGACTCGTTTCGGTTCAGATCGGGGCGTTGTGGAAGAGCACCAGTGGGCGGGGGTAGGGCACTTGGGATAAGGCGTCGATTATGGGCGGAGAAGCCGCTGCCCGACTTAGAGGGTGTCGGCGGCACGGAGGGACCTGGCCCGTTTATACGCGACGTGTTTGACCATGGCTGACGAGGCGGAGGGGGTTGGACTATCTGAGATTGTATTGGAGAAGGCGGTAGAGGTCGTATACCGGTACCGTTTCGATGGAGAGCTGAGCCGCCGGGCGTTTCGGGAAGTCCATGTTGCTGTTCTCCTGTATGGCCTTGGTCTGGTCCTTGTCCAGGCACAGTCGGAAGACTGCGCTTCCGTTGAGGAGAGAAACTCGAACCGGGATGAGACGGCCCATATCCATTTGCTCCATCCTTCATCGGGCTCGCGCTCCTCGTCAAGTCAACGCTCCTCGTCGTACGCGGAGCTGGTGTTGGTAGCGGTCGGGCGCCATGTGAGCCCCTTGGTCCGCCTTGAGAGAACGCGGTAGGAGAAGAGGTCGCGTGCGAGTCGGACGATCGCGCAGAGAAGGGAGACGGGGAAGACATGACATTGGAAGCCGACCAGGAAGGGCGATGAAACGATGCTGGGGGCGCGGACGGAGATGGACGCGGGTCATTGCTTGCAGCAGGTAGGGGTCGATGATCGAAGGTAGGGTGCGAGCCTGGTCTGGCCTGAGGTGTTGGGAGAGGTCGTCGCGGTGGTGAATTGTGGCCCGGAGTCGAAGGGCCAGAGAATGCTCCGTGTTGTCTGCTCGGACCAGCAGCGGAATCTACGCGTCCATATTGCGTAGGTTGCTCTGATTGCTGGTAGAACCCCGTGTTCGCGAAGTCTGAATAATTCAGAGGTCTCAGCTAAAGGCGTTCAGCTGACGCTAAGCGGACGCTCTGACCTTGCGGAACAGAGTTGGATGGTGTATGATAGGCATTTCTCGAAGGTGCGCGTTGTGGATATGGGTCCTGGTAGGAGTTGGCGAACTGGGGCGTGGTCGAGGGGTATGCAGGTTGTTGGAAAGGCGAGTGGGTTGGGTAGACCTGGGCATAAGCATTAGGGTATGGACTATGCGACATCAGGTGGGTCCTCGACGCGAGGTAGGGTTGTGTCCAACCAGGAACAGGTGAAGGTAGAAAAGAGAACCGGGAGAGTGAAACCGGGCTGAGGCGAGGCGGCGAAACAGGTCGATGGGCGCTTGTCGCGTGCTATGACACACCCTTCAGATCTCTCTCAGCCTCTGCGCAGCCATCCTCATGCAGCTGGGCGATATCACGGAAAACCGCTTTCCATATGCATTGCCACAGATCCGACCTCAACTCGAGCCGAATACACCGTAATATGCAAAACGTAATCTACTTTTCATCCAAAGTGATTCAGGGAGAACCCGAAGAAGTCGCACTGGCTCAGCTCCCGGAACACCGACATCCTGTCCGTGGGTGTCTCGAATATCCTCAGCGGCGACCCGTTCAAATTCGCGGTGGTCACAGGCTCCCATTTCGTCTGTTTCGCGAATTGCGCCACAGATCCAGTGAAGCCGCGAGCGGTGAGGAAATTCGGGTCGGGATTGGGATTGAACGTGCGGATGAAGGCGCTGAACGTGTCCATGCTTCGCTGCATAAACGGCAGATCGTTCGCATCACGGAAAGGCAGCGATTGTGGCAGCGTGCCGAACACATAGAACAATTCGCCACTGTGGCATCTATGACAGGAACACTCAGTACAATCACCGCTGTTACGATTGCATGTGCAGCTCACTTGAAATATTCCTTGTCCGGATTGCCATTGGGGTGCGTCGCATCAACAGGAGCATCGCATCGCGGCGCGTTTGGGTCGAATCCGGGGGTCTGATAACTGCGATTGAACTCGTACGCCCATACGCTCTGGAAGAGGTTGTTCTTGACACCAGAAAAGGCCGTCGCCTGGTCCAGACAACGGAACTGCGAGTCCGTGGTAGCGCGAGCTGTCAAATTGAACAGGTTCTCGATGGCGTTGGCGCCGTTCGTGGGGATGGGGAACAGAGACGAGTTTAGAATGGTGGTTGGCAGTCCGGCGGCTTGAAGCGCAGCAACGGCATTAGCAGATGTCTGCGGGGACGTTAGCTCTGGGTAGGAATATGCAGAAGACGAGATGGCTCACAGGTGTGCCAATGAAAGCGGCGCCATCGTCTCGCATCCAACCGATCATATGGTGGACGTTCGCGACTTGTGCCCCACTCTGCAAAGGAAGTTCCTCCACGACAACGAAGGTGCCATCATTAACAATAAAGCTGATGATAGCGAGGCGTTAGAATTTGCAAACGGCGAATATATGACAGAGACCGACCTAGCAACAGTAGGGAGCTTGACAAGTGTGTTTGCATCCACCTGCCTCAAGCAGGCCAGAACGTCACTCTGGCCACTGCAGCCGACAGCTTGGATGATGGGGTTAGCAAACCTGGTGACCTCTTGCGCGATGGTGAAGTAGTTCGAATACGTCGCCGCGAAGTTGATTCCAGCAAGGTTGCTCATCTCAATAGCCCCCGCGAATTTCCCTATCGCCTTGGGTGAGCCCAGCAAAGCACGGACCGCCGCCGCGCCAGCAGACTGTCCAGCAATGGTGATATGGTTCGGGTCCCCGCCGAAGTCGGCGATGTGTGCGCGGGTCCAGTCGAGAGCGGCGATGAGGTCCGCGATACCGAAGTTGCCGTTCGTCTTCCCATCGTTGAGGGCGAGGAAACCGAGGGTAGACAGGCGGTAGTTCATGTTCACGAATACGACGTCGCTGCGCGCGACCATGTTGCCGCCGTCGAAGGTGGAGTCGACGCTCGAGCCACCCGTGAACGCGCCGCCGTGGATGAAGAAGAGCACTGGTTTGAGTGCGGGCTTGCTTTGTGGATTCTTGCCGGGGAGGAAGGGGGTGATGACGTTCAGGAAGAGGCAGTTCTCGCTCGTCGCGGTGTTGCCGTTTTGGACGCAGGATGGTTTGAACGTAGTGGCGTCGATGGCGCTAGGTCCCGTATACGCAGTCGGGTACGTCCAACGCTGAGGCGGGTTGGCATAGGGTATGCTGTGGAAGCGGAACGAGCGGCGGTCGCGGAAACTGATACACAGCGTAAGTGGAGTTCACTGGTCCAACTTTCAACTCACCCAGTGATTTGAAGATTTTCCGTTTGAACGGTCAGCTTCACAGGAGCTGTCGCGGTAGTGGTGGTTCCACTGTTCGAACATATAGCAGGAAGAACCTCCGAACACGACGCCTGACTGATTGTGCCAGAGGTGTCGACGGTTTGACATGTAGAGCCCTGAGAACCGATGAAGAAGCGCTGCCCTTGCAGTGCACGTCCCTCGAAGACTTGGAATTGCAACAAGTGAACAAGGTCTCCGGAGAACACGCTCGACGTCGTCGGTAGCAAGACCTCGTTCAGCGATGCACACGCGCTTTGCGAGCTAGCGAAGGTTCCATTGTCCAAAAGTAAAATACTCGCGTGCGGAGGTGCAGTTGAGTGGACTGTGAAGCCATCTCAGTCAGCAGTTCTAGATCCAAACTCAAACGAGAACAAGTACTCACCGTCAAGGTCATTGAATTGGAGCAAGGTTATACTCCCATCATACGCTGTGCTTGCGCGGGTCGCGACGAGGAAGATGAAAGCAAGCAGTGCGAGCGAGAAGTGAGCCATCAATTCTCTCATTTTGACGGTACAGGACAGGGCGGTTCATATACAGGTGGGGGCGGGAAGAAACATCTCGCAACGCGGTGCGCGTACACACGTCGATGCACGCCTGACAAGTCTCATGACTCGTCTTAGCGGAAGCAAATGCCTCTGACATAAGCAGGCCGCGCTGCAAAGGGGAACAATTTCTGTGAGCGAAGTCCCGAAATACACCCGAAACCAGGGCGAAAAAATCAACGACTCACCAACGAGTTCGGGCGTCCGTAAATATCCGCGGCCGCCGTGTCGAACTTGTCGATGGCCCGCCATTGCTGCTGCGCAGCGACACGGGACCCTTCGCGTCGATTATAGCGCGGAAGGGTTGTCATTGAAGTGGTTCCCAGATAGGGCATGAGTATAGTCCCAGTTGTGGTCGTGAGAGACCTCCTTCCCCAAACCGTAACGATGAAGAATGTCTTGTACCGCCAGTTCGTCGACCCGTGGAGCCTGCAGATCAGCAGGCCCAGGGACTGAAGGCAAAGTGTGGAAGATTGTTCTGGCTAGTTGCACTTGCTGAATGTACAGTTCGGGTGGTGTTCGAGGGGAGAATTTAGTCTCACGTTCGATGACTTGCTCGATCGAACCGTGTTCTCTAATGAATTTGAGAGCACGTCGTGGACCGATGTTCTTAATGCGTTGAGAAAAGTCAGTTCCCAAGAGCAGGGCGAAGTCTATGAACTGCTCTTGATCCAAGTCCAGAGCCTCACGTACTCCTTCGCCAGAGATGACGACCAGGGGGTCGGTACCCTTGGACACATTGCGGACCAGAGGAGCTCCGTATACCAATACGTCCTAGAACCTGATAAACCAATATTCGGGAAACTAGTATGATGGTTTCTTACCGTGTCCTCGCTCGCAACATAGTCAGCTTGACCGTGTAAGACCATGGAAGACGCTAGCGCTTCCGCTTCGTAAGACCCGTCCGCCTCAAGGCAAGGAACACCCATGGCACGGATAATCTCCTTACACTCCTCATACGTTTGAGACGTCGGAGGGTGCGTTCGACGCTCATACGACTCAGAGAGGATGCTACTTTTCAAAGCCAGAGTGTCGGACGCCTGCTCCGCGTCTTCGCCCGCGGTGGACTGACTGAGAGCGAGCCAGAATGCGCCCTCCTCCGCGGTCAAATGATGCTGGGATTTGGATATGACATAGTCGGTTCGAGCCTCGGAAGGGTCCGTTACGTCAGAGGAAGACTCCACTATTTGAGTGGGAACAGTACGAGGTAAAGAGTCGAGATGCGTGGTGCTTTGTCGATATTCCATGTACAAGTTAGTGATCGTTGATACTACGTCTCCACCGGGCGTCGAGTGGTCCTCGGAGGGAATCTTTGGAGGAGTATCCTCTCGAACTATGTTCGAAACTCCCTCGTCTTGAGAAGTATCCTGGAAGGTCAATGCCGTGGGTTCCGACACTGGGATGTCTTTTGGACTTGATACGGTGGATAGCTTCGAAGATAATTCACGGATGTGAGGTAAACGTAGGGGGGAAAGGACCTCATCTTCGAGTTCGCCGGATGCGGTGACAGGAACACCCGTGCGTCTCAAGAGTTTCAGCACGTCCTCTTGTTGAAGCTCGCCGTCGAATTCGTCTTCTACTTCGTCCTCTTCACCAAGTCTCGTGGGCTCGATATCAATTCCAAGGGCGCGTGCCAAGTCCAGATAGCCAGCCGGGTAGCTCGGAGGGGTTGAGTCGCGGACAAGGGTTTGAAGGGTGGAAGTAGCGGTCTGTTTGACATCAGGATCAAGGTCACGCAGCGACTTGACAGCGACAGAAAGTTTGCGGAGGCGCTTCAATCGATAGGCTTCGAACTCGCCTCGCGCAGAAACTATCTTTCTAGCTTCTCGTCTTCTATCAACCTAGTTCGAGAGGTTGGTGAACGTCGGCAGGTAGCCACGTAAAGTCACTCACTTCAAGTTGTTTCGCCTGACTACGAGCTCTGCCATCAAAGACACATACAGACGACACGCCGGCCTGTTTGAGCTCTTCGATCATGCGATACCACCCAAGTACATGGCGGTATGGGTGGGGCATGGGCGCGAAATGAAATCGTTGTGTGATGAGTGTACCATCGCTAAGATCTAAAGGTTTGAAGAAGCTAACGAAATGAAGGAACTGAACGGTACTTACAACACTACGGTCTTCCCAGAGAGTTCCTTGAATCGATTCGGGAGCGTCTTGAATACATATGGGCTGAAAGGTTGCAATGAGTGACTAACTTATTACTGAGTGATCCAGCTCACCAAACTTTCTGCAAGAAAGGAGCAAGACCCAGCACTCCCATGAGATAATTTGAAGTCTTGCTACGCTCGCGAAGTCACTGCCTCCCTGCACGACGGCCAGATGAGATGACGGACTTCGACGTAGTGGTTGGATTAAGAATCTCGAACGCGCGTCTAATATCTGATCGTTACTTCTTGTTATGCGGCGCTACAGCGGCGCTTCATTGAGCTGTTACCCAAGGGTAAGAAGAGTTGTTACTCCCGCGGGAATGACTCTCTTCCTCCCTCCTCCTCGTCCTCCTCCTCGTCCCGACACTGGTCACCTTTCCATGGATGCTGGCCCACACCCCGTCAGTATGGTTGCAGATACCCCGCATCTCAATTAGAGCCCCCACCCTCCCCTGGCCAGCGAGGTCCATTCCCTCCCTCCCCCACCGATTTTTCGCGAGCACCTTGACGCTCGATGCTCCCGACAGCAATGTTTGGGACTCACCAACTCCTTCCATGGCGGCCATGAGCCGGAAACCGTATCCTACATCCGGTTGGGACGAGTCGCTTTTCGAGGCCCCCGACGACACTTATGTCGACGGCACGCGGGATGCTGAGGCCTCCACCTCGACCTCTTGGCCTTGCCATATATTGCGCAAGCTCATCCAGGAGGGGAAGTTCGACGTTGCAGCGCAAGTTAGGAAGGAGCTGGAGGATATTGGCGTTGTTGTACGCCCTCACCCTCTCTACGCCCTGGCCGCCAGCCGCTCCTTCCACGGACAGCAGAAGAACGTCCTCGACTCCTCCGCCGTCGCATCATTCGTATCGTGGATGTCGCTTATACCCCACATGAACCCTGCGGAAGAGCGTTTTGCGCTAGAATCGCGACTACTTCTGAAATGTCGCGACCTCGCCGCTCGGGATGCGGTCGTATACGCTCTGAAGGCTGCGTGTCGCGGCCACTTCGCGCCCATCGCCCCATACATCATCCCATACATCATGCTACGCACTCCAGCAGCGGTCAGCGCTGTATTTATAGCCATGGTTGTACGCGCGGATGCCCATTACTTTCGAGATTATCGGGGCATCGCGCGAGCGCGTCAACGGCACGGCCGGTGGTATTCTCTTGCCATCCGCCACCAGTCTTCCACCGCCGTTGCGGCAGCAGTATCATTGCTTCAAGAGGCGAGGAAAGCTGGTCTCAAGATCCAAGCTTTCACGTACAAGGTTCTGCTGAACAAACTCCGCGCGACACACGATACGAAGCACGTACGGCTTGTTGAGGTCATTCAGGAGGAGCAGCGGGGGACTGCGAGAGGACCACTGTCCAAAGAGGATGTGTGGTGGACGGAGGGACCCCTGATGCTTGAACGGCTTATGCAGGTGTTGGACGACGGCCACGTTCCGGCCACAGTCGACATACTTCACTTCATGGACCTATGCATATCTTCCGATAATCTTGGGTCTCTAGAGACGCTTCGTCGACACTTCTACAACTCCCAATACGCTCAGCGTGCCATCTCACAATGGGTATACGCGGAAATGCGGTACTACCTTCGTTCCGGTCAGCCTCACGGCGCCTTGCACATATACTGTCAGCACTTTTCCACCAGGAACATCTCCCTTCACGTCAAAAGAATTCTTTCTCGTCCGCACCCAGATCCAGAGGGGGTGCCTATGGCCAAACTACCGGCGTACCTCGTTCAACGAGAGCTTCTAGTGACAGATAGGCTCGTGGCGTCTTCTACAAAAGCCAATTGGGCCGCGTGGAAGGCAACACTCCTGTTAACTCCTCCGTCCAAGTTGGCGGGGCTGTACAGCGAATATATCGGAATCCTTGCCGCGTACCGTAGGGACATCGCGGCCGATCACACCGCCGCCACCAAGACATATTCATCCCTATCCTACACACTTAACCCCTCTACCCCGCTGAGCCGTTCACACTTTTCCTTGTTCGTGCGAATGCTTGCCCGAGGGCGGAAACTCCAGAAAGCTAAACAAGTCTTGCAAGACATGATCCGCTCCGACTTCGAGCCCCAGATGAAGGACCTCATCGCAATTGCCGATCGCTATGCTCTATCTGGGCGGTTCAAGGAGCTACGGGTGTTCCTGGAGGTCGTGGTGGGCCTGCGGCGGAGATCATCGCCTGTGTTTGTTGGAGGCAAACGCGTCAGGCAGGCGTTAAAGTCGTCATCGAAGATCGCTGCCATCACAGCGCGATCCATACGGATATTGTTGATCGCTCGACGATACCGTGACGCGGGTGCCCTCGCATTACAACTATACAAATTTCTGAAACGCACGCGCAAGCGGGGCTGGCTCTGTCATCCGGTGTTGCTTTCGTTGAACAGGCGCCTGTACTCAGTTAGTCCTCCTTTTCTACGTCATTTCCGTGCACCTCACTTACTTCGTAATAGGCTCGAAGCTCTTATTCTCCGATGCTCATACGGTCCAGGCGTAGCATCGTAAACTCCGAAGTTATCGCACGAACATCACGACGCCCCCGCCGCGGCGAAATTCGATCCACGCTTCGGTTATGATTGTGCTAGATGTAGAGACGGTATAATCAATGTACATGCAGGGTACCGTCCCATCATGTGTCCGTTTTTAGGCCGCCGGCCACGACTACTTCCGCCGGTTGCCCAGAGGTTTCTTCGTCAGTTGTTGGAGTTGTTCGGGCGGAATGTCCTGTCGATATACTCGATGAGCTTGTCCATAAGTTTGGAGACCTGGTCCTGTTCCATCGTGGGTTTCAAGGTGAAGGGTATCAGGAGTATGACTAGGAGTATGAGCAGAGCGACCAGCAATCCGAGGGCAATCTTCATCTCTAATGTGCTGTCAGAGAAGAACACCCACGCAGCGTCGCCGATGAGCATGCAAATGCTACGGCCTCCGTGTCAGAAATGGCACTAGCTTGTGAAAGGCAATCGGGCGAACCTCCAAATGAAACATGCAAGAGGTACGCTGGACGGAAATATGAGTGCACGAAGAAGAAAGGTATTGGATTGGCTCACCTAAACAGGATTGCGACTCCTTCAAGACCCATGCAACCCCTGCGACGATCGTAGATATACATGAGCTGTAATATGGTATGATGAGCTGTCGAGGCTAATAGCCGATCTTCACAGAAACACACCATGTCGTTCGTATCTTTCGCAGTCTTGAGGAAGTGTGTCGAAACGATGACGAAAAAGTCGAGTACGACGACGATGATGGCAACGACTTGAGCGGGGGTCCTCGTCTCATTGAAATTGGAGATGGTGAGGAATCCAAGGGTTCCGGTGAATACGACGGTCGACTGCGGCTGATTTAGTACTTGTTGAGAACGCGGCGATCTGGCAAGTATCGTACCGGTAGAAGCAACGACCCCCAATGTTGCCTGATCTCCTCCATCGATCGCTTCCAAAGAAGATAATGGACATTTTCGTTGTCGAATGAGGCTTGCAGCTTCCGCAGATAGATGTGGGGCGTGAATGCAAAGAACACCGCGAGCACCTTAAAGACGAATGAAGCTTGCGAGCCAGCTTTCTTGGCCGCACCTCCGGACCGATCCAATTGTGAGCCCGGTTCGCCCCACGCCGAGAGAAAGCGTTCATCATCTATGATCCAATTTGCCGGTCAAAAGCGCAACAAATAGCAGACTTTGGCAGAATGACGTACATATCTGCTGCAAGGACTGGCCTGGTGGAGAATTGTATCAAATTCCGTACCGAAAGTAGCTGTAGAGATCACTCACTGGCCATAAGCGTCATAGCTGGGGTCATTTTGCCGTCTATATCAAACAATATAAGCGGGAGCTCGTGGATACACCAGCGACGAACCTTTGATTTCAAGTAACAACGAAGATATCTGACTCAGTGACGCGGCATCTTGGCCAGTACTAGTCGTTCCGGAGGAGGCTGAGTTTTGAGGCTGGCTAATGCCACCTGATAACGTCAAGTCAGACGAGGAGTACCGACAGGTAAAGGAAGTCGTTGTACGTACTAGAAAGCTTGCTGACAAGAATGTCTTTGAATTCTTCTATCGCATTGGCTGGCAACGCTCGATGATTAGGGAATATCCTTGCATGCGCCCTGCGAAACCTTGAAATTAGTTCCTAGCACGAAGTAAACTGCCCTGAAACTGCCCGTGAGTCCCTATGATACTTACAAGGTGATAGCGACTGAGCACTTACAAGATAGAGTGAACAGACCAGAATTGGGCCCGTAACTTCAGTTCTGTGTGTCACGACAATGAGACCGAGTGTCTCCATGATGGCAAAAGGTACATGCCAAGATGCGACTCCGATATTATCGCTCGTTCATTCTGGCAAAATTGGGATATATGCCTGCCCTCCGCCCAGGTCACAACTTGATGCTCCCAGTTCGCCAGGTAGTAGCCGACGGTAGGCCTACTCCCAGACGATTCAGAGTCGCTAGTAGCTAGAGCTACCACGAGGTCGGTATGTTCCGGGAACTTGGCCTCGTCGATCTCTTGACGAAGCTGGGCGATCGCCGCATTGATGTGCCAGGCTTCGTGAGTGCGTACGATATTCGTCAAGGTGACGGCCGACTATCACGAACGATGAGCACGGGCCGAGGCGAAGGATGTCGGCTGCAGAAAGACTCACTGTTTCTTCGTTGACAAAATATAGGTTACCCTCTGTTGAAGTGACGAAAGAACTCCAACCGTCTCGTGGCCCACCCCTATGAAATATGGTTGATTTCTGGCGGAGGCAGGAAGACTCGTGAAGCGATTCACCTTTCGTATTTATACTTCAGAGCCTTAACGTCTCTGACAAGTGAGCCCCCGGGCTTGAACGGGCTGACAGAGGGTCAGTAAAGAGAAGCAAGCCAAGTGTTGAATCACTCACTGGAACTCAGCATGATAATATAACGATGACATGACTTCGCTCGGCGTCATGTGCTCCAGCTTCACTCTGTCCAGTTTAGGCGTTGCGAAACCATGACTTGGCACCGCGGTTTCAGAGGATCTCGACTTTATGCTCGGAGAGTGAGAGGACTGCAAGATTGGGGTGCCACTGGGGGATGGATACAGGTAAGTCAAGGAGGACTGCGAAGTATGCGCTAGGCCGCGGGGAATGGGGGAATGCTCCAAGAGGTGGTCCTGACTCGTCGAGTCGGGGAAGAACGACGCCATGGTTGTGCTTTGGATAGACCGAGATTCGTACTGCACCTTGGAGCAGTTTTAAGCACCAAAAACAGCGCGCACAGCCTACTTCGCACCGGACATGAGGCAACTTCGGTGGGAATGGATATGCGACCGACCACTCACATGGAACAGTCTTTCCTCAATCGAGACCACGGGGTGGCAGCATGGCTAATGTTCATCGATGGCATTGTCTTACAGCTCGACGAACATCGTTACGCAATATACCCCTGCAAGCGCCGTTCTATCTTTCCAGCATTCCACACACTGACGCGGTGCACTTGACATGCTAGTAGTCACCGGGGAGGCAGGGACTAGATGGTAGAGTTGTCCTTGTGAACCAGGACAGATCCCGGGCTGACGCATTCGTTAGCCCGAGAGAGCCATAACAAGTCCTCGCAGAAACATCGATAAGATATGAGAATGGCCAGGGTGCGTTCAAGAGACGGTGTACTGCCACCAGGCAATTGGCGTCCCTTGTAAAATCTGGTACTATCTCGGTGTCAATAGGATCACCTGAACATGAACACGTTTGATACGCACCAGCTGCGATGGGTTCTATATTCATCACAAGATAGCATAACCCTGTTGTGCACTGCCGCTATTGCGATGGAAGATTCTCATAGCGTGGTGATTCGGGACAAGGTCTCTCGGCAAATGCCGCGCGCAGAGCGGCGGAGGCGAGATCCCAACATCCTCTTGATTACTCCTCTGCAGCTCCTCACTCGCATGTCCTGGCAATCCTACTCAACAGTTCAAACTTCCTCCTGCGATCCTCCGAAAATTTGTGACGAAAGATTCGTAGGATCGTCTGCGCCGCCGGCCTGGGTTTCGCACTAGGTTGTATGAACCCAACGTGCTTTAGGTACCGCTCTTGCCCATCGACCGGGTCGTAGGATCAGTGCCTACCTTTTCCTCCATGAAGAGGCTGCTCGTAGGGTGATCACCTGTACGGGGCGGTGTCAAACGCATGTCTCGCCGTTGACCTCTTAGCTATCGCGGACGCAAGAAATGCGAGGGGCCGAGACGTACGTCCATAATTCTGTCGCTCAATCATAAACACCGTCTTTAATCGTTCTTGCCGTTTACATCCACAGCGAATCCTGCTGGTATAAGTAACACTGATTCACGCGGCCTGCTGGCCGCGGGTTGAACACGACACGGTAAGCGTTACGAGTGCTTCCTACGGGTGCGCTATGTATGATGACAAACCTTACAAATGGATTGCTGTAGAATAGAAACTTGGCAACGTACCCAACGTGTCGTCGTCACCATCTTCGATGACAATCACACTAGCATGTAACCGGAGGGGCCGTCCTCGTCTAGATTATCCTTCCCGAAACAACCTCGATCAGGCCCTGTGGGACGCAAATCAATGACGTGGAATGATAGTGTTCTATGTTCTCTCCCAGGGTCGCAGAACCGCTACCGAAAGATAGTCGTACGAACTTGCACATCCAATGGCTGTTCACCCTCATATAATAAGCGCCGATGAGCGAATATCGCCTTTCGTGCCGTCCTCGCGCTCTTTTACGACGATTCTCGCCCTCCATCCGCGAAAAGCTCGCACAGAGCGCCGACAGTTTTTCTGACCGTCGTTTCGAAATTCTGCCCGGGATGCTGTACAGCCAAAGACAAGCACGTGCGTTCTGCAGATAACACTCAAGTCCTGTCTTTTTCTCCTATAAAATGCTCATAGTAAACTGTAGCATCTACCGACGAGACTGCCTTCCCCCACCATGAACCAACACTCCGTCGCAGAATCCGGGAAAACACCCGCGAGGGCGGCGCGATTTGCGCTTCTTTCGCTCTCATTCCAAACGCTGGGTGAGTTCTTCGCGGATCCGATGAATCTCCTCAGGTTCTCATACTTCTGTCAGGTATAATATACTCGGACATCGGAACGTCGCCGCTATACACTCTCAATGGCCTCTGGCCGGGAACCGGTCCTGTCCCCTCTGAGGAGGACGTCATCGGCGGTATCAGCGCCATCGTTTGGGCATTGACGCTGCTGCCCCTCGTTAAATACGTAAGTCTCCCTTTCCCGTGATCTCTCTGCGTCGCTCAGCGCGATGGTGGATAGATTCTTATCTCTCTACAATTTGGCACCACCGAAGGTACGCTGTCGAACCCGCTTCGTGCGTCTCCTATTCACTAAGCCTGCCGTGTAGGTGAAGGAGGGACTTTTGCACTCTACCAAGGGCTCTATCCGCCGGAGGAGCGCTTCGAGGATGACGAGTCGATTGCTACAGGAGAAGATATGTTGAAGGCAGGGGAAGCGGGCAAGCCAACCATCTCGCCGAGGCTGCGTTGGCCGCTCTTCGTCTGGGTGCGTCCCTTCATCCTCATTCTTGGGGTTTTTTGTCTTACGTCTAAGACAGTGTATATTTGGGACCAGCTTGACGTTGGCGGATGGTATATTTACTCCAGCGGTGTCTGTCACTAGTGCTGTGTCTGGCATCGGCGTTGCCAAACCGTCGGTCCTGAACGATGTAGCTCCCATCTCGATCGTACGTACCCTTCCATTCCAGCAGTTTGACACAGCTCTTATAATTTCGCAGGCTTTGCTTGTGGTCCTTTTCCTCGCACAGTCACGCGGCACTGCTCAACTTGGGTTCCTCTTTGCTCCAGGCAAGCTTGCGTTTAATTGCTGAGACGTCTGATGTGAACCCTGTTTCGTCCAGTGACCTGCGTGTGGCTTATTTTGTTGGCCTCAACCGGTATCGTCAACATAATCTCACACCCTGGAGTCTTCCGTGCATTCGATCCCTCTCGAGCAATCATGCGTAAGCGTCGAAAACATCGTTTTGAGTGGGTCGCTGATCATATCATGACGCGCGTAGTATTCGTTCGGACCAAGAATTATGATCTTCTCGGAGGCGTTCTCCTGGCTATCACAGGGTGTGAAGCCATGTTCGCGACGTACGGTCTTTTTTGTCGTTCTCCGAATAATAAAACTTATCCGTATTCGACAGCCTCGGGCACTTCAACAAGCTGTCGATCCAGGTTACTTGGCCTTGAGCTTTGTCCAAAGCGCGATTACTCATTCTTCTTCAGCTGGCGTTCAGCTTCTTCGTCTATCCTTCTCTGGTTTTAGCCTACCTGGGGCAAGGTGCCCGGCTGATTGCGGATCGTGAAGACATTCTGCCCAATATATTCTATCGAAGCATCCCAGGAACGACGGATGGTCCTCTCTATTGGTGTGTTACGTTTAAGTTTGACGACGCTTTACTCAACGATCTTGCTCAGGATCATGTTTGTGTTCGGCATTTTGGCAACGGTCGGTGCAATCGACATCTTGTTCCGGCTCTGGACTTGACAAGTATTGGGTAGTTCATTGCGTCCCAGACCCTCATTACCGCGGCCTTCAGCCTCATCCAACAACTCATCAAGATGCATGTTTTCCCTCCGTACGTCTTCTCTTGATTAGGTACCAGGTGGCGTCCCCAACTCTCAAAAACAGACTTCGAGTCGTTCACACGTCGGACACAGTTCAAGGCCAAATTTATATCCCTGCAGTCAACTGGATCCGTGAGTCGCTCTTCCTCGTCGGTGTAAGATGGTATGACTGAAGCTATCGTCTAGTGATGATCTTGACGATCATTGTGGTCGCGACTTTCAAGGACACAACGGCACTCTCCAATGCATATGGGTACGTCTTAGTCGTAAAACCGGTTTTTAAGCGTGGTTAATGTCTCTCACTCAGCTTCTCCGTTGCCACCGTCATGTTCTCGACTACGGTTTTGATTGCGGTGCAGATGAAGTTCGTCAAGCATTGGCATATTATCATCGCTGTAGGCTTTTTCGTCGTATTCGGATTCCTCGACGGTGAGCACAATAGCCGTGAAATCAGATTGTGTGGCTGATGGCTATCACAGGGTTGTTCTGGGGCGCAGCTCTCAAGAAGGTTCCTCACGGAGCGTGGGTCCCTCTGCTCATCGGGGCTATATTGTGAGTACCGATGACGCCTCCAAATCTTTCAGACTACTCACTCGAATCCAGAGTGGCGCTCATGACATTCTGGAGCTGGGCAAAGGTACGTCCGTTTGCTTTGCCGCATTGTGGTGTCGCTATACATTCGTTTCAGGGTCTTGAAGACACTTTCGATGCTGTCAACCGCAAGGATCTGCACAACTTGATCGTTCAAGAACTCACGGCCACCAAGTCCGAATTCGATATCAGCAAAAATGAGCCGCAAGATGGAGGTAGCGAGTGTATCGAGGAGGACAATATAAAGGAGCTCAACATTGATAACATCCTGCCCTCGAGCGACCCCGCCCT
Source organism: Bjerkandera adusta (assembly GCA_027924225.1). Classification (NCBI taxonomy): domain Eukaryota; kingdom Fungi; phylum Basidiomycota; class Agaricomycetes; order Polyporales; family Phanerochaetaceae; genus Bjerkandera; species Bjerkandera adusta. Next base: position 210,137 of record BSCZ01000297.1, read on the forward strand.
CCATCTTGCCCGTCTTCCTACGTGCGCGGTGTTTCACCGCCTCACATCTGGAAGGGGCATCCCGCATTCCTTCGCCGGTACGTACTCTCAGGACTTTCGGCGGTCTCTCCGCTGACAAGGGTTTGCTTAGGTTTCATACGTCAGCTTTGGCCGGCTCTGCCACGGGTGGTCGTGCGTACCAACAAACTTCGGTTGTGTGCGTGAATGTTCACCCACTGATAGATCTTTCTGTCCCTCCATGTCCTTTCTGTGCCTTACGTGGACCCGAGCGAACGGTTGACGGTACGTAAGTACCACGCTGTGAAAGGTAACCTTCTTCTATCCATCGTTCGAACCACCTTACTCACACCTAAACGAGGCTTCTACGGTGTTACCTACCGCATGGGATACAGGGAAACGTTCGATACGAACGTGAGTGATGCGTCTCTTCTTTTTGTTCGTAGAAAATCTCACTGTTTATTAAGGTTGACCCTGTGATCGAGCAAATATGTACGGTGGAAGGGCGTGGCGACCCTGACTGTGTACAAGAGATCCGCGTCGCCGCGAGAAGAACTACACACATGTGAGCGTTGCATTCAGTCCTTGCGGTCAATTCCTGATGATGTTATGCTGCGTAGTGTTCCGCACTACGTTGTTGCGAGTAAAAGCCTCGGAGCCAGCCTGCGAGCCCGCATGCTCACTTGGGCCAGGAGGCTCCTGATTGATGACCTCTACCGCCGGCTAGGTGCGCTTGGAGAACACGATGATAACCTTAGCAGATGTGCTGACGCTTTCATCAGCCACAATGTTTCCTGAGACCGCCGGGTGGCTGGGATCGGCGGATGAGTGCGTGGGTCTTCACTGTCGCTATATTTATGTAGCTGACCCGCTTTTATAGGATCATTCACGTCGGAGTGAACGCTGTCATCTGAATGTCGACTCCGCGAAATCATACCTCGAGTGTCCGTGCCTCCTTGAATTATGCCCACTTGATGTTCCGGCGTATGATATGTATTCACCTAACGATATTCGTACAAATCACGAAAATCCATGCTGGGGAGTCTGCATGTGTCATGATTTGGCGGCGGTAGATTCCGCCTATGAGCTTGCACACCAGCCGCCTGACGGACCGAATTGCATCCAATCCAGGGAGAATGATTGCGTTCAAGGGCGTGAGGAGGGCAGCGCCTGCCAGCGAGTGCGAGTGATGGCGGGATCGCGGGCCGATCCTGGTGTAGAGTCTGCGGACAGGGCGGGCGCGACTGCTGATCAGAGCACACCATGTCCTTCAAGAAAGTCGACCTCTTCCCATGCAATCCTGCCACAACTCGCGGCGAATCCACGCGGATAAGCTCGAGCAAAGACAAGATCGTTTACACGAACGGCAGGACGGTCATCGTGCGTTGCCCTCCGCTCCGTCCTGTCGATCGACGCGTTCTCATGTCCTGCGCGAGTAGATTCGTGATTTGAAGGTGCTCCTGCATTGCGTTGCCTACCGAGAGCGAACGATTGACTCTCGCTAGAACCCCGCGGCGGTGATTTCGTATGCAGGCCATGTACAGAACGCGACTGTCGCAAGGATCTCTCCCACCGGTTACTACTGCGCTTCAGGCGATGCCGGAGGCACAGGTGTGTGTTCAGCCTTCCTACTACCGAGGTTTTTGCCCGGCTTTGACTGACACACGATAACAGTGAAGATTTGGGACATTGTCGGAGAGGATCAGACCCTAAAAGGCGAGCACAAGGTCGTTGCAGGACGCATGTAGGTTCGCCGTGAGATATGAGGTCATCGCTACTAACGATGTGCCTAGCAAGGATTTGGAATGGGACGGTGAAAGCAAGCGTATTATTGCCGTCGGCGACGGCAGGGAGAAGTACGTGCTCCGTCCCAGTGATGTGGTAACGGGTACTTACGATGTGCTTCCCTCAGGTACGGACACGCCTTCATGGTAGACACCGGCAGCTCTACAGGTTCCATCATTGGACACAGCAAGGTATTTATATCCCAGCTTTGGAAAATCTCACGCTGACCAAACTTCGCAGACCGTGAACGCCGTCGCCATCCGAGCACAAAGGCCGTATCGCGCTGTCACCGCAGGAGATGACACCACGATCGTATTTCACCAAGGTGAGTAGAAATGATAATGATTTAACACATGCTAAGTTCCCCTAGGCCCTCCATACAAATACGAGAAGGCATGTCCTTCTCTGCATTTACGTATTGATAGACGTTGACCTTACCCATTTGAATAGACAATAAAAACGCACACGAAATTCGTGCAGGATGTCCGCTATGCGCCATCCGGAGACCATTTCGCCAGTGTCGGCTCGGACTCGAAGGTCTTCATTTATGACGGCAAGACGGGTGATACCGTCGCCGAGTTCACCGAGAACGCTCACACTGGTTCGATCGTAAGCCTCGGTCCTTTCGGGGGTGTTTGAGGTGCTAAGATTCATTGCCACAGATGGCTGCTAGCTGGAGCCCGGACAGCGCATCGCTGGTCACATCGGCGGCTGACAGAACTGTGAAGCTCTGTAAGTCTGCCACGCTCATCGCCGCTATTGCTATCCTCACAGAGCCACACTTTGTCAGGGGATGTAGAGTCGCGCAAGGCAGTTGCTACTTGGACCTTGGGCAAAGGTTTGGAGCACCAGCAAGTGGGCAACGCCTGGACAGAAGGAGACGACATTGTATCCTTGTCTCTTGGTGGAGACCTCAATGTCTTTGACAAGAGAATCGGCGACAAGCCGGCCCGCGTGCTTCAGGTGACAGATGTTCCAGAAATCGAGTGACATAGTACTGACCATTCTCCTGATAGGCACCTCCCAAACCCATCACAGCCCTTACACCGACATCCAGTTCAGGCACCTTCATTGCAGGCATGGCCGATGGCCGTGTACTCTCCTTCTCTGGATCCGACTACTCCTACGCTGATGGGCCGGGACACACGAACATCGTCACTAGCCTCGCCTCCGCCCCAGACGGAAAGGTGTATTCGGCCGGTTTCGACGACCAGGTTCGAGAGATCAGTCCAGACGGAGCGAGCTTCATGTATGTTTCACACGCCGATCTGGCATTCGTTGGGACGAGTTAACCTAGCATATTCACAGACAAGCGTCGTGTCCGACTGCGGCGCAGCCCAAGGCTTTGGCAGTCGCTGGGGATGGTACGATCTTCGTTGCTGAAATAGGAGTTGTGGAGGCCATACGCTCGAACCAGAAAGTTCACGAGCTGAAGCCAAGCTACTCCCCAAGTGCAGTCACTGCTTCAGGAACAACGGTGGCTGTTGGTACGGAGGTAAACCTAGTTTTGCGTTCTAGCACTATTACGTCTGACGTTGCGTTTGCAGGACAACAAGGTCTATCTGTACGACTGGGATGGCAAGACCCTGAGCGAAGTTGCAAAGCTGGAGGGTAACAAGGGCGCTGTGAGCGCACTGGCATTCTCTCATGACGGAGCTTTCCTTGCCGCTGGTGACGTGAGTGTGCGCTACCTTAACGCGACTACTAGACTGATTGCGTTGTTTTCGTTAGTCGAGCGGCAAGATCGCTCTATACGATGTGAAGGAGCGCAAGGTAGGATTGCTTGATGCTCTCACGCTGCGCTGCATTTGCTGACAACTTACGCTAGTTTATCATGTCACGGTGGTCCTTCCACAGCGCACGAATCTTGTCCTTGGCCTGGACATCAGACGACAAGTACTGCGCTTCGGGCTCTCTGGACACCCATGTCTACGTGTACAGCGTAGCGAAGCCCGGGAACGCCATTGCTATCAAGAACGCTGCGGCGGGCAGCGTCACCGCCGTATTCTGGATTGGCGGTGCGAAACTGGCGAGCGCGGGAGCAGACGGCTGCGTGCGGACCTGGGCGATCACGTTCCCCTCGTGAGAGACGCGCCGTTCGCGGTAACATACGAGTGAGAAAGCAGAACCATTTACACGGAACCATACCTCTGTAGCATTAGGAAGTTGTAACATGACGTACGGAGATCATCCCCATCCAGATCCATACTTGTATACGGTATCAGAATGCGAATTTTACAAAATACAGTGCGTCGTTGATAGCTCATACCTAGGAAATGTTGGGACGCGTACATGGGACAGCGCGGGCAGCAAGCAGAGCAAATAGAACCGGAAGGAGTGGCAGAACGCGCGACCGACAGATGGTAACGCGGGAGGATGGGTTTTGAACACGTACAGAGCACCAGAGAGGATGGAGGGAGAACAACATGAGCCGCCACGACAATCCTACACACGTACAGATATACCTACATCTCCCCTCCTCTGCCGCCGCCCTGGCCCCGCGAGGCTGGGGTAAGCAAGATGCTTAGTTGAGCTCCTCCAGCGCCGGAGGCTCATCGTCGTCGTCCTCGCCCTCCTTCTTCTCCTCCGCCACAGCGTCGAAGTTCTCGACGAGGTCTGGGACATCGTCTTCATCGTCGTCAGCGCTGTGTGGTCGCTGCTGGCTCTGCTGGATGGCCTGGTAGGACTCCGCAAGCTTACGGAGGGACGCGAGCGAGTCGGGTCCGAGTTGGTTGAGGATGCCGGGAACGAGCTCAGTGAGCTCCTTGACCTGGCCGGCGCCATACACTGCGAAGGTGTTGGCAGAGACGGCGGCGTGGACTGTAGACCAATGCATCAGATAAATTGGGTCGAAATAGCGTCGTCGCGTCCGCTGATCGCGATACGCACAGCGGCGCGGCGGGTGGGCGCGCGCAGCGTGCGCATCGCGGGACGGGGCACAGGAGAGGGATCAGCGGCACGAGACTGACCTTTGGGCGCGGAGAAGTGCAGGACGTTTCCGTCCTCCCTGAACATGTTGACCTCCTCGACGCCGGGGATGGGCTGCACGTTGAGCTTCTTCAAAGCTCCCTGGAGCTTTTTGTCGTCCTGTGCGCCCGAGGACTTGGTTTTCCGCACAATCTTTCGGCGCACGGTCCCCTTTCCGCCTGGCGGGCGGCGGGAATTGCGGTGTGTTCAGACGTGTATTTTCGGGCGAAAAGCGCGGTCGAGCTCACCGATCCGGTTGGCAGCGGCTGCGGCCTGCAGCTTCGCGAGTTTGGCGGGATCCATGGTTGTGTGTGTCGGGGATCGGGGTCAGCGACGGGCGGGCAGAATTTTGGTGGACTCGGTCGTCGTGAAAGAGCAATTAAGGTTCAAAATATAAACACGACCATACAAAACCTAGATCGACGCCACAAGATATAGACGCCCGTTCCCTGACTCAGTTCTGCTCTGCCCGCACCGTTCTCACCATCTAACACAAATGTCCCAGCAATCGTTCTTTATTCGCCCAGCGGTTGTGGATGATTTGGTGCGCAGACAAAGAATTATCCCCGATTTTCTGGAGAGTTCTGTCGCTGACAGTCACGCAGGACGACATCTTGCAACTGATTGTGGGCCTCGTACGTATGATATTGTGCCCGCGCGCGACCATTTTGTCTCTGCAGCTTCGTTCGATCAGGCTACGTACGAGAAAGCCGCGGATCAGGTGAAAGCTACCCCAGAGCTCGTAAGATATTTCAGCAAGCGGTCATTTGGCACACTCTGAGTCCCTCCGATCTGAAGCTGAGGAGGAACCTGTTCGAGACGCCATATGCCCACACTCTGCTCGCATTCGACGGGACGCCGAATGCACCTGGGAAAGCAATTGGAATGGCCATGTACTTCCATAACTTCTCTACCTGGACCGGCAAGCCTGGAATCTATGTGAGTGTTGCTAACGCGTCTCGGGTCCGGGCGGAAGCTCACCGATGCGAGTAGCTCGAGGACCTTTTCGTCAACCCCGAGACACGAGGAAAGGGTGTTGGTAAAGCGCTCTTTGCCGAATTGGCAAAAGTCGCGGAAGAAAAGGTGGGCGGGATTCTTTCAATTGCGAAGACCCTCAAGTATATACTCACTATCATCACGCGGTGTCAAGGATTGTGCCCGCATTGACTGGTCAGTGCTAAAGGTGAGGGTTTCGGGCGCACTACACGCGAAGCAAAAGATTAACGCGCGCGGTTGCTAGTGGAACCAGCCGTCCATTGACTTCTATGACAAGACCCTCGGCGCCACCGCCATGTCAGAATGGATGGGCATGAGGCTTGAGGGCCAGGGCATCAACAACCTCAAGAAGTTCGCTCTCTAGGGAACTCCGGAATCTTTACTTGGGGTTAGCATGGAATGAAATGAAAGGTTCTGACTGTCAAATCTTGTAATAACAAAGCGGTTAGGATGGAGCGGAAAGTGGGCAACAGTGGAATGGAACACCCACAATAATCACTGCAATATGCGAGAACGCGATGCTGGCTTTCTTCTTGGAGATATGTGTAGTAATCTGTCGAGCGACCAGCAAATCCGTTGCAGTTACAGTTCCTTTCATTATTACTTTGCAGAACATCCGAGGTACGTGACAAGATAGCAGCGACACAGAGCAACGTAAGGGTATATCAAACCCCATCGTAGCTTGCTCCACCCGCCTGCAGAAATTCTCCGTAAGGCGTCCGGGCTCGGTACTTTTCGTGTGGCTTACCTTGCGAAGCTTGACGACAATAGGCTCTTCGGTCAAGTCATCCTTCTCCCGGGCGGGGACTTCAAGGGAGAATACACGAAGGACCTGTTTCACATCCGCTGTGTGTACAGAAATCTGTACCATCGCGGAGGACACGGTCGCGTTATCAGGGTTTGAGCTCGACTGCAAGTTCTCGGCGTCCTCACCTTCGCCTTGCGCATGACCTTGCACGTCGGGCCGATCCATACGACGACAATGAATTTCTCGCGCTGAGACTCCTTGTCGTTCGAGTAGCGTATCCTCACGTACGCGAACGAGGCCTTGGACTCGTCGAGACGTTCGCGCAGTTCCTCGAGTCCTCCCGTCCCCGTGGCCGTCAGCAGCAACTTATCCGAACGATCGGACTGGAAGTGATACAATGAGCTTGATGTTCCGAGGCAGATGTGCAGCATGTAGATCGCACCTCGTAGTCGAGTAACATCCAGTTTGTCTCCGATTTGTCCGAGCGGACGTCCTGGTATGCTGTGTGAGATGAGCGTCCCTGCCAGAAACCAAGTATCGGACACGGAGGATAATCACATACCCTCGTCGATCTTAGAGTCTGACACGTCGGCCATGGTGAACGGGAACGGTAATCGTTGGTAGGGAGGAGGAAAGGTCGTGTGCAATGGGTGAGTGAAGCGGTGTCACGGTGAAACCATGGGCGCTGTGTAAGTACGGCAACGTTCCCACGGTAACAAGTGGTCAGTAAGTTCCAAGCAGCTTCATTTCACACTTTGCCTCTTGCCATTTCGTGCTCTCTGCCCACAGATGCTTCCCCTGCGCGCGGCAGTCAGACCCGCAGCGACCCGCTCTGACGCCTTCTCAACATTCGTAGCCCTCTACTCAACCGTCTCTGGCCTCGCCAGACGGAAGTGGGGCGTCACCGGGCCAGGACCGGCTTCACTTGTGGAAAGCGAGAGTGAAGTGGCGGACGAAGACACCACGCCGACCCCGCCGCGGATAGGAAGAGGCGCGTCGCTTCGCAGCAGGACATGCGAAGAGCCTACCCCAGGTCCATGGAGGGCACACCGAGAAAAGCTGAAAGAGCTGTTCCCCGAAGGATGGGCTCCGCCTCGCAAGCTCTCCCGCGAAGCGATGGACGGTCTGCGCTCCTTCAACGCCCTTGACCCCGAGACTTTCACCACCCCCGTGCTCGCGGAGAAATTCAGAATCAGCCCCGAAGCCGTGCGGCGCATTCTGAAGAGCAAATGGTTGCCGACATCCGCACAGCGATCACGAATGATCGGGAGGGAAAGGGAGGCACGCGAGAAGTGGATCAGGCAGAGAAGGACAGAGGAAAGGGAAAAGCAGCAGAGTCTCACGAAGCGGCCGGCTTCGAAGGACAAGTTGTCTTTCAAATGAAGTATTTGACCTTCCGGTTCGTCGCTTCCTTCTGCACCTGTGTGCTGTGCTCATACTGTGGTTCGCAGCTTCCCACATTTGATCTCTGGACGGGTTATGCGCAATACTATATCCTACCATTGCACAGGCTAATACACATACACAATACAGGATATATACGCTACGTGGCTAGGTAACTAGCTTATATCTCCAATAAGATAGCGCTATAAAGATAGAATCCGTGAGCCTATTTCATTCTCTAATTTTCCGTGGAGTGGAAGCGTAAATAACAGGACTCAGCCGGAGGCTTGCATCCCAACGTGTCGTTCCAATTCGGCTGGGGAAGTCGATGCAAATCTGCACCGCTCTTGTCCGCCAAAACGAAGTCGAACTTGAGCAACAGCATGGCAAGCAAGCCCTTGAGCTCAAGCCTGGCCAAACGTTGCCCTAAGCAGACCGTCCTTCCTGCGATGCGGTCAGCACCATTACATATTGCTCGGAGCGCTCGGTGAAGATTGCACGTACCTCCTCCCCATCCGACATAACCCAGCGACGCCTTGCTTTCCAGCCGGCCAGGGTCGAATCGCCACGGGTCGGGGTACAGCGCCGAGTTGAGATGTACGTCGCTGAAGGGGTAGACGACGTAAGTGCCGGTAGGGATACAGACTCCGTCAACGTAAGCTTCTGGGCCAATGTTTCTTCGCATGGCAAAGTGCGGCTCCGCGAGGCGCAAAGTCTCCCATATAATTTGATCGGTCACTGGGGTGCTCTTCTCCCAAGCTTCCAGCGGAATCGAAGCAAGCTGTTCGGCCAGCGTGGCGTCTTTGGACAGCGCCTTGTCAGAGTGGGCCGATAGCAGCTCTCGCAGCTCGGACTCTGCCTTGTTCTTCCATTCGGGATGACCGGCGAGATATGTGACCATCCATGAGGCTGCGAACGTAAAGGTCTGTGAATTTGTAGTCTCTGGAACGCGACAGTGCAAACTCACCGGTTGCGCCAGTGGAACGCGCTCCCGCGACAAGTAATCCCATGATGAACTGTGAGAGCTATCAGATCCTCTGCATACATTCAGGGAAAACAACTGAATTACCCCAATCATCGTTGTCTTCTCGTCCCCGTGGTCCAGTAGCATCTGCAGGGCGTCGTCTCTTGACACCCCACTCTCGGCCCTTGCCTTAATGGCACCGCACACGATGTCGTAAATCTCCTTCGACGCGCGAACCTTTGTTATCATACTGGGGCTCGGCAACCATGGCACCAGTACGCTCCAGGGTGTCGTCGAGCGGTCGAGCTTGTCGTATAGCTGCCTCAAGCGTTCGACTAAGACCGCGTCGTCGGCGATCTCTTGACACGATAGGCACCGGACGGTCATCTGGAACACGACCTGACAGACGACAGCGTGGATCAGCATCCGTTGCCCGGTTAAAGATACCGAGAGAAGGACGACACGTACCGCCGGGATGTCTGTGAAAGGGTCAATCATCCCTGAGTTACCCCAGGAACGTACCACTCCTTCGGCATCCTTGAGGATCTGAGGCATTACTGGTGATAATTCGGTGAGAACATCCAACGAGGTTCACAAAAGTGTTGCTTACGATTGGACAGACGATCACTGCTTTGTAGAGTTGTCAAACGCCTGTGGATGATGCTAATCGTTCGTGCCTGGAGATCCGTGGTGACTCCTGGCATCATGGGCAGCTTCGTTTGACGGAACGAACGTGTACGTTAGACACGTCTGCACAATGTCGCGAAGGTTCCGCCGACATACCGCACCAGATAGCACCTTGAAGCCCTCGTTGATGTCAAGACCCTTGCATGAGAAGAAGTCCTTCCGGGCAAGTTCCCCCGAGACGACCACGACTCTGTTCTGTGGTAGCGAAAATCAGCCGAGAATAGGACCGGGGCAGGACGCGAGGTGGACGTACCCGCAACAGGTTGAACGTGAATGCTCGTCGGCCGTGCTGGCTGGCGAACTGGAGGCCCTGGGTCAGGAAGTCAAAGCGCGCGCTGAAGAAAGGCCAGATGGCGCTGATGCCGTTCAGCGGGAGGCTGACGGCACCGACGTCGTGATTGTCTCGGGTGGCGGCGAGACTCCAGAGTAGGAGCAGAAAGACGATGCCGGGAAGGACGATGACGATCTTGAGGGCGGCGTGTTCTGGGAACCACGCCTGAACCAGGGGAAGAAGGCCGAGGGGATTCATGGCGTGCTGAGTGGCAGATGAACAAACTCGCGTCCGTACTTATACCGCGAAGGTAAGGCAGAGGCTATCAGACCAGAACGCCATCGCATGACACCACGAGAACTCACCAGGGGGCTAAGGCGAGAGATACCCCGCTTGGTTATTTTTGTGCGGTTTGCAGAACGATGCCAGTTGCCGGGCCAGGGGATCGTCGCGGAAGCGGGGGTCCATTCCTTGAGGTCGTCCGGCTCCATTTCAATCGCGTAGGAGCGGCCGGCGGGCGTGGATGTCCTCATGGATCCAGCAGAACAGATATGTCTCGGGACAACTTCTCCAGATCCGGTAAACTTCCTGCCAGCAGGGTCATGCACACCTTCATTTTACACGCTCTCGACTCTCCCACGGGGTCTTCTCCGGTGGCGAGGGTGTCCTCCAACAACGTGCCGGCTCTGCAGGAACAGATGGTGGCCCCGATGGCATCCAGATACCCATGCGCAGGCCGACGTCCCGGGCGAGACGGGGAATCTTACTGAGCCACAGAGATCCCTGCACCGACACCGGCGACGGAGCAAGGCAATCACCACCGAGAACACATAGCATTGAATAATAATCTTCCGACGTACAGGTGGGATTTGAAAACGTCAATTGCATCTGCAGCAGAGTATCGAGCCCCTCTATAGTTGGCATGTTCTAGATCGACTCCACGAAATTCTTGTGGGCCCCACAACTTCCGCGTTCTGATACTGAATCTGCCCAGACTGATTGTCAATACCAGGCACATGTACGTCGGCGAACGGCGACCAGGACAAAATCGACTCACGGCTGTCTCCGCTCTATGAAAGCGCGGTCCCGCCGGGTCAGAGCGCACACACCGGATTGGCTGCGTGGCAGTAATCGAATGCTATGAGGATGCATCGGTAATGGGCCAGGGCAGCCCAGAGGACGTGGAAATGGAAGATTTGATGAGATGCAAAGAAATAGTCGAATCTGCCCGGAGAGAAACGCTCCGGAATGCGGTTGGCACTGCGCGGAAGCTCTTCAGACGGACGACGGCCTTGTCGGCATGACTGCGCCACTCACTAGAGAAGAGCACCAGAGATGTACAGCATCGCAGAAGCCAACAGCCACCCGAAGCCCATCTCGTAGCAGAGCCGCCATGCACCGTGTATTGCCAAACCGTGCGTCACGGGAACGACGCCGCAGAGCCCGAGAGCGATGAAGACCTTCGTCCGCGCGCCTCTGTGGCTCGGCTTGCGATATTCGGGATTTATCACAATGTATGCCGCTCCTGTCACATCAAACATACGGACACGTCGGTAGCGAGCCATACAAGCTTTGGTTAAAACTTACCAATTCCAGCCAGCGAAATCAACGTCAGGTAGAACTTTTGGAAATGCGGCGCGCAATAGAAGCCGTAGTAGATGCAGGGATAGAACGACCCCACTGTCAAGACTGGATCCCATTTTGCGCCAGGTGAGCCAGCGAGCCGTGGAAGCAGCCAGTGCGGACCTACCGACGATTCCAGTATAGTCCAGGGCGTTGCAGCGTGCCGCGACCTGCGCCGTTCGTGAGCGATAAGATTGGCGTCTACACGGGGGCTGTCGATCATACCCCTTTGGAATGGACACCGCAGGTATGGTAGAATGCACTCAAGAACATACAGATCACAGCCGAGGCAAGGAAAATGGAGAACACGGCAGCGTCTTTCCAGGACACGGTTGGGTAGCTAGCCAGGTATGCCTGGTTCAGAGAGACGAGGAGCCAGCAGAAGAGCAGGGCCCCAAAGAGATGACTGTGGATGTTCACTGGGGAAGAGGTGTATCAGAATGGGCGGAGATCTTGGTCACCAGGCGACAGATTCAGCACCTGTCTCGTTGTGAAGATCTGAATTGAAGAAGATCAAGAACCTGGTCAGTAACGTCAACGCGGGGACCGGCGGACGGCAAGATGTACGCACACCCAAAGACAGAGGCCGCGCATCCCAGCCAGCTGTTCTGTATCCTGCGAGCGCACCGCCGGTCAGCATCGTCTCGGAAGCAGAGGGGCCGCCGCTGCCAGACTACCCAGCTGACTGCCGAGCACTTGCCTGCGATACCCGGTCAGAATGAACTCGTTATCTTTTTGCCAGCCTGGAATTTCGTCCCAGCTCAACGTCCGCGCGCGGGACTCGCTGGGATCTCTCGCCGGAGGCGTGTCCGGCTTGTCGTTCGGGTCCGAATGCAGCCGCGCCTGGAACTCCTCCAGGGTATGCAGAACATTGTCCGCCGCTGTCGCGGGTGCCTTTGCGGCGGCGGAGTGCCTCGTTCGCAAGTTTTGTGGCATGGTCGCGCAAAAGAGAGCCTCGACGGCCGCGCATTCCAAACCATTGGGGTGATGGCCTACGGCGAACAGCGCAGCTGTCACGCTCAACGCGGTGTCACAGAGTGACGGCTTCCAGGAAAGGAAGTTGCTCTAGTTCGACCCATGACACCGCCGTCGCGCCCCCATCGACGTGCATGCCGAGAACAGCGTCCCTGCAGCGGAGGTGAGCGAAGCGCAAGTCATTTCAGAAACAACCTTTGTTTGCCAACGTAAATTACTTGAAGCCAATACGACTACGCGTGTCAACCCAATGTTGCCGAGGGAAGCGCGGTGTTTTTGGCACCGATAAATCAACTCGGTCGCGCCGACGAGATAGATGGCGAAGCCATGGAGGAGATAAGCGTGAGAGGGAGTGCATATGTAGTGATGACAGCAGAGACAATGATGCAAGAGCGCGCAATTACGCAAGAATGTACAGAAAGGAGAGATGCAAGCAGAGGGGGCGTGGATAAGAGTACCCCCCAGTCGAGAATGAAGGCGGGAGATGGCAAAAGCAAGATCTCGGCGTGCATATCGTCAGGGGAAGTGAGTGTTGAAACAGGGGTATGGTGTGATGTTATGCCTTGTTCGTTGAATTAATTCTTCATGGACCGGCGGACGACCTCAGGACGCGGTCCAACACGGAGTCGAATTTGAGGTCGTAAAACGGGTCTATGCTGTCTGTTGACCGGGAGACGGCAACGGCAAAGCGTTTCGATGCCGGTGAGGGTGATTCGAAAGTGAAGGCGGAGTAAATTCGTTTGCGTTCTGGAGTCGAGAAGACCGACTCGCTTCGTTGCGACACGGCGGAAATCACGCTCCCGCCCTCCTTGCCCGACGGTGCAGGTGAGGATGCGCGCTCCGAGTCCGTGGCCGACGCAGTGCGATGCTAATTAATTCAATTAATGTTCAATAGGGGTAATGTTCGACATTGAAATGAAACCAACGAACCTCAGTTGTCGAAGTGGTCTCCTGCTCCGACAGTCCCTCTGGAGGGGGACTCTGCTCGTAAGCCTTCGAGAGATCCGCCAGCGGCATCACCGTCAGCTCATAGCAGCGCGAATCCACTTCGGCCTGCGAGATGTTTCGATGACCCTTCTCCTTGGCTGGCTCGCTCTCCTTCTCCTCTTCAACTTCTTCGTCCACCTTAGCAAGTCCGGTTGCTTTGCGCGCACGGTTCTTCTTAAGGGGCCTCCTATTCACAGCCGCCTTTTTATCATCATTCTGCTCCTTCTCCTTCTTCTCCTTCTTCTCTACGGGACCCTTCGACGTGTTCGATACGGAGAGTTTGCGTTTCTTGGGCGAATGGGGTTCCTTCGGTGTCTTGTTTGTCGTAACGAGAAGCTTGGTCGCAAGCACGGCGGTCTTCCTCTTCTTGCCTTGTGAGTCGTCGGTTGACGTCCTGCGTCCGGTTAGGGGGTGGAGGTTCTCCTTGTCCTTGGCTGTCACGGCCTCGATGCGAGACGTAGAGGACTTTCGCGGAGGCGGGGTTGCAGACTTGGGCTGCGCCGCGGGGGCGGGTTCATCCTGGTATATCACAAACGTTGCGCGGGCGACTGGCATGATGTGTCCGTCGAAAATGAGGGCGTGTCGGCGAAAGGGATTATTGAAGAAGGGCTAGAGAGATGCAAATGAGGAGAACGTGAAGGTGTCCCGCTGAGCGGAGCTCAAGGATGTGATCAGCGTCGCAACGTCCGCTGCGTTCGTCCGAGGCTAGGACTAGGCGTGACACTCGAACCGTGACTTCGCAACCCCGCGGCCCGTCACGGCCCTTACGCGACCGCGGACTCGTCAGGTGACCGTGACGCGTCACTTCGCGCTCGCGAGCGTTGTCCTCGAGCTCGGTGGCATGAACGTGTATATTCTGGGGTTACATTGTGCTATGACGCCGTGTTCGAGAATATTCTGCCCATCATGGTCCGCAAAACAGGCCCATCTACGATGCCCAACTTATAACGTGAAATAAACGCGATGCAGACGTGCCATGCACGGAGCGCGCTGGAGATGAAAAACACGTACGCTGAGATACAAAAAATTCCGACGCTGCGCTTCGAGTTCAAGAAATGGAACTTCCGTACGAGGACTCCGGCAAGAGCTTCTAATGGTACGTCTCGCCGGAACTCATCCATTTCATGGGAATATTTGCGAGGACATGACCTCTGGATAGCCTTACGTTTAAGAGATACTGGATTAGATATTGGTTTCCGCGCGCGTACGAGGATGAATAGGTGATTTTCTCACACAGTGTGCATGGGCCAACCATGAGGCTTTCCTAATATAGACATCCGTGCCATTATTTCACACTCCGCTCGCCAGGAGGCATAATGAGCCAAGAGCACTCGAGAGCTCCCTTCACCCCTCCCACACCCTCTTCCTCCCGCCACCACCTCTCTTATCCCTCTTTCTACATCTTTTGCACTATGGCGACCCGTGGAACACGTAACAACAAGCCTTACAACGTATGTCTGAGCCCGTTTTCGCCACAACACAGCTCACGCTTCAGCCACTACAGCGACCTACACGTCCCCGACGCTCCGAAGGCGACTGGGTGCACGACAAGGCCCCAGGCGCAACTGCCTCTCGCCCTAGCCCTCCTGCGGCTGTTCTCGACGTTCCTAACACGAAGCTCGTTGTCTCGAATGTGCATTATGAAGTGACTCCGAAGGACCTGTCGGTGAGTCGCCACCGCACTTGTGACGTGGGCAGCTCCCGAATTTTCCACTACAGCAAGTTTTTGGTGTCATGGGCACGCTCGTTCGTGAGCCAATGATTAGGGTACGATAATCCGAATGCACCGCCTCCGCCTGAGAGAAACCGATGTCCGACCTCTTTCGATTCCTTCTCGCAATAAAGTACGATCGCAGCGGCCGCTCAACTGGCGTCGCAATCATCTCCTACGAGACACCGGCCGAGGCCAAGAAGGCGCTAGTCCACTACAACGGCAAGCTCTGCAAAGGCGAGTCCCGTTGACCCGTTTAGTGGTTGACGAATGCTGACTACTTGCCTGCAGGACAACCAATGTCGATTGAGTTCGACGCTGGTCCTCCGCCGCGGCAGCGTCGTGCTAGCGCCCCTTCGTTGATCAATCGCATCCAGAAGCCTCCTCTGCTCGACCGCTTAAGCCAGAACGAGTCCAGGGCTGACACCAAACCACAAGCTGCGAAGCCGCAGTCTGCCCGGGCTCCGTAAGTGCCATAAACGGATTTTCAAGGATATCAATGCTCACATCCCTCTAGCAGGTCGAATGGCACGGGTCCTATCCGAACGCAACGAGGCAGCAACAAGCCTGCTCCGAAGAAGGTGAAGCAGACAGCGAAGTCGGCGGCAGAGTTGGACATGGAGCTGGACGCGTTTATGAAGGACGACACCGCTCCTGCCCAGCCTGCTCCCGCTGCCCAGGTCGAGGATGTGGAGATGTCTTGAGGTTAGAAGTATTTTAATTGCTCGTCTCGCTCGCTACCATGGACCGCTCGCCCTTTGCTCTCGTCTTGCACCAAAATGTTACCACCCCTCTTCGTGTTTATACTATGCCTGTCTAGTCTGCGTTAATGCGCTGTAAAACCAGATGTCGTGTCTCTCCTCTATACATGATGCATGATGACTTCCAACCTCCAGGAATTGTCTAGTACTTGTTCGGCCTTCCGTGCTTTCTTTGCGGTCGGCATGGGTCAGTCCATAAGGGCCGTAACAAAAGCTTCGTATTGCTTGCTTATGGCTGGTTACTTACTCTGCTTACTCGGGTAAGAGTTGGTTTTTTATGACGTAACGGATGTAAATAGACTTTCACTCGACATTTAGGCTCTTGTCTACCTCCGACCTTACCACGACGGCGCAGTCCAATATTCGCCCCCCTAACGTCTGTAGCAGACCACCCACCACACCGGAGGATCTGGTTAGCCCGTCATGTCAAGACCGACGTCCAGCCGTGTCCCCACCTCGCCGTTACCCATCCCAGGCAGGATCACTCGTCCCAAGCGTTCACTCGCGAGCGCGGGGCCAGTGCGCGTGCCAAAACGACGGGCATCGTTCTCTGGGGCCCTACCGCGGAGCGGGGCCATAAACCCCGTCACCGGCGCGGCGAAGGCCCAGCGGACGTCCAAAACCACTCAGAAACTGGTACTCCTCCCGTCTGCACCTCAGACGAAGCCGCTCCTGGCCGACGATGACGAGGAGCTGCAACACGGGTACGAGACGGACCGTGGTGTGCGAGATGTGAAGAGCGCGGGCGAACGCATGAGCAAGGCGGAGCGGCAGAGTGCCGGCTTCAAGCGCATGACGGCGTATTGCGTCGCGGAGGACTTCAAGATGAAGCTGCTTGCAAGCTTTCTCAAACGCGAGCACAATGTCCAGCCGAGGGTGTTTGACGAGGCGATGTACGTCGTGCGTAGCTTTGCTTGTTTTGCTGCGGGCCAGGTTCTTATGCTTGTGCTACAAGATGTACCACCTCCCGCTTCTCCCTGGGTATGGCCCTGGCGTGAACGTCCGTTCATCTGCTGCGCCCGTACCTATTGTCACTACGCCATCAACGGAAGAAGCACCCGTTGCTATTTCCGAAGCGGAGGAGACGGCGGACGAAGCGACATATTTCTCAGTTCCGACCCCGACCGTCGAGCTCGACAGCTTTATACCCTCCACCTCCCCAGAAGCCGGAGTATTGAGTGAGGTTGAAATGCCTGCCCCCATAATTATGCTACCGCCGGCGCCGACCCAACCTACTGGCAAACGTTCGCCGTCACACCCCGACCCTGACTCTTTTGCGGAAGCTGTCTTCTTCGCATATGGTGTTGTAGTGTTCTTTGGGTTGACTGAGGAACAAGAACGAGGCGTGCTGGAAGACGTTCAGGCCGCGGGAGCCATGCAGAAGGTTATGCCTGAGGAACGCTGGGAAGTCGAGGAGTGTCATTATGAGGTACGGTTGAACGAGGTCACTTCTGAGCCCATACTGATACGCCGTAGTACAAGCCGTTCATCGCATATCCCCGCATCTACAATGACT
Source organism: Bjerkandera adusta (assembly GCA_027924225.1). Lineage (NCBI taxonomy): Eukaryota > Fungi > Basidiomycota > Agaricomycetes > Polyporales > Phanerochaetaceae > Bjerkandera > Bjerkandera adusta. Next base: position 227,508 of record BSCZ01000297.1, read on the forward strand.
TTTTCAGTAAGCTAAAAATCTGTTTTACCCTGTGCGACTAATAACTCAAACAATTGTAGCCTTCAAGTCTCACTCAACACTCCTCACTCTTTCGGTTTCTCATGCTATCGCACAGTCAACCCTCCTGGCGCGCTACGAGACTCTCACGCATGCCACACTCTCCGCCCCCGAAACTACTTCCATTCCAATACTTCTGGCCTCTACCGGCGCCCTTCATTTGAAGCGAAAAGACGCTCTGAAGCTGACAGGAAGATTATTCAAACTTCGTCGCGACGTTAATCTTGTCAGTAACGTGCTGGACGTGCCTGACTTGTTTTGGGAAGAGGGCCAGGCCAACTTAAGAGCGCTGTACGATGCTGTTCGCGAATACATGGAGATTGGTCAGTTCACCGAAGAGTCGCCGCGGGATTGAGTTGAACCATGTTACATCTTCAGGTGTTAGGGTTGGAGTACTCAACGAGAAACTGGCCGTTGCAGAAGATTTGGTAGGTGTTATTTTCATGCAGGGTCAAACGCGCATGTGCTGACGCCACCAACAGCTGGACGCAATTCACGATCACCTCAATACAAACGCCATGGATCGTATCACATGGATCATAATTTGGTATGTCGTTTGTCGCTGCGATTATGAGGAATTACGACCTGACCACACTGCCAGGCTCATCGTCGCAGCATGTCTTGTGGAATTTGTGCGGCTTTCCCTCTCTCTTCTCTCGGAGCTTTTGAATTTGACCGTTTCCTATAGGGCGAAGTCCTCGCACGTCTGGTGGTACACGCCACAAATAGCAGGGAAGCCATCTCTATACCCGATGTCGCCACTGTGGCGAATATGACTGGCGAGGAGGCATTACGGACTTTGCGGCAGCTCGCGTTAGCGCGGAAGTAGTACTTCTACTTCAGCCCGTCTGTTGGATGTATATTAGGTGGGTACTTAACCTACTCGATTCACTTCGCTAGCTCATCATGGTCCCAACAAGCTTTTCTTGTCGTAGCGTACATGTCAATACAGCAAGCAGTGATCACCGGAAGAATTATGCTATCTTGCTGCTAGCCCTCCCCGAGCCACGAGACCCCACATGGGATAGTTATAACGTGGATTTATTAATCGAAGCGTCCCTACTGTCTGAAAAAGGGACAATAAAATAAGTATACCGAATGACACTTCCACAATCCCCTCCGAGCGCATGTTTCCCTTGATCATCAACCGTCGCAATTCCTCAGTCGATGCGCCGAGCGGTACGCGGGACCAAGAGCCACAAGCACATCATGAACCCCATCATCGCGACGACCCTGTATTGCTGTCAGTCGCCATACGACACGCTCGTGGAGCGAGAGAACTCACAAAGGCTGCAAAGCCCAGATGCCCTTCCTGGATGCGACGACGCCGGTCAAGAACGGCAGGAACGCAGAGCCGGCCTGGCCGAAGCCAGCGATCCAGCCGATGGAGCCCGTAAGCAGCCAGTGTGGGAGAATACGCGCGGAGTGGTTCATCAGGATGGGGTAGATGGGTCCGAGGAGGACGCCGACGAGGGAAACGGCGACGGCGCCGCCGATTAGCGAGGGTACGAGCCATACGACGAGTTCCAAGCTGCAGATGGGGAAAGAATGGGTCAGTGTTAGGCCGCAAGGAAAGAAGGGTCACGAACGCGATGGAGAGGGCACCATAGAGTAAGATGGCGTTCCATTCGCCGATTTTCTTGTTAAGCCAGAGCAGAGCGACGCGGCCGAATGTGAGACCTGTTGGTATGTGAGTTTCACTGTGGTCTGAAATGTACCCCACGGGAAAACGCACCGCCGAAGAAACCGGATGCGATGTATCCCGACTCAGGACCTCCACCTCTTTCTCGCGTGATATAGAGAACGGTCCAGCCTGCACACAACACGTAATTTTAGTTATACGCCCGCGGGAGGATACAGGCTTAACGGACGCACCTCCCAAAGTGACCTCGACGCCGACGTAGATGAACACGAAGACGGCGAGCAAGTGAACTTCGCGAAGGCGGAATATCTGGCGATACTTGTTGTCTTCATTATTCACAGCTGTAGATTGAACCTTCGTCTGCCCGATATCCGCGAGACACTCTGCGCATCCGGTACGTCAGTTGCAACATCGCACGGTTTTGTAGACAGACCCACCATCCTGGGTCTTGAACCTGAAGACCGCGAACAAGAGGGCGGTGTTGATCAAGGAAAGGCCCAAAGAGGTCAAGTAGTGGAAGGACCAGCGGTCTGGCAGGTGCGAGAATTGCGTCGAAACTAACGGTGCACAGAGCCCACCGAGTCCTGCAACAGTCATCAGATTTCACGGGCGTACACTCAATGGAAAAGGCAGTCACCGTAGACAGCGTGCAAGACTCCCATCTTGGTCTCTGCGTTATCCCTGAGGCTAGCCACAAAGCCATTCGCGCCGGCGTCCTACGCGTCGTTGAGCTGATCTTGTCGTGGAGACGTACCTGTCTGTACGGACTCACCTGGAGCGAGATCCCGAAGCCGTTAATCGCATATGCAATGACGAACGCAGGGAATGGTGGCGCTGGCGCTATGATGGTGTATGCGATGATTTGTGCGATTGAACCTACATCGCAAATAATATCATTCGGCGAACATAATGGCAGTGAGACAGAGCTCATTACCTGCTAGCATGACCTATATTATATTAGACATTTTCTTCACAAAAGCTGTGAGGAAGCCGACTCACTTTGCCGAACCCAAACCTGTCGGTCAAATGTACATTTGCTGCGGCACCAGAGACAAATCCCTGATTCTCTTGTGAGCGGTGGATGGCTTCTCATAATTTTGAGCACAAACAATGCAGTTCGCAACAAACATGAGAGAGACAACGGCGAGGCCCACCTGTGAAGAACGATTCAGCGCAGCAGGGAGAGATTGATGCTAGAGAAAACCTACATGGTAATGTTCCTGAATGCGCTCTAGCATGGGACCAGTAGTGCCATCGTTCCATCCAGCCAGGAACAAAGTCCAACACATCGTAGCGAACTGAATACTGGCCAACCACTTGACTCGCGGCGAGGCCTCTGGAGAAGGCGGAGTGGGGTTGATTTTGCTCGAGGCATTTGATACACGAGAGATTGAAGCCTGGTTGAGATCGGCAAGCTCGATCTGACCTGCCTCATCGAAACTACTGCGCTTGAGGGATGGCGTGGGGTGACAAGCGCGAGCATGGATGACCCCGACGCTGTGTGCCTCCGTTAAGACTTCGGTGGCGGACATGGCGGACGTTGATAGAAGAGGGATTGTCAAGGAGTTGGATCCGCCCTCTCAGACCTTTATACCCTGGATCACAGCTCAAGGTGATGTCAGGAGCAAGACGACTTTAGCGAGGCGATGAAGCTGAGAAATGGATGTCGTGGAGGTATGCGGGTAAACCTCGGAGGAACGCTTAGCGAACGCCCTCAAGCACGCTTAACATGTACAACGACTGGCCTCTTCAGCACAGAGCCGGCGTTCCTTCGCCCGTGAAAGATCGCTTGGCATCATCGGACTCGGACTCCTGAGTATCCAGTTGACTCATTTGGTGACATTCGAAGTGTAGATGGCGACTTTGGCGGCGTTGTAGACTGTAGTAAACACCATTCAACTCGTGGAGGAATCAGCCCGTACTGCTTTGTATCAGTCGTCCAATAATTCGACATAAATTGAGAAAACGAAATCACTTCTGCCATGGCGTGGAAATACTTGAGAAATCGATTTTGCAAAGCGCAAGGCTTCGCGTCACTGAGAATCTGTTGCGGCGTACGTGGCACAAAGTGGTTGCACTCCCTGCAAACACGGATCAGCTTGTATTCATGTGCTGATCACTTTGTCAGCGTCGCCCTTACCCCCACCCCGTTGTCGTCCTATGACTCCTTGGTGGCGCCTTCAAACCTTGAGCATACGATGCCTCCGACGCCGCTCGCCTTGCACGTTGAGTTTCGTTCCGTGCAGCTCTTGGCACAGTCGCATTACGTCCTGGAATTGCTTTGCCGAACGCGCACGTTGTAGGCGTATAAAGCTTCTGCGAATCGAGTCCCAGTAGCATCCCTTCTGTGCTTGTCATAAATTCTGACTGGACACTGGAACGTGTAGATATATTAACCACCTAGCTTGAATCTTACTTCGTTCTGTTTGTCAACAGTATAAACTGGTCCTCAATGACCTACCACCACGGAGGCAACACGTCCAAACTCATTCGGTGATTCTCACGAATCCAGGGATCGGTGACTATGCGCGCTGAATTCCAGATATTGTGTTGCAATTCTAGCCATCTGTTGCGTGCGTACACGCTGACACAAGCCTCCTCCTCTGTATCTCTTTTTCCCTGCGTTGTCGACGTAAGATCTCGGTGAAGAACACTAGATGTAGTTCTCACCGTGTATTGTGTCCGGAGTTGTCTCTGAGTCGTGTGTATTTCGTGACCTTAAAACAGTCCCTAATAGAACGAGCCATGTAACATAGAGACACGAACGCAGAGCGCAGGGTTGGAACTTCAGAAGAACGAGCAACGCGTGGCTTCTGAGCAAGCGCCATATGATGACTAAGCAAAAAGGTCAACTGTGTGGGAATTGATGATCGTTGTGTCCTTCACCAGTACACTCACCAGTGATACCGAGGGCATGCTCTACAAGCTAAGGTGCCATGAGAGACTTGTTCAATTGAATGCATATAGGTGCCATCTGACTACTTCTTTCCCCTTCATGCTGCAGAATTCGGAAGAATCGAAACAACTAATTACAGACTACTACACTACCTCAACATGAATTCTACGCGAATGCTTTGACTCACCGTTGCGTCAGATTCCAAATCTACGCTGCATCTTGCCCGTAGTACCAGCGACAATGCCTCAACAAACCCCCGCTTGGTCTTCCAAATTGGGAAGCCGTCGGGTGTCGTAGTATGACGTCATGACGCGGTACGATCTTCGACAAGTTGGCCTTTTGGGACGGCCGCATCGAGCCAAAGGGGCTGGTTCCGTTTGGATTAAATTCAGCGCCCTGTTCGACATGGTGAGCCCACCCGCCTCTTTCAGCAACCACCACTATCCTCGTCGTTCCTGCCGTACAAATCTTCTGTCTTCCAATACTATCCAACATGGGTACCGGTGTCGCTCCTCCTACGCCTAAAGCTGGTGGCGCAGGAAAGGTACGGTCGAATCTCAGCCCTTGTATGCTAGCAGTCTCACTGCTTGTAGACCATGATCATCGGCACGGGCATATTTGCCTCCTCGCTCGCATTGTTCTTCTATGCACAGCACTTCATTCACAGGCGTGACAATCAGCCCTGTACGTTAACCCCTAAACGATTTGACCGCGGCTTGCTCACGGTCTCGACAGGGATCGCTCGCCACGGACAGCAGCCAGGCAACGTTAACGTGACCGTGCGCACTGACCAACCCAAGGTTGTCACTGCTTCCATCCGCGCCGAGCCCGCAATGATCCCGCTTCCGGACAACGATGACAATCGCGGAAGTGAGGGGTTCCTTCCGCGCGTCATGTCCTTCATCGCCGTACGTGTTGCTATTCCTATCCGTCGATAGTTGCCTCAGCCGAGATTACAGGGCAAAGGATTAAACCCTGATCCTCATGTCCCTGAGAAGCCCTTGAACATGACCCAACCTACCCAGCAGAGGGTCAATCAGGCCGGCACCCACAACTATACTAAAGTATGTCATCTCCGCTACTAATCTTATCGTTTCTAACATGTTGCAGCGTCTTGTCGGTTGAGCTTCACGCGTCGGGATCTGTTCATTTACTGTAACACTAGCGTCTCCGACTTATACCTGTAGCATACTCTTGGCGTGTAGCATCTCGGGAACGGAAAGCAAACGATTGTATTGCATAGGGTGAATGGTCCGCATTGCGCCACGTCTGTGTGAAGGTTGCTGTCATATCCGCGTCCATAACGCGTCCCCGCCAAGAGAACGTGTTTAGCGCGAGGGAATGCGCAGCGCCGCACAACGACAATAAGTGAACGAGACCTTTCTGGACAGCAGTTGATGGGGTATAATTATGACTGCCGAGGTACGTGTACAGGAGAGTAAATAAGTAATCCCAATTGCGAGCAGAATCGATGTACAGAAAACCTTTGAGCCCAACCGCAACTGCGAAGAAGAGTATACTAATGTTCATTATATGTTCCGATTTTATGTAGAAGATGAAGACGAGTATTGTCCCGGGGGTTGGCAGAACGAGTGTGCAAGACGTGATTGAGCATGGTACAATGAGAACGCGAATCTGGACAGACTGTTGGTACAATTGGTGTGGATAAATATCAAGAAGGAAGGTAGGTCATTCGTGAAACGAGTCCATTAAAATGTGGTGTGACGGAATGTGGTGAGAGTGGTGGGTGGGGGACGGTGAGGGTTTATCCGACAACCGTCATCAGCCCCGGCATGCCTCTCGCTTGGTCGAGAGCGATCGGTTGCTGGGGGTCAGCCGTGTTCGACCGTGCAGCGCACGCGGTATAGCGTATCTAGACAAAAGTCAGCACATCCAGCAAAAACGGACAGGCCATAGCAGCTACGCACATCGACTTTGTATACACCATGGCGGTTAGCGGGGTGAATATAGCACGTCCACCTGAACCCACCATAAGCATCCAGAACACAAAGACAAGGCGAGGAATACAACGCACTGTTCGTCTACGAGGACCGTCGCGCCAATCATCTGAGCCTCTTCGAGCAATGTCGCACGTAGAGTGCGGAGGAGCCGTTTCGTGTCCACGCCGCCCTGGCAGAGCAACCGCCGCTGCTCAATGAGCGGCACCCTGCGCGGAAGCGTAACGCCCTCGCCGAGGAGACACGGATGTGTCTGGGGCGCGTTGCCCGACGTGCACTCGAGGGGAACGCCCGCCTGCCCCTGTGCGGCGGCGGAGAGTTTGGCCTTGCTGCTGCTCCGACGAAGCTTGACGATGAGGTTCGCGACGTCGGGGAGACGGAGCGGTGAGCGGGGGCCGTTGCCGCTGGACGCGGTGCGCGAGACGAGAGGCGACGACGGTGGTGAGTTGAGCGAGATCATGGTAGTCAGAGATGGACAGGCGCAGGTGTGAGTTGCGGCAAAGGGAGGAAAGGGAAGGGCGAGTGATGCGCGAGCGGCTCTGCGGAAGTGTCTTATGGGCGGGATGTTCCCCTTTTGGGAAAGCGTACACGTTGCTGGGTGGTGCCTCCGTTCTCCGCCATCTCGAGCCCCGCAGGCCCACAATCTCGCGGTGTGGGGAGGGTGGCCGCTCCGACGCGGAACATGGGTGCGGTGGAGGTGGTAGTACGAGGCAGAGCCAGGCAGAAGGGCTGCGCATGCAACATATGGCGCCTTCTCGGCGATTATCCAAGCAGATGTTTATCGAAACCCAGAGCACCCGAACCACCCGAACTAGGCCCATAAACCTTCGTATACATCTCAAGCCCGCACGGCAACTATACAACATTATTCTGAGTCCTCCTTGAGCCCCGTCCACTCCTCGAAAACCGGTTCTTGCTTGACCTTGCGTGGCTTGACCCGTAGGACATCTTGGCCGGCCTGTGTCTTCTTGAGACCCACCATTGTTTCATGATCTGGCAAAATTGTGAGCGGTGGAGGGGGGAAAGTCAGGGTAGGCACACTCACAATCACCGCTAATGAAATCGTCGACGATTGGTCGGCTACCAGAGGTTATGTACCGCGTTGAAACTCCACGCGCAATCAGAGGTTGGGCAAGTAGACCCTTCAACTCGGCTTTCAGCGTGGCCGTTTTCGCATTTGTGGTTTTGCGTTGATGTTTGGAAGGAAGCGCGTTCCCTTCCTCTTGCGAACTATTTCCTGCGTGAGCTCAGATGAAGTAACCGAAGAACTGCCTGCTCACCTGAGTCCCATGTCGGAATCCAACTCGAGCTCCATCGCCTCTGCAGTCTCTTTTAGCCAGTGCTTCTCGTGATTCTGTTTCTTGATCTTGTGCTGCGCTGAGTCTATCCGCTTTGCCACCTGTATGCGAGCCTTCAATTTGTCCAGCATGTAGAGCTCAGCATCGATCTCAGGGATATCTTCCTCTTCTACAGAACCATGTGGTTAGCGACGTCCACCAGCATGGGCTCCAACACTCACGTCTTCCGAGGCTAGACAACAAAGCACGCACGAGCCTGCGTTCGTCAGGTGCACACATCAGCAAACTGAAACCGCTTCGCATTGCACGGGCGGTTCGTCCATTCCGATGGACATAGACGTCGGCAGAGCGCGGTATTTGATAGTGGATGACATGGTCCACAGCGGGGATGTCGAGACCACGGGCGGCGATGTCAGTTGCGAGAAGGATCGCGTTCGGCGTCGATTTGAAACTGCACACGGCCGGGAAGTGAGACTAACCACTGGTAATGTAATGGCCTCACGTACCGATCGAGATTCTTGAGCCGCTGACGCTGTTCTAGCTGCGAGTGCAGCGGGAAAGCTTTCAGCTCGAGTAGGTCCATCAGAGGCATTAACCGGCGGATTCCATCAATGGAGGAAAGGAACACCAGAGACCGGCCGGGGTATCGTAGGAGGAAGTAGTACAAGTACGCATCCTGTGAAATTGGTCAAGGCGGATATGTAAAGACGGAGCGCACGCTGCTAACCTTATCGCCAGAGAGACACGCCAGTCTGCTCTCCTTTAGTGTGGAGACGACGCCACCCTCTGGACTGAGATCGATAACTTCAGGCTGAGGATCACGGAAGTCCAGGCGCATGACAAGATCATCTGCGCGTCGTCATATCAATAAGTAGTTCTACAGTGCGAGAACTAAGGCCATACCGAGAGTAGAAGCCGGCTTAGAGTTCTTTTTCCCTTTCCCTTGCGGCCGTCCGCGTTTCTTCAAGTTGCGTTGCAAATCCTTGCTGAGCGTCGCAGAGAACACGAAGGTCTGTAATTGCTCCTTCGGAGACGCTTCGTCTTCTGAGGTTTCAGCTTCATCCCCAGAACCTTCCCCTTCCGGCTCGATCGCGTCTTCTCTGCAAATGAAAGAGTCAGAAATGCCCGCCGCGGCGAACTGCTTTCAACTGACTCGGATTGTTTTAGCGTGAGCCGTATGATGTTGTCTAGCTCAGCGAAATGTCCAGTTTCAATCATGCGATCCGCTTCGTCCAGAACCAGGAATCGGAGGTTCTTGATGTCGTTCGCGAGCTCGTCGTCCTAGATCGCTTGTGAGCTTATTTGATTAACGCATGTTCCATTAATAAGGCGCACCTCTTGAAGAATATCCCATAACCGACCAGGCGTGGCTACTAGTATGTCCACCCCGCGGTCCAGAATACGACGTTGCTTCTGCGCTGACATGCCTCCAACAATTGCAGCAACACTGACCAAGGGAGGACCCTTGGGCTTGGAAACAGGTGCGGCAATAGACGCAGCCTTCGCTTTGCCCTTACCCTTCGTCTTCTTGCTGAGCAACGATACGCTGTCGTCCTTTTCCTCATCCTTAATCTTCACAGCATCAATGTCCACCGGTGTCAGACAGGCATTGAGATGAGAGGATACTTGAAGTGCCAATTCACGAGTAGGAGCCAGGATGAGTGAACGCAGAGGTCGCCGCTCCTTCAGCTGTGCTGTGCTTCGCGTGGCAGCCTCAGCGAGGAGAATGTTGAGAATGGGTAGTCCATAAGCGAGTGTTTTTCCGGATCCCTGGAACGAATGTAAGGGGAGATTCAACGACATACAGACGGTGTTTGCTCACAGTTTGCGCAACACCGATGACGTCTTTTCCCTTCTGAGCGATGGGCAGGGCCTTCGACTGAATGGGGGTCGGGGACAAGAATTTTTGCGCATATAGCGTCCTGTACAATTGTGGGTGGAGGGGAAACGCGTGCCATTCTGGTAGAAGGCTTTCTGCTGGAAGGACATGAGGCTTGCATAACTCGACGGTAAGGTGAAGAACGTACCGTCGAAGGGTTGCAGTAACGGATCAGACTCTGCATCTTGTTGTGCAGGTGAAGTAGATGGCCCTGCCTGCTTCTCTCCGTCGGTCTTGACGGCGGCAGGGCGTAGCTTTTTGCGTGAAGGCTTTTCATCCACAACCTACGATAGAGTTATTGCTGAGTACCGCCTAGAATGAGGGATACTCACATTGAACTTGACCACTTTCCCCTTGTCCGTGTCTTCATATACGACCTCTATTCCGTCTACCTCCTCCAACTCCATGATCCCGTCCAAGCCGGCATCGAGGCCTGCTTCGTGCGCCCGGGGAACTGTCGTCCACGGGAGGTCGTTTGCAGAAAGGTGCTGAGCCTTGAGCTTTTTATTAGGTGCCGACCCCGCTGGCTTGAGTTTGCGCTTGAGTTTGCCGTCCGCTGCCATTTTTACGCAAGAGGAGGTCGCCGACTTTGTGGCGAAGAGAGAAATGTTGGAGAAACGGCCGCTGATTGGCTCTCCCTTCGAGCCGCCGGGATTTCCGTTTCTAGACGTGCCTCGTTCACTGCGGCAGTCGGGCGCTTGGTCCATGCCTCTCTCTTCGTACCATACCAGTTATGCTGCACATATGCTGTGCTGAGGACGGCCGAGTAATTGAGGTACGCCCCAGCCATTTTGCTGGAGTGTCTGGCTGACGTCCTTGCAGACCGAAGCCTCGTTGTGGACCATCGAGCGGTATGTAGGCGACCGCTTACCCCTCGTGGACAACCTGAATTAAGTCTAGTTTGCAGAGTCGGAAGCTTGGAACGCTTTCTGAGTGAAGAGACGGGCGTGAAGGAGGATTGTGTACTAGCCTACCTGCCTGATGGAAACAGATTGGCCAATGAGAACGTGCGGGATTTAGCTGGAGCCCAAGACCAGGTATGTGGTCGGGCTGCGTCAGCGTTGGGTTGCTCTCACCAATCGAGTGACATGTTAGAGGATCTATGTATTCAACAAGGAGTATCTAGAACTTGATCTTGACACCGTCTTGCGACGACTACGCTCGGAACCACCACTACAACCTCCTGTGGAAGGTACACGCAATACAACACTAAGTAGGCACAGTGCTGACGGTAATTCAGACACCATCGCTTCAACGTCACCCTATCGTGCAACATCACTAGCCTCCAACTATGTGCGAACTGCCCAGCTCCATCTGGAGAAGATTCAAAGCACACAACGTGCGCTCCGCGTTCAGCAAGAGGCGCTTCGAATAGCATCGAATTCCTTGGACTTGCATGTCCTCGACATCCAAGATGCGTTCGACACGGTTGCTTTTGGTGCGGAACGCGAGCTACAACGGCAGGACTCGCTCCTCAAGGGACTTGACGCGGATCTACAGATCGTTACACGCGTCCCAGTCCACAAGGACTTCGTTGTAAGCTCCACTGCGCGGAGAGCTATCGAGATGGGCGAACGAGGGAGGACGCTAGGCGACTACGTGAGCCAGGAGAAGATGAGGACGGTCGAGATAACTTGTCAGAGGACGCATGGTGAGCGGTCAATCAGCTGTAATCCCTGAACGTACTCATAACGCCTATCAGACGACCTCAGCAACCGTCTACAACAAGCTCGCGACGCCATGGGGCGACTCCGGGAAGGCACTGACACTGTTCGCACCACGGTCCTGGACTCTAGGTGTGCTTCCGCGGCTTCATGTAGTGTCAATCGGGGGCTTACCGTCTCACCCCAGTATACTAGACCGAGCCGATATCTGCGCTCGAAGATCACAAGAATTAGCGGCAAAAACCCAGGATCTTGCTAGCCGATTGGAGAGTGAGTGGAGCCTCGCTGCATAAGTCGACTCCGTTTTCAATGTTATTGACCCTGCAGAGTCTGGTGGTCAGTCTGAGGCGTATCTGCAAGGTGAGTCGTTCTTCGAGATAGGTGTCTTACAGAGCTGACCTACATATCAGACATTCGTCAGAACGACTCGACGCTACGAGCAGAACTGCAGCGTATCACGCAAGACAGGGTACTTGCCTTACCCTCTCCATTTTGTAGCCGAAATCTAACCCCTTTTCTAGAATGAGTACATGGAGCGCTGCATGCGTGCTCTTCGGCATATTAGCGTACTCAACAACGACGTTGTGCAGCTTCCCTCTACTCTGAAGTCGCTTCAAGCAGCGTTCAGGCAAAAGACAAGCTTCTCGCATATTCAGCGGCTACACAGCATGTTGTACGCCTATGGAGCCACTGTCGTCGAAATTGTCCGTCGGAAGGAATTCGGTGAGTTGACTACCACTTCAAGATTGGGTTCGAAACGCAGGACTGAATGCAATGTTAGCGCAGTTCTTCTTTCAACGCGCAAACGGCATTCTAGAAGTCATGACAAGGTTATCGTATGTTGATCATTTCTTCTTCAGATGACAGCGTTCAATAAACACGTCTTACAGCTCCAACGAAAAGAAGCGACGGCAAGTGTATAGAGGCGAAGTTCACGGTCAGCTGCCGTTTGAGACCAAAGGCATGGATGACCCTGTCCCGTCATTGGACTTCTCACACGGCGGCTCCACGGAGCTCCCATATTCGCTTGAGCGGGTGGATGTAGAAGGTCGCTACTTCTCAATACTGTCTCTATCCATGCACATGCTAACGGGAGGGGTTGCCCACATTTCTAGACCTCATGACTATGTTCAGTGACCTCGAACGCTTCGCGCATGAGTCGCCCTACCCGTCCGCACTGGCAGCCGTTAAGGAGGCCCGTACTGCGCTGGAGAAACTCATTACGAGGATGGACACGCTGGAGTCAGGCTTCGACCGTATCGCGGAACGGTCATGTGAGTCTACATGTGTTGAGAGATCGTCGATCCTCTTACTGACGTCTTGCGGTGTTAAAGTGCTATCTTCTTCACGTTTTCTGGAGCACAGACGAAGAAGTACGTTCGGCTTCTGCAGTGTATCCGGGTCACTAATCTTGGTTCATCAGACACAGAAGCGGATGAGCAGGTCTACATGGAGCTCGAGCAACAGCTTTTGCAGGCCCGTAATGCGAAGGCGGAGCAGGAAGCAAAGTTTGCCGAAGAACGACGTATCCTGCAGGAAGAACTCGCTCGATTGAGAACGCAGGTCGGCTCGTCCGATACCGTCCGTGATCAGCAAGACCGGCATCTTCACGCTGTAAAGGCGCAGCTAGAGAGCGAAGCAACGTCAAGACGGATCCTGGAACAGCGGAATGCAGAGCTGTCGAAGGATGCGGATGGTCACCGGAAGGCTCTAGCCGCAGCACTCGCAGACGCGACAGAGCAGACCCGGGAGGCTGAGATTCTCCGGCAGGAGCTAACGCAGGCGCGGTCCGACTTCGAGGAGGTCAAAGCTCTGGAGCAGCGCAATCGGGACAAGGTCAACACTCTCCTCGAGGAGCAGGCCGCAGCCCTACGGCGACTGGACGAAGCCCGAGCCCGCGGCGAGGACCTCGAGACACAGATCCAAAAAGCAAGGCTAGAGAGCGGCGAGGTCAAGCGCGCCCTGCAAGAGGCGGGACGTGAGAAGGATCGTCTGCTCCGTGCACAGGCCAGCGAGCACGAACGGATCATCCGCGACCACATCGCGGAGGCGGACGGCGACCGGGCGGTGCTGGAGCACCAGCACCTCGAGCTCAAGGCCGCTCTGGAGGACGCCCAGCGGCAGCTCAAGGACATGCGAGCCCAGTCGGACATGACGGCGTCGGACGCGGTCGGGCTGCGCGAAGAGCTGCAGCGGGTCGAGCATGAGCTTCGCGAAGCACGCCACGTGGAGCGTGTGCTGAGGGAGGACCTGCGGGCTGGGCGGGCCTCGCAGTCGGACTTTGAGCAGCGCCTCGAAGACAGCAGCCGGTTGATTGCGCAGATTCTCGACGTCGCGCTCGCGTTCCGGGAGAGCCATGTGAAGGCGTTCAACGCTATCCGCGCGATGACGTCGCACCCGGGCTCGTCGAAGGCGGCACAGGCGGGCTCCAGCATGTCGGAGTCCGGGTACGGGCCTCTGCGCCGGGGCGCCGTCGGTGTCAACCACTCGGACGAGCCGCCGCCCATCGACCCCTCCGACCCCGCCGCGGCGCTGGAGGCGCTGCGTGCAATGGACCACGACCAGTTCCTGGAGGGTGTGAACAAGGTGGCGCAAACGATCCGCAAGTGGCAGAAACAGTGCAAGGAGTACCGGGAAAAGGCCAAGGGCAAGATCTCATTCAGGAACTTCACCAAGGGCGATCTCGCGCTGTTTTTACCGACCCGCAACTCGGTCACGAAGCCCTGGGCCGCGTTTAACGGTGAGTATTCCCCTGAACGGGCAACCCCCTTGGTCCGTTCTATCGATGCGGGCGGTTTAGCTGATTTCCGAGATTTCTCCCTTCGTCTTCGTTTTTGCGGTGCCTGCGCAAAGTCTCGTTCCCCCACTATTTCCTCAAACCGACTGGCCACCTTGGCGAGCAGCTGAAGACCCGTGAGTGGATCGTCGCACGAATTACATCCATTACGGAAGGCGTGGTTGACCACAAGGTACGATAATCTTTTTTACCTCCTATCCCTATCAAACGTCTGGCAATCTTCTAACACTCGTCATCGTGTGAATAGGATGCGAGCTCGAACCCATACGGCCTGGGAGACGGCGTCAAATATTACATGTTAGAGGTCGAAGATTGGACCCAGCCCGCGACAACATCAAAGCGTCGGAGTAATACAAAGAAGACTCTGCAATCACCCAATCTATCAGAACCGCCTTCAGCCACCGAGTCGACGCCAGAGCCGACACCTGGGCCCCCAGATCCAGATGCTGAAATCGTAGAGCCCTTCCCCTCGCGATCGTCCTCGTCGAATCAATTCTCCCTGCGCTCGCGAGGAAATTCAGCAGCAACCGCCGGGCCCTCTTCTTTGTCCCGGTTGCTTGCGCAGGCCCCGCCTGAACATTCTGTGGAGACAATTGTGCCGTCCAGGGTGCAGTCACCGCCCCCTATGTCGTCCACGGCCTACTCGCCCCCATCACCGTCTCATACCGCGTCGACGCCTCGTAGCGCCGCTGTGCCTTTGCCCTTGCGATCCGGGTCGCGTGCGTCCCGAATATCTTCCTCGTCTCGGTTCTCAAAGGGCGGCATCCCATTCGCGGGCGCGGCCAAGGCCGTCGCGACAACCGCGCTCGCAGAGCAGACTGTCCCTGGGTCGTCTGCCCCTACGATGATAGCGGAGAGCCTTTCGAGCGACAGCAGCAGCGGAATCTCTCCTGAAGGTTCACCCACGGACGGGCTGTCAAACCTGCTCCCACACCACAGACGGCGTGTGTCGTCCTATCATCCCACACGGCAGTCGCAGTCGCCCATGACAAGTCCGCTGGCGCTGCCCTCGTCTCCGACCGCGACGGGCGTGTCTTCCAACGGTTTCGACTCTGCGCCCGCGGCCGCATATACTGCACGGACGCGGCTTGCGAGCCTCGCCAGCAGCTGGAGCGTACCTTTCGGGCGGAGGAAGGTAAACGATGCTCCTGGGCCTCCAGCAGGCTCGTCAGGCACAAGCACCTCTTAATTACTAGCAACACGGCGCGTGGGCGACGGAAGGCGGGTCTCGTAGATCTAAGTACAACCTTTTTTTCTCTGTAGGGGCTGGTGGCGGTAGAGTGTGACCCGCGGTTTCTCCGGGGTACTACGTACATTGTGATGCGCGCCCGATCGTTGGACGAAGGTCTTCGTGCGAGATGTTCCTCGTGCGCACGGTAGGCACAGGCCTGCCCGTCTGGGACTCAGGAGTAGTGTGGTGGCGATCTGGGCCTGCGATGCGACCCTGGCGGGCGCGCCCGCGGCTGTAAATGTCGGAGGAGGTGGCGCTGGGAACCTCCATAATTATTCCGTGGGGTCGCGCATGCGAGCCGTCGTCTGCGGACGTCGTAGAGCCTTGGCACTGGCGCATAAGAGAGGGCTCTGGGTTTCTCCGCGCGCCGGGGCGGGCCCCGCGGGAGAACAATGCTAAAAAGACATGGTGGCGGCGTAGGCCGTATGCGGGGTAGCGGGGCAGCGGGGGGCACGACTGGGGGGGCGTAATCGTTTTGTGCACTCAGGGCAGCGTGTGTGTTCCTGCGTGTTGCCTAAATTCGGGCTGCGGTGCACGCTTGGGCTTGGGGAAACAGATCTCGATGGAGGTGGCGATCGCTTTTCCGCGGGCTGGCGGGCCGCTGCGCCTCCGCTTTGACGCGCCGACGGGGAGGGTATCTGCGCGCGGACGCTGCCTTGGGGACCCACAGAGGCGGCGGCGGTGGTGCCCCCGAGGGCCTGCTTCGCGCGCGTATCAGGCGCGGCGGGGAGAGTCGTGGGCGGCGCGAGAGCTGAGTCCGCGGGTGGGCCGCTGTGGGCCGCCGGCGGTCGGGCAATTATTTAGAGGTCGATCGCTATTCACGTGTCCGATCCATCACCGGGTCGCGCATGCTTTGCACTAGCGCCTGTGCGCCGTCGGGTCTTGTTGTGTGGCGGGCTTTGGCGGGCGCGGCAACGGGGGGTTCTGGCGGCGGGGCGGTCGTCGGACGAAGACTGGCCAGGCGTCGGGGCACGCGCGAAAGAGACTTTTGGGTTGGCGGGGGCGAGGGGCGGGTGCAGTGGTGTGTTGTTGCGGGGGCTAGTGTGTGCCTGGGAGGAAATGGGCTGATGCCCCGCTGAGTCTGGGGACGGGGAAATGATGCGCATGGGGAATTCGTGGAGAAACCTGGGGGGCGCGGTCAGCTGGCCCAGACGGGCTTGGGCTGCCTGCCATTTCTGCTCTGATCCCGCCCCGGCCTATAAAGTTGGCCCACGCTTCGCCAGTCATGCCCAACTTCTCAAAGTTCCTCCATCAACCACTCAGCTCTCTCCGTCAACCATGGGTGCTGGTGCGGTCGTCACGTCCTCCGCGAGCGAGGGCTACCTCCAGTTCGTCGACCCCAACCGCAGGTGGTACAACAACTCCCGCCTCATCAAGTTGCACGCATGGATCGTCCTCCTGTATGTACCCGCCACCGTCCTACCCCCACCAGTCCCGTCTGACCACCACCCTGCAGCCTCATCACGTCCTCCACGAACGGTTTCGATGGTTCGCTCATGAACTCCTTCCAATCCCTCACCCTCTGGGATGATTACTTTGGTCGTCCCCGCGGCGGTACTCTCGGTCTCCTCAACGCGATCCAGGTATGCCCATCCCGCCAAGCATTCCCCCGCACCCGTTGACGCGTCTTCACAGAACATTGGCTCGCTCGCTGCCTACCCCTTCGCGCCATACCTGTCCGATGGCATTGGCCGGAGGCCCGCCATCTTCATCGGTGCCACCATCATGATCGCCGCCGTCGCGATACAGTCCGCCGCCACTAACATTGGCATGTTCATTGCGGCTCGGTGAGTTTTTTCGGCTCGACCCTCACCGCCTATTTCTCACCCGCGCTCCGTCCTAGTTTCATGATCGGTTTCGGACTCACGTTCGCCACCAACGCCGCCCCCATGTTGGTCACCGAAATCTCATACCCCACCTACCGCGCACAGCTCACGGCTCTCTACAACTCCCTCTGGTATTCTGGTAACATCATGTACGTCATGTCACTGCACTTCCGATTGGGTTTGTGTTGACCGGTCGACAGCGCATCATGGACGACATTCGGCACGGAGAACATCAAGAACGAGTGGGCTTGGCGTATTCCTTCCATCCTCCAGGGTCTTCCATCCGTCTTCCAATTTGTTCTCATCCTCTTCGCGCCCGAGTCACCGCGTTGGCTCGTGTCGAAAGGCAAGGAGACCCAGGCGCTCAAGACCCTCGCGTACTACCACGCCGACGGTGACGAGCAGGATGCATTGGTCCTCTTCGAGTTCAACGAGATCAAGGCCGGCATCGAGCTCGACCGTTCCGTCTCCGCCAACGTCGGCTGGTCTGCCCTCTGGTCAACACCAGGCAACAGGCGCCGCATGCTCATCATCATCGCTATCGCCTTCTTCTCGCAATGGTCAGGCAATGGTCTCGTTTCCTACTATCTCCGTCAAGTCTTCATCACGATTGGTATTACCGACACCAAGATCCAGCTGCTCATCACTGGGTGCGTCATATCCATATTTCACATCCAGGCGCTTTTACTGACTTTGCGGTAGTATCCTTGCCATCTGGAATTTGTTCTGGGCTGTCGCCGCGTCGTTCGCCGTCGAGCGTGTAGGCCGCCGGCCACTCTTCTTGACTTCCGCAGCGGGCATGACGGTTGCATTCATTTTGCAAACCATCTGCTCTGCGCAGTACGCCCTGCATCAGAACGACCATGCCGCACACGCTGTCATCGCGTTCATCTTCATCTTCTACGCCTTCTACGAGTACGTTATCCATTTCATACCTTCCCTGCCTCGCGCTAACGGTGCTCCCCAGTCTTGCCTTCACACCGCTTATCGTCTCGTACACGGTGGAGATCCTGCCATACAGCCTGCGTGCCAAGGGCTTCAACATCTTCAACATCGCCATCTCGCTCTCGCTCATCTTCAACCAATACGTCAACCCGATCGCCCTCGACGCGCTAGCGTGGAAGTACTACATCGTCTACTGCTGCTGGCTCGCGTTCGAGTTCGTGTTCTGCTACATCTTCATCGTCGAGACCAAGAACCTCTCGCTCGAGGAGACCGCGGCGATCTTCGACGGCGAGGAGGCGACCCGCGCCCTCGGCAACGCGACACACGAGATCCGCCACGACGACGGCGACGAAAAGGGCTCGACATCGTATACACCCACGCAGGAGAAGTCCTCGGCCGTGTAATGCGCGCACCACCCTTCCGCCCCGCCCCCCGCCATATTTTTTATTATCTCCTAGGTGTATTTGGATAGGATAGGATCCTCCGCTTTCTCATTGCCCCCCCCTCTTTTGCGTTCTCATCGCAACACGCCTGTACGACACCCCCACACGCCATCTGTCACGTAACATACTATCTTGTCCCTCACGTTGCCGCCGCTGTCGTCTTCACCCCACTACTCCCCACACACCCGGACCTCGGGGAGTTGTACACTAGTACGCAAAATTCCAGCTAATTGACCAGCTTTTTTTTTGCCATGCATTTTTCTCTTTGTGTGAATTGGGGATGGGCGTGAGAATATGGGAATGGGTAATTGAGTCCAAAAATATGCGGAGGGGTCGTCAGGTGCGGCCTCGCTAGATGTCTTTTGCCTTTGACAGCCCAATCGCACCGACAGCTCCCGCAACGCACCCCGCTCCCACACCCCCGCAAAGTGGGGAAGGCGCGAGATTCGGCGCGCGATACAAGTGGCAGTGGCTTGTGTTCTCCCTCATGTGATCATGACCCCGCGGTCTTTGGCCTGTGGAATTGGAGCATGAGTGGATGTGCCGCGTCTGACATAGGGTGGGCAATCGCGTCAGCCCACACGGGTCGAAGCCTGAAGCCTGAAACAACTCGGACGCTGGAAGGTGAGGCACGGCGAGATAGGTCTGCGATAGCTTACGGTGGGAAAAATTGGGAAAGGCGACGTGCAGTCTGGGCGTGAAGCGGCAGAGCTGGGTTTGGATGGACGCTTTGCAGCCATCTGTCACCCATGTCAACGCGCAAACGCGCCTGCACCTCGCGCCTTCGTCGAGACGGTGGCCATTCCCACGCGTTTCGTCCGTACGCAGGTCCGCGCCGATCCTCTCTCCCTCCCCCCTCTCTTTCGTCTGTCGACGATAGCGCACCCGGAAAGAGTTCAGTCTAACCTTTCTTCCTCATCCTCTTCCTCTCTGAAATCAATCGTCGAACCATGGCTTCCTTCACCGCGTGCAATAACAGTTTCTAGCGAAACCTTGCAATTCAGCGGGACGGCCCGCAGGGCTCCCGCGCGCCGTGCTGCGCCACCGAAAGGCGTACACACACCTGGCCCGTCCGCAGCGCTGTCAGGACGCCCCTCCCTCGATCGGTCATCTGAGCGGGCGAGGAAATATACAGGAATATCTGGGCGGCGAGTATGTGGCAGAGCAGCAGCATATGTGTGTGGTTCCGCTCGGACATAACAATTGACACGAACTGCCTGAATGTCTGGAAGCAGCATATGTGTGTTTTCCGCTCGGAGCTTGGTGGACATGACAGTTGACGCGAACTGCCTGAATGTCTGTTTCGTCAGAAATAAGGCGACGACGACGAGCTCGGGACGTGTCGTTCACCTTTGCTTTGCGTCTTCTGACTTCCATTCCACATACGTACGCAACCGAGTCGGAAATCTAGCTGTCCGGAACTCAATTAAAAGACCATGTCCGAGAAGGAAGTTCCCAACTGGCACGCCCTCCACACCACGACCGATCTCTTTACGTCCCAACATTCCCGTGCAGAGCGAACATACAGAGAACGCCATCCCCAAAGCGCATACCGACGGAAAGCCCTGGCCGGTTGCGTGAGAGGCGGTAATGACATGGCGCGGGCGGCATGCCAGCATTGCTCACCGCGCCTAAATCCGACCAAACCGAGGCCAGCGCATCTGTCACTCGCCTGAGAAACACCCCTCGTCGTCTGACCACCGCGCGCATGAGCAGGCATGAGCCCCAGGAAAAACAACTGTCGGACGCGGTAGCTTAAAAGCCACAGTCTCTGAACGTCGAAGGCACGCCGTGGGACGATGAGTACGCCCGTCGTTCGCGCGGACTAGATGCAAGTGCCCGAAGGGAGACTCAAAGTTCGAGGGGACCTGCCTCTCTAAGAAAGCAGCCCTCTCGGGCCCCCGGCGCAGAACCTAGCTGCAAGTAAAAACAGGAAATCAGAACACGCATCCCCGGGGGATAAAGTCCGCACGCTACGTACGACAGCGTCATCGCCGCCGCACGTAGGGACCAAGCTAGGGCCAGGCCAATCGCTGTCTTCCCAAGGGAGGGCAAGAATAGTCAGCGCGGGCTTCGCGCGGAGTCCACATCTGCAATGACGCTCCCGCGCATGCGGCGAACGAAGCAGGAATGACGCCGCAGGAGAGATAGCCCCGTTGGCATTCTGGCCTCAGGAACCCGAGGTCAACGGCGCACCGTGTGGACCGGCGGCTCCCAGCGCTGTCCGCTCCCTTCCAGAACAGCACGCGAGCGCACTGGAAGTAGGGTTATAGACGATGTCGCGAAGCGCGCCTCGGTAGCTTGCGTCTTGTCGTGTTCCTCATGCTGCGGACTCGGGTAGGCTGAGCATTCCGGCGCCGGCGAGGGGGGTATGTTCTCTTCCACGCACAGAGCGTCAGGGGCAGGCCTGCCGGGAGGTTCAGAAATAGAGAGGGAGTGAAAGCATACATATCATATCATTCCGTCGCGATACAGTACTCCAGTCTCAGTGCGCAGAAACAGTCGAAGCGTTCCATCTAACCTAGTAATTTCCGCCGTTCACCTGTGGAGCTCGACGTGAGTATAGAGCGGGCAGAGGGGGAAATGACGAAGCTGACCTTATCTTTAAGTTGCGAGATGAACTGCTGGTAGCTTGGAAGGACGTCCGAACGGTCCTGGATCAAGCAGCTCAAGGCCCACAGGCGCAGCGCCGGCTCCCCGTCCTCCTTGACGATGTAGAGGTGTTGCCAGTATGGGCCGCGGCGCATCTCACGTGTCTTCTGGATGATTGCGTTAATGCGCTGGTTGAAGGGGTTGTCCAAAACCGGCAATGTCGTCTATTTGGGGAAGGCGTTAGCGGCGGACCCACCAGAACGGACGACTTGACATACCTTGCCCGGACGGAGGACATCGTAGCTTGGCAAGTCGAAGACGTCGATCATAAGCTGTGGGACAGCATCCCGACCAACCCAGAGGAAGATAGTCTGTCCATCCTCGATGAGGTATAGACCGTGACGCTCGAGACGTTCTGACGTCAACGGCAGTGGCGGGGGCAGAATCACACCATGTTCGCCAACGGTACCACACTGAAGAATTCGACATCAGCGTCCAGCATGAAGTTTAGAAAAAGCGAAACCGTCTTTACCTCTGGTGGCATGTTGTGCAACGAGTAGAACGTAGGGTACACGTAGGGCATCAACAATTGCGACGGCAGCGAGGTGAGCAAGGCCTGAGCATACGCGCGAAGGTCGGGCGGGATTTGCGCGCTTTGCCTGATGCCGACGTTCTTCAACAAGCCAAGAACGAGGACAGGTAACATCTTGAGGTTCTCGGATATGGCGAGTTGCGCGCTTGCGCCAGCGCCAGCCGCAGTCATGCTCGCCTTGTATGCTTGAAGGATCTCGACCAACTTGTTGAAGAGCGCGTCGCGACTATCCTCGAGCTTGTGGGTGATGCAACGCTCCACGGCCTTGTTGGCAAGCAGGGTCGCAATCGCTACCTGGTCGGCAGAAGCAAAGACCTCCGAGAGGTTGCTTGTGGTCGGGTATGCGGTTGTGACAACGCGAATACGACGTTCACCGTAGCAAGACGTATGGAGGATGGCCGTCTGGAAGACCA
This sequence comes from Bjerkandera adusta, assembly GCA_027924225.1. Taxonomy (NCBI): domain Eukaryota; kingdom Fungi; phylum Basidiomycota; class Agaricomycetes; order Polyporales; family Phanerochaetaceae; genus Bjerkandera; species Bjerkandera adusta. The sequence continues at coordinate 249,741 of BSCZ01000297.1, forward strand.
CGAACGGCGCAGTGATGGTATCTTCAATTTGAACCTCGATCGCGTAGGACAGATCTTCGGGAACCGCGGGCATGGCGAGCAGGTCGGTCGAACGAACGAAGAAGTTGCCGTGGAAAGACGACATGCGCAGATCTAGACAGACAATCAGTGGTAGATTCGGTCTAGGACGGTCAGACGTACTTTTCGAAGCCCGAACACGCATAACTGCCTCCAACATGATTGGTTGAGCCAAAACGGCGCCAAACTCGTGGGCAAACTTGATGGCGTCCTCGGTACGCGCATTGAATGCGGGGTAGAAATAGGTCTGGCCGGCGGTGTAATGGGGCAAGCAGGCTACAACGAGGTGAGATGACACACAATGCTAGAAGAAGTTGAGGCTTACCCAGGGTTGCGACATCCTGATAACCAGCGCTGAAAAGGAACATATCCACAGATACCTGTGCACGAGAGCACTCGATTGCGAAGGTTTTGTAGAAGGGTGAGGCGGCTTGGAGAAGACCGGATTCCTAGAGAAGAATTCAGTGGCGTGGCTTCGCTGATGATCGCCCATCATACCTTCGATGTGCCCAAGATCTTCGGGTCCTCCCTGTTCTTCAAAGAGCCAGCTCCCACGGAGGGCAAGCTCGACGACAAAACTACGATCTTGCCACCAATAGCAGACTGGAGAAACATAAGTTTACGGTGATATCGAAATAGCGACAACGTACCATGAGCTGGAATGCAGCTTGGAGAGCGGGCCCTAAGGCACTCCCAATGATGTGGTTTTCTTGGAACATGTCGCCCAAACGACCTAGAAGAGCCTCTAGCGAAGCCCGAGCTTCTTGTAGGTTAACGAGGAGGTCGGTCGGTTTGGGAAGGAAGACATCATCGATATCAGACACTACTAGCATGCTAGCATCGGTGGTTCCGGGCTGGGTTTTGTGAGAAACATGGCCGATAGAGGATAATATAGCATCACTTACTGGCATTGAGAAGAAGTATAGCGATACGTCGAATGCAATGATCGCGACTTTTGTCCTCCCGTTGTCATCAGGGATACGGTCGAGATTCTCCAAGATGGTCCGCGTCGCAGTAGCCACCATGCCAGACTGGATGGCACCATGACTGACGTCCAAGAGGAAGACGTAAACGGCAGGCTGAGGGGGCCGGACCATGTACTCCGTGGGCGCCACAAACTCGACGACGCCGTGGTTCAACTCTGGACGTGCCCACCTGTCTCCAGGTTGATTCCGTACTTGATCCCAGTCGAATAGTTGGGGGACTTCGTTTGAGAGGGAACACATGCAGCATCGCCAGCTGATGTTATCCATACAAGTCAGTTACTACAACCGCAAAATCAGGCTGGAGACCACTCACCGATTGCCACCATCTATGAACTGTACAAACGGATTGATGTATGTCCTGCAACGTCTGCAGCGAGCGATGACTGTGTCTGTGACCAGAGGAACAGGCTCGTCGCCCTCCTTCAGGGAACGGTAGGGTGTGAGGACAAGACCCAACGGAACGCTCGCCTTCTTCAGGAGCGAGTTCGTAGTAGGGATAGCGTTCAATGTACAGCGCTGATAGGTGTGGTCCGCGTTGGCCAAAGGAGAGGGTGACACGCAAGAGTTCGGAGGTAGGACAATCTCTGGCGGAGGGTTGTGAATTTCACGAGGATCCGGCGGTGACGTGAGGAGATTCGTAGTGAACAGTCGTGGCCCCTTCTGGCCCATGTTCATGCCTCCGAACTGGTCGGCAAGGTTGTTCATTTGGTTCATCTGGGGTTGACCGTACATAGGTGCTTGCTGCGCATTGATGTATTCCGGCTCTGCGGGCGCATTGCTGTAGTACGGCGGCTGCCCTTGGCCCATCATTTGCTGCTGCTGTTGCTGCTGCTGCTGAAACTGGTTGTCGGTGGCGAGGCCAGGAGTGAAAAGCTGAGCTGGTTGAGCTGGCGCGCCAGGCGGCGCGTATCCACCTCCGCCACCACCATTCAACGTGTCCCCTGCGCCATAGTACGCCTGAGTTTGGCCAGCAGCATATTGGCGACGTTTGTGACCCCCTGCCGGCGCCGGAGGGGTTGTCGGTGGAGCAATGCTGGGGCTCGCCGCGGGAGGGTCCCAAGAGGTCTGTCCAGTCGCCGTCTCTGCAGAGATTTCAGCTATCGCGCGAGGACTTAACGTCGAGGAGACATACCGATGAACAAGTACCTCTGATGTGTCGGTTCCCTGTCCGCGGTCAACCAGCAGTTCCTTCAGAGCGTGCGAGGCGGGACGTACCATTCAGCAGTCCATCCCGGGGGAAGCTGTTGCGCTGGAGAAGCCATGAAGTGCGAAGGTGTGCTTGTGAGCGTCGGTCCCTGAGAAAGCGTCGGGCGCGTCCAAATTCCACGTATGTGCGAAGGCTAGCGCGGGGCTGGAGAACGGTCTGTGCGTAGAAGATGAGATGGTCGTTACGGCGAGTGGCTTGGCGGGGACACGTACGAGGAGGCGAGCGACGACGTGGACGTTTTCAAGTTCGCGACGGCCGACACGCAAACACTTCCGTCCCTCGATGGCGCCCTACGCACAGCCACGTGGCGGCGCCTTCCCTCATCGCCACTAGCTTTGCCAGACCGCCCGCTCAAATGCCTGGATGCTCAGTTAAAATTCTGTCAACGGGAAGATTACAACCTTTGCATCGTCGGATTTCTACGGCCGCCTCCTGCGCTCTGTCTGACGCAGAATGAGTCGACCGTGCTAGGTTTGACACTCTTTTCCCCACTGCCCTGCCCTGCTAACGTGTCCCCGGGCCCGCATTCGTCTGGTGACCAGCTTTCTCAGGCGGCAGAAGGTCGCGTGTGAGGCGTCGTTGCTCAGGAATACTCAACGGGTTGACTTCCGTAGAGCAATCGCAACGCGACTTGACGAACCAAGCCCAAGAGTTTTGTTACTTGGTGTTTTTCCGATGATCCGCCGCAAAGCAGATGCAGTATTCACGATCCATTTTCCGACGCTGCAACAAGCTTCCGCTTGTCCAAATCGTGGGCTCCTACGGCCGTCTTATGATTCCGCCCCAGCCGGGATCAGCAGGTCTATAAAGCTCACACAGGTGAACACTCCTCCTTGGCAACCCCTCTCCTACCTGCCATGTCCTGCACCGAGGTCTTGACGGAGACTCAGGCTCCCACGTCTGTTGGGGTCATTCACGCCCGCACTCCGCATCCTGCAGAGCCCACTACGCCTCCCAAACGTGACAGCTTCGACAAGGCAGACCAGATCGAGCTCGCTGAGCTCAACGGTGCTTCCGGCTCTAGCAGGCCGGACACAGGAAAATCGAGCCCCGTACCACCCGGCGAGCTGTCCCCTCATGCGAAATGGCTGGCTGGCGTTCAATTTGCGACTATGTGCTGGACGTTATTCCTCGCCGGCTGGAATGACGGCACAACAGGACCCATGCTGCCACGGATTCAAGACCATTATCACGTAAGTTCGTAATATCACGCTACGCAATAGGCTGACGGTTCTCTGTAGGTTGGCTACGCTATAGTTGCCCTCATGTTCATTTCGAACTGTATTGTTAGTTCTCTGATCCGAGTCGTATCTCTCGATATTTACCCTATTATTAGGGATTTGTTGCCGGCGCCGCCGCCAACGTTCATTTGACCGATAAGTTTGGATTCGGCAAGGTAAGTTGATACATGTGCAGAGACGCGTCCCGCCTAACATAGCTTGCTAGGTAATGGTGGGAGGTAATTGTTCGCTATTTCAATGATGGTGGCACCAGCTCAACCCTCCGTCTTGCAGGCTCTATAGCACAGATTATTGCGTACGCGATAATATCTCCGGCACCACCGTTTCCTGTTTTTGTCATTGCCTTTGCAATCAACGGGTTTGGATTGTCTCTTCAGGTGAGTATATAATTCACCCCATGACCGTATCAATTGACGCTCTTGCAGGATGCCGGAGCCAATGGATTTGTGGCGAGCTTGAAAGATCATGCCGAGACTAAGATGGGCATACTCCACGCAGTATATGGTAAATATCTCCAACCCTTCATTGACGTTGACATGATTTACTTTCGTCATAGGTCTCGGCGCGCTGTGTTCGCCGTTGGTTTCAACACAATTCTCGCGCATGCCCGATCACTGGTCCTTCCATTATTTGGTCTCACTTGGCATATCTCTTCTCAATACTGTCCTATTGGTCGCAGTGTTCAAGTTCAAGACGCAAGATGGTAAGAGTGTCATTGAATTGACCACCGGTCGAGTCACTCACGGCGTATAGAATGCCTTGAGGATATTGGGCAGACGAAGACCCATTCCGCAGTAGCTAATAATGAAGACAACAAATACCGCCAAATATTCCGACTTCGTGAGGTCCACCTGTTGGCATTCTTCATCTTGATATACGTCGGCGTGGAAGTCACCCTGGGAGGTCAGTAGATGACGACTTCTTAGTGTCACAACTAACACGATGGGGTACAGGATGGACGGTCACCTATATCATCAACGAGAGGGGTGGAGGGCCATCGTCTGGATACGTCTCAGCTGGTTTCTTTGGAGGTACGTGACTACCTGAATGATTGAGTCGAATTAATATCAACCACCTCGGCCAGGTCTTACATTTGGACGTGTCGCTCTGCTTTGGGTTAACAAGAAGATTGGAGAGTGGAACGCAATTTTCATATATAGTCTCCTTTCCATCGGGTCCGTCCTCCTACATTCGCATCCTCGCTCCATGACTAATTTTCTTTTCTTCGCAGCCTGGAACTCGTCGTATGGCTCGTACCGTCGTTGATCGGTGGCGCGGTGGCGGTCTCGCTAATTGGTGTTTTCCTTGGACCCATCTATCCCATCGTCATGAACCACTCTGCGCGCATTCTGCCGCACTGGCTGCTCACAGGTTCCATCGGATGGATAGCTGGCTTTGGCCAGGCTGGCTCTGCGTTCCTGCCATTCCTTACGGGTGCGATCGCATCACGGGAGGGTATCTGGGCTCTTCAGCCTTTGTGAGCCACCTCCTTCTGTACCTGGATCCGTTCGTGGCTGACACGATACTTTGTAGGATGGTGGCCATGATGGGCTTTATGATGTGCCTGTGGCTCCTCGTCCCACGCTCCACTCGACGTATCGACTAAGAGCGTCAGTGGGAAATGCTACGACTAGATGTTTGTTTAGACGAAACGAAAACCTCGACCCAACGTAAATATCACGAAATCATCGAGACGTCATTCGGGTTATGATTTGAATATAATTCTCTTTTCCATAGACTAGCGGTCGATTTCTGTACGGCTGAGTACAAACCGTTCTTCTGGGTAACGAAAGATCATCGATACAATCCTAAGCTCAAAACGCCCCGCTCGATTACCCTCAGGCTCCCATCCTCAGTGGACGGCGTCTGCGGCTTGGAAATTCCCGAGAATCAACGGCATCATACTCCGAAGTTACTCCGTATGGTAACCGAGGTAATGCGCCGTCTTCACTCTCCGCCTCACTCGTTGGCTGAGCCTCCAACCCATGACCAGTTGATCACGGTCGGAAAGCCACCTAGAGCGCACTGTGCGTATAAAAGAGTCCGTTTCTAACCGAGGCAGGCTCTACGCTCTGATCCCCACAATGTCGGCGACGGAGGTCATCACTGAGCGTCGCGCCCCTGCTACTGTGGGCTCAATTACCGCCCGAGGACACGTCGCGCCGTCGTCTGAACGCGTCTCTGGAAGTCCCAAAGGCTCGCTGAACGAAACGGGTATCGCTTTAGCTGAGCTAGGGTCCGGAACTACGAAGGGTCCAAACGCTCTACCAGACAGCGTACAGCTCGTTGACCCCGCCTATCTCGACCAGACGACCAAATGGAATAGGAATATACAGTTCTTCGCGATTTGTTTTAGTCAGTTTCTTGCTGGCTGGAACGACGGAACAACAGGCCCTATGCTTCCCAGGATTCAAAGCTTTTACCATGTGAGTTCCCGCAAGTTACGTAGTAGTCACAATGTTGATTGTCTGTTTACAGGTTGGATACGCAGTGGTTTCCCTGATCTTCATCTTCAACTTCATGGTGAGCAGTACTCGTTCGTAAATTTTGACACTGGAAATATGGTGCGAATGGCACACAGGGATTCGTGTCGGCGGCGGCGGCGAACATATACCTGACCGACAAGCTCGGGTTTGGAAAAGTAAGTCGACGGTAGGATATTTTCTCTAATTGACTAATCGTGCCTGCAGGTCATGTTTATCGGTATGAACAGAGTTCCGCCATGCTGCTTGGGTTTAACCAGCGTCTTCAGGCGCACTTGCCCAGCTCTCCGCCTACGTGCTCATGGTGCCAACACTACCATTCCCCGTCTTCGTTCTAGCCTTTACAATCAACGGTGCCGGCCTTTCTCTTCAGGTAAGCCTAGGTCACGAATGTGAAAAGGGTAAACTGACTGATCGTCATTCTTAGGATGCTGGGGCGAATAGCTATGCAGCCAGACTACAAGACAGATTAAGGATGGGTATAATGCACTGTATCTACGGTTCGCGGTCCCTTCCTTCTGCTTGAGCCGTACTGACCGAGTTCCTAGGCCTCGGCTCCCTCGCGTCCCCTCTGGTGGCGACGCAATTTAGCCGTCTGGAACACTGGTCGTACATGTACCTGATATCTCTCGGTCTTTCGGTGGTTGCTACCACCATCCTTGTCGCAGTTTTCCGCGGGAAAAATCAAGACGGTGGGCGGCGTTGCAGATTTTACCGAGGCACAGATGGTTTACCGGTACTTTGAACAGAATGCCTGGCAGAGGCTGGCTACCTCACCGCCCAAGACCGTGCTCAAACGACGCATAGTGACGAAAACAAGTATCGCCAGATCTTCCGCCTAAAGGAAGTTCATACTCTGGCCTTCTTCATGTTGATATACGTCGGGGCGTTGGTCACGCTCAGTGGCTGGACCGTTACCTATATCATCAATGAGAGAGGCGGCGGATCGAATGCAGGTTATGTATCGGCTGGTTACGCAGGTGGTGAGTTTTATCATGCGTGTCTCATGGTGGCGCTGTGACCCGACCTCACATTAGGCGTAAGTGTCGGTCGTCTTGCACTTCTATGGGTGACCAAGAAGGTGCGTTACAGCCTGCAACATATCAAAATGCAGCGTAGTTTTATCACTTTACAGGTCGGAGATTACCGTGCCATCTATCTGTACACCTTCATCTCCATCGGGTTTGTAAACGTTCTCCACTGGACTCAGCCGGGGAAAAAACTAACGCCTCTTTAATAGGTTGGAGCTGATAGTCTGGTTGGTACCCTCGCTCGTCGGGAGCGCCGTTGCGGTCGCCTTCGTTGGTTTCTTCACCGGACCAATCTACCCCATCGTGATGAACCACTGTGGTCGCATCCTTCCGCATTACCTCATAAGCGGTTGCATCGGCTGGATCGCAGGCTTCGGACAGGCAGGCTCCGCTTTTATTCCATTCTTAACCGGAGTCATCGCGTCGAGAGAGGGTATCTGGGCTTTGCAACCCGTGTAAGTGCAGACGAGAATTATGTCAATCTCCTCCGGATTACTGATGTCTTGTCTTGCTCCTAGGGTCGTGTCAATGTTGGCCCTGATGATTGTCCTGTGGTTCTTTGTTCCCAGCACGGCACGCCGTTTCGACTAAGTGGCTCTAACACGGATACGAATGAACTGACTGTTTGGTTAGGTGCCTGGAAAGTCTGTAAATTAGATAGCGTATTACGTCATGCCGATTTTGTAGGGGAAATGAATTGCACGACGCCTGTTTGGACTGTGACTTGACCACGAACACGCTCTTCCAGTCCACACGCTTGTTGCTTTAGAAACGTTCACACACGACGCTCGGATTCTGTACGTCGCCAGCAACCTCCGCGCTGCTTGCGCGGCGTCTACTCTTCTCACCTCCGCCACATCCAGCGCGCACAGCTTATGGCGAATGATCATGTCGACGACGAGATGCATGAGCTCAACGAGGAGGCCGACTACCTCGAACAGAAGGTCACTGTCGACAGCAACGGCATGAACGGTCACAAACCCGAACGGCGGCGCGCGAGCGGTAGTGCCGACCCCGAGGCGCAGGCGCAGGTCATCGAGTCGCTGCGCTCGCAGGTCCAGGACCTCTTCTCGCAGGTATCTCAGCTCAACGGAAAGCTCGTACGTTCGTACGATCGCGTCTCCGACCTCGAGGACGAGCTCCACGTCACGTCGGCCAACCTCCGCACCTCCACGCTCAAGGTCTCCCAGCTCGAACTCGAGCGGACACAACATCTCTCTGCCCTCAGCACTGGCTTGCTCGTAGAGAAGAGCCATGTCACCAATGAACTCACCCGGCTTATGGAGAAGGCGACGGAGGAAGCTGCTAGGGCTGGCGAGGCGGAAAGTGCGCGTGTAGCTATCGAGCAGGATTTGGACGACCTCAGCGCGACTCTGTTCTCCCAGGCGAACTCTATGGTGGCCGAGGCTCGACTTGCGCGCGCGCGGAGTGAACGCAAAGTCGAGGAGACCGAGGTTGCGTTGAAAGGCGCGGAGGAGATTGTCGGGGTGCTGCAGGCGCAGATGCAAGCTTTGCAGGCGGAGAAGGAGGACGCGAACAAGAAGGTTGAGGAGATGCGCGCGGTCATGGGCAAGGGCAAATGGGTCGACAGACCGATAGCTCCCGGCCAATCGACGAAGATGCGTCTCATGTCCCTGCATGCACCGTACGCCGAATATGTTCAGTTCATCACGCATCTGCGAACTATCCGGCCATCCGCTGCGCAACCACCACCGATGTCTACCCTTCTACCTCTGCCTTTCCTCGCTAGAATACTTGTGGAGGATTCGTGAGTCCTCATAGGTTTTGTCCGAGATGGGTCTGACGGGCTTTGATTTCACAGGGACCCCACAGTTCGCCTGGATCTCGCTCCGTCATTAAACTGGCTCAGCCGTCGCTCAGTTATCTCCGCGATCCATGGCGGCCAGCTTACAATCGAGCCTATGTCCACCACTACACTCCTGGAAGAACTATGCGCGGCTTCCTCTATACCCGGCAACAGTCATAATACCCACATCTCCTGCGCACTATGCGGCGCGTCGATCATCGACCCACCCACCTCCCCTAACAGGTCTGCATCGTTCCCTCTGTCACAAGTAAGGTCTGTCTCAGGAAGCAAAGGCTCGTGGAGCCCGGCGTTCCTCAAGAACTCCTTGCAGTCCATCACTGCGTCTCCGTTCGCCCAAAATTCAAGACCATCGACTCCAACTGTAGCGACTGCCATGGAGCCACCAGATCATGTCTTCATCTTCCGCTTAGAAGTCACTGCATCGGGAGGAATATCTGTCTCTATTCCTCTGACCTCCCCACAACCACCAAACACGCAACGCCCACCTACGATCTACCCACTATGTTCATCTGGATGGTGCCTTGCCCGGCTGCGTAGTACATGCTCTCTATGGGCGTTCATACGTACAAGCGTCGTCGAGAAAGTTTGGGAAGAGGAACCTTACCTTACGTCGACAAATACGAACTCGCTGAGCCGTCAGTCGTCAAATTCTGACGCAGCATCGTCGCAGACTCTCGCTGCTGCTCAGTCCCTCCAGCCGAAGCGGTCACGCATTGGCATCGGCTCGCTCTGGGGGTCTATGTCTCGTACTTTGAGCGGTACCACGAAGGAGCTGGAGCCGACGGAAAGTCCTAAACCCAAGGAGGAAGTCGCCGACAGCGGATTAAACAGGCCTGTCCCACCTGTCCCTCCACGAAGGATGCCTCCTCCCCCACCGCGTCATCCTCCCATCGCTGCACCCATTCCTCGACCAGCCGTGGCCGCCGGACCTCCTCCACCCCTCCCGAAACGCAACAGGCAACGCACCACTAGCCAAGAAATTGTAGACACTACCGACAGTTCAGAGACGAAAGCGAAGGAGCCAGCCTTGTTGTCACCACCAGAAGAAGAGGAGCGTTTCACGACCCCAGTAGAGGAGATCGCTCCCCCATCAATAACGCGGCCTTTGTCACCTTCCACTGTGCCCCTTCCCGCGTCCGCGCCAGCTACCCCAGCTTTCACCGCCTCAGAACACCCCGAAGCTCCTGCATCGAGTGCAACGCCACCGCCGATCAGATTGAACGATGAGAAGCCTCCGTCACGGAGCGGATCTCCCGTTCCACCTCCATTACCTCGTCGTGCTGCTGGCCGGGCGCGTCCGACTTCACTGGCCTTGGTTTCTGGCCCACCCGCGGAAACCGAAGCTGAAAACACGGAGCAGGCTACGGAAAGCAAAGCTGACACAGTCACCAGTGAGGCCCCGGAGAAGGTTGAACCTCTGTCCAAGCAACCAGAACAAACCCACGTCGTCGAGCGGATCGAAGAGACTGCTGAAGAAACAACCACCGAGCCTACACCTGTCCTCGTTGCTGATGAGCCGCACAATTCGTCCACGAGCGATGTTTCCGCAGTCCATGAGTCCGAGAAGGTCTCGTTGCAGGACGTTCCGCTCGCTACAGACTCGGAGCGCGAGATCGATAACGAAGTGCAGAAGGTCGACGGGACGCCGGAGAACATGTCTGTGTCTGACCACAGCGCGGAGGACGATCCGCGGTCGTACGTGGGCGATGCTTCATGGGAAGAGCGTGCGTGGAAGGAGCTCGTAAAGCTCCGCGAGGAGATGTTCTGGGCGCGAGTGGGAGGCGTGCGATGAAGTACATGGATAGGGTGAATATCTTGGTATATGTTGCTTATGTTGCATGTTTATGGACTAATGGTCTCAACGGCTGTATCTATCGCGACGAATACTTCTGCACCTCTGAATGATGAATCTGGAAGTGTTTGTGCGACGGGTATAATCCCTGGCACGACCTACCACCTAAGGTGTGGAATGTTAGAACCGATGTTATCCTGGCTCGCTGAAGACATGCTCCCGCAGACCTACTCTCCGTCATTTTTCACTCGTCTGGCACGTGCCGCGAATACATGCTACGTGACAAGAGTGGCAGTGAATCGTTAATCAACCTTGACATGCGCCACGACAACTCGAACCTCACTCATGCTCGGAACGATCACGTTCGATCTCACACAATATCGGGTTATGTCGGCCGCGAACATACCGATACACCCTGCGCACGCGGTAGTTCACTGACAGGCGTGAGTTCGTGCCTTCGGTCTTGACGTCTCTTCACAGGAGAATCCCACCTCGCTTGAAACTTATGACCTAAATTTCACCCGTACCTCCGCTTTCGCGACACCATCGTGGACAAGCGACCGCTTCTTCACCCTTTGCTTTGATCCCAGAACGCCTGGTATCACCTTTCGCCAGACGGCATTGGTACACACGTGCACGAATCGCAACGGCGTTCGGAGAACACTGTGAAGCTTCGTCCTATTATTGATCCTTGGCTTCTAGGTATTCAGCGCGATATTCGCTCAATCAGCGGTGTGGTATCTTCTCTGTCGTTTCTGTGGTTCTTGTTTGCGCTGAACGCTGCGGCAGCTCTAGCAATGTCATTCCCGAGGCGAGGCAGTCATGATCCCGACATAAAGGTCGCACGCTTTGTGGCGTCTGATGCCCGTGGTGGAGCATATTGGTATGCTTCTCTGCCTTGACTCCAGACGTCGTCTACATCGCACTGGATTAAATTCAGGCGCTCCAGTAGGCCAAAGACCGCATTTTGCACCACCGTTTTAAGGCTCGCATGGGCGCGGTGGGCCTAGACACGACAATACGGTGCGTCATTTGCCGCGCTGTCTCGCTACTTCTCTCTGCTGACCAAAGGAATTGGCACCTAGATCTGTCGCTCACGTTTAGCTCGTCAACCTCCGTGCAGGTTCGTAGGCTCTCCCCTTTCAGAACCGCCACAAGCGCATATGGGGCCCGAAAGCCTTACCCAGAAGCAGAGTTCACTAGCCTACAGACAGGTTTCTCTATGTCGGCAACAACTATATCAGATACATCAAGGGTAGCCCAGATGTTGCCCCACACCGAAGTTCAGACGCGATTCATCCCAGTTGCCGGGTGAGAATCGAAAGCAGCTGCGACCTCCACGGGCACGCCGTTAGCCTTTCAGGCACTGTACATGGAACGGCTACGAATAGCCCCATCATCCCGATACGACCTGCGGTGATAACTGCGCAGTCAAGTCGGCTTACAACATGTATGCAGATTGAAGCAAGAACGAAGCACAAGCGGCGCCAGCATAGCCACTGACGCCGCTGAGATCTGTCAAACCAGAGGCTCGAATCAGTCTTTGACAAGTACAAATGTTCTGCGTAAGCATTATTCCTCCTTCCCCTCGGCTTCCGTCAAGTTATGTCCACCATTGCAATATCACTGATGATGTTCTGAAATAGACCCTACGGCCTTCTTGTAGGTGTTCAGCCCTGAAGAGTCGAGTCACAGTACTAGTGCCGTTCATGCCGCCATTTTGTTGCTGATGGACAGGGCACAGATGGGCACTGGCAGTTAATCGACCGTTGACATGTCACTTACTCGTAAAATACATACTTTTGGACCATGTGGGTATAGCCTCTGCATCCGGTATACAGCGCTGCTCACATGTTTGCCTCTCCCTACAGGTATAAAAACCCAGGGACCATGTCGAAGGTAGTCAGCTCCTCCGCCATCAGCTCTCTCTATACCGCCCTCCTTGCTACACCATGACCTTCTCCTCGCACGTCTTTTCTGCCCTCGTCGCCTCTGCTGCCGTCCTCGCTGTCGCGAATGCCGAGCAGCACACTGTAGTCTTCACAAACAAGTTGCGTCGGTCATCCTATACGCTGTTTGGATGCTGATAAATGTGATCCACTGCCAGCTGTGGTTTTGGTACTGTGAGTCGGTCGTTGATGGACGGAAATGTTGCTGAGTTATTTGTGTTAGCCCCTGTTGAAGTCCAACGGACAGACTCTATCCACCGGCCAGACCGTTACATTCGGCGGCCCGTTGATTTCTGCCATCGCGTATGCCCTCTCGCCATTTCGTGCGGCTTGTCACCTGGTCACTGACACACTTGTGCATATCCTTAGCTTCTTGCAGACCGGTGGGTGCCCATTGCCACCCCATACACCTCGTCGCGCTGATACTGCCAAACAGGTGGATGTGGCGACAACGGCGAGGGCTGCACGCTCATTGAGACTACTTTGAAGAATCCGACCACGCCCGGTAGTGGCTCTAGCACTGACATCTCCCTTATTGCCCCGTGCGTAGCTAACTTATACCCGCCTCGAATAAAACAAACGCTAAACCCTCCCCTAGCCATTCGTTCTCCGTTACCTCTGGCTTCGGGTATGTCACCACAAATGATGCACCATATATTCACGCTAATTTGATTACAACAGCTACTTTGGCTCGGGCTGCGACGGAATTGGCCAAGATTGTACGTTTCTCTTCGGTGTGCGTCGGTCTTGCATCTCACACAGGTGTCTCTCACCTAGGCACGAACCCCAACTGCGACACCGCGTTCCACCAGCCTGGCGACACTGGCGTGCAGCGCGCGTGCCAGAACAACGACGTGGGTCTTTCTTCTGTCAACTCGTTTGTTTTGTATGCGCGATGCTGAGCGATGGTCTTGACACAGGTCAACCTTGCGATTACGTTCTGTGATTGAGAGGCGATGTGAATCCGTCGGACCAGTATTTGTACCAGTAAACTGCACCTGTGTCTGTAAACGGTTATGGGAAATTGTATCTGTACCTTGCGAATTATACGACGGCATCATAAAGTGCGGTCGGTCTTTGGCTGGTCCCCTACAAAATATCTCTGAGGCACGATCTACCATAAATTGCAGACAAACCTTCGAAGCGGGCGTCCAAAAGGGGAAAGCGCATCACATCCATCACATCATGAAGGTCGCGACCGCTCAGTCTCGCATGTTGCACCACTACGACTCTGCGTCAAATCCTCGAGATTGGTCATGGTGCTATCGACTAAGGCGTGCCAATGCGCGCCCGGCTTCTTGATGACAGATGTAAGTCCCTCGCTCGTCTCTCGAGTCTCGATTTACAACTTTACAGTAAGACTTCATAACTCTGTGGGGGAAATCCAGCTTCGAACTGTATTACACTCAGGGCAGCACATAAGCCCAATGGCCCAGCTACAAGGCTAGCTCTTATCTTCTTCCACAGTGCTTTGCCATTCTTTTGATTCTGGAGCGGCTGCTAGGGACATTTCTTGCCGGACGACATCGACACGCGCGTACGTGACGGGAATTCCAACGGTATCATGGACACGCAGTGAAGCATATACGCCATGAAAATCCGCCATCCTCTAGCAAGCAGCCCAGGAGCATTAGAGAATTTATTTCACGATAAAGGTGAGTGATGACGTACGTCATTGATCACGCTGTCTACCAGTGCAGTACGCTCCAAATAAATATCAGTGGAGGCAGGGTAAATTCGGTACGATGTCCGCTCATGTGGTGGCTATGTGCCGTTTCTGCCATTGCCTCTGCCGACGCTGGACACTGCTGCATTCCCAATCAAAAAGTTGCGCGCTTTGTGGCGTCTGATGGCTGTGGCAGGGCATCATCACTGTACACCCGTCTACCCTGACTCCCGACACAGTCTACGTCGGACTAGAGCAAGTCTGCGCGCTCCAGCAAGCTCATGGGTACCAGCTGCACCACTTCCTCATGGTTCCCATCAGCATAAAGTGCTCGAACCTGACAACTTGGTTCGTCTTTTACTCATCTTCTCATCGTCTCTCTGCCATTCGAACACGCTAATGTTCCCACTTCAGACGCGCAAGTACAGTTCGGGAGCGTATTGTGAAATACAGCTCGCTTCTCGCATTTACAGAGCATTTAGAACCGTCATAGGCGCATGCGCGTAGTACGTCGGGGCCCAAGCGGAACGCACGTTGTTGACATTCACATACACGGCCTTCGACGCCCGCTATGGACACCATCCATTCGATCCATTCGCGACATGCACGAATCTCTCTTGCCTTACAAGCACCTCCAGGGAGACCCCAAATATAGCTGAAATGTTGCTCCACACCGGTGTGGACGCGTTTCATTTCTGTCTCAAACGGAAACTGCGGTGCTACAAACAACTAGCGTCTACACGGCCACTTGATTAACCTTCCAGGCACCGCATGGAAGGGTGCCCTCATCATTCCGGCGGGATCTGCGGTGATAACCACGCGTTCGAAGAAACTACGTACGTGGGTCAAAGAACGAAGGAGAAGCAGCTTCGGTAAGAAAAACATTGTCACTCGCGCCGCTGCGATCTTTCGAGCCCGAAGCTCGAAGCGCTCCTGGCGCCGCCATGGGCGAGTACACGTCCGCCGCGTAAGCATAATTCCTCCTATCCGCCGAGTTATATTCATCATTGCAACATCAGCAGCGCTATTATCTGTAGCAGACCCTACAATCGTTCAGCAGGTATTCAATGTGAAGGAGCCGAGCGACGGCGCCGTTCGTGCCGCTATTGTCGCCGCTGATGGAAGCGGAACCACCCTCAATCAGCCATGTCAGCTGCTCGCAAAATGGAGGGTCTTTGGAACGCGCGGGTACGTCCTCTGCATTTAGTATTCGATGTTGCTGACATGTCTGTACTTCCACACAGGTATAAAAGCCACAAGGGCATGGACGAGATAGTCAGCTCCTCAGCCTCTAGCTCTCTGCACTCGATATCCCTCGAAATCGCCATGTCTTTTTCCTCGAACCTCTTTGTCGCCCTCGTCGCCTCTGCTGCCGTCTTCGCTGTCGCGAACGCCGAGCAGCACACCGTGACCTTCACAAACAAGTTGCGTCGGTCATTCTATGCGCTGTCTAGATGCTGATAAATGTGATCCACTGCTAGCTGTGGTTTTGGTACTGTGAGTCGATCGTTGATGGACGAGAATGTCGCTAAGCTCTCCATGCTAGCCCCTCTTGAAGTCCGGCGGACAGACTATATCCACCGGTGGTAGCGTTACAATCAACGGCCCGCTGATCTCTGCCATCGCGTACGTCGGAACCCGCTCGCCACTCTGCGTGATCTTTCACCTATCATACGGCTGATACGCTTGCGTCCTTCCGTAGCTACTTGCAAACAGGTGAGTATACACCATCTTGCGCATCGCCTCGCTGACGTCTCTGAAAAGGTGGTTGTGGTGACAATGGCGAGGGCTGTACGCTGATCGAGACGACTTTGAGGAACCCCACCTCTCCCGGCAGTGGCTCTAGCACCGATATTTCTCTTATTCCCCCGTACGTGTCCGACCTGTCCCCACTCTAGCGAAAATTGGGGCTGATGTTCCTCATAGCCACTCGTTCTCTGTGACCTCTGGCTTCGGGTATGTTACTATAACCGCCGTACAAGTTCTACACGCTCATTCTATCTCAACAGATACTTCGGTTCAGGCTGCGACGGCATTGGCGCCGACTGTACGTGTCTTTCATTGGCATGTGACGGTCGTGTATCTTATACATTTGCCTTTCACTTAGGCACGGACCCCAACTGCAGCACCGCGTTCCACCAGCCTGGCGACACTGGCGTGCAGCGCGCGTGCCAGAACAACGACGTACGTCTTTATCCTGTCAACTCGTTCGTTTTGTATGTGCGATGCTGAGCAATGCTCCTGGAACAGGTCAACCTGGCGATTACGTTCTGTGATTGAATATTGAGGGGCGATGTCAGTCCATCTGGCCAGCATTTGTACCAGTTAAGCGCACCTACGTCTGTGAACGGTTGTAAGGAATTGTATTTCGTCTGCCAGTGGTATTACGGCATCATAAAGTGCAGCCTGTCCCCTCAAGATATCTTCGAGGTAACGGTCTATCATGGATTTCAGACCTTCGGAGCAGACTCGATTTACCTCCATTGATTCGACCTGCCCTAAGTGATATGTCATGCCATATTAGTCATACTCCATCGGTGCCCTGATCAAGGACCTGTGTAACTTAGCACCGTTCAACCACCGATAGTATTTACCAGCCACGTTCAAGTCGACCTTATGTGAACTGGAGCCATCCTACCACAGCAGAGCTAACAGACAAAGTTCACCGGGCCTGATGCCAACCCTTTTCCATTACTGCGACTCCATGGCGCTTCATTGCTCCACAACTCCCCAGTTACTCCACGGTACCTGTGCCACGCGCACGGAACAAACCAACTCGTAAGGCTCGTCATCCTGGAGCATCCCTGTACTGCGCTTCTCCACTACGATGTATATAAGATGCTCCAGCTGGGGATTCTAGTTTCGTTACAATCACCGCGAACCACCTGCACGACACATCTCAAACCACTCATACAATAACCTCTTCTTCATCTACAGAATCATATATCATGCCTCTCTTTGGACACGTAAGTCTACCGGTACCGATATTTGCACGACCTCGCTAACGAAAGATCAATCCAGCACAACAACGCCACGACAGCCACCACCCATACCGGTACAGGTGCTACCCACGGTGCCGCCAATCCTTTGTTAAGCCATGCCCCAATGGATGCTAGGGCAGCGGCAGCAGCTACAGTACCCCCTAGCGCAGGATACAGTAACACGAACACGAACACCAACGCACGCCACGGACACCATACCCATGTTAGTGACGAGTTCTACATTCTGACACAGCACGTAACTAATTTCTGTGAAGGGCAACGCAGGTGGCGATCCGTACGCGAACACGGTCCAGAACAACGAGGTCACACCAGTTCAACACTTCAGCGACGGCCAGCGAAGCGGTGGCGCCAACGCCACTGTGGGCAAGATAGAGCATGCCATTGGGTCCATGGTCGGCAGTCAATCTCTGAAGGCCAAGGGCCTCCAGAAGGAGCAGCAGGCGCAGGCTTTCAAGGCCCAGAGTGCAGAGATCTCAGAGGCAGAGCGTCTTGAACACGAAGCTTCTCTCAGGCGCGAGCGCGCCGTCGGATTCGGTACGCACACGGTTCTTCTTCCCCCGCGGAGCTTGCAGATACTTACGGCATATCTGATAACAGGAGCTGACCCGTCGAATCGGCATGTGGGCGGCGGAAGTGCACAGGCGCAAGAGTTTGGGGGCAACTTCGGCACGATGGGCCCTGGCAGCCATACCGGAAACGCCTCCGGCCCTGGGGGGCGTATGCTCTGAGGAGATGAATACGCCATTGGACTGAGCTGTATACCCCATAACTGAATGTATTAGTACGGAATACCTTTTGACGTAATGTTCCCGAATGCGAGTCTCTTTGATCTGTGAACGCGCCGCAGGGTTGCTTTGGATGAGTCATGGTCGACCGCGCCGACGCAATCTAGAGTCTCGGAACATGTTAGGGTAGGTTTTAAGTGCGCTGACCGGTCTCTTAAGAAGAGGTAAAACCGAAAAAGCCGAAGAGTAAAAGTTTACCACAGCACGACTCGCGGGCCGGCTGATGCGTGCACCGTAAAAGGCAGCCCATCGCTCGTGGAAGGCCAGAATTTACTTCATCGTTGCGTTCGCTCTGCATCGTGTTGGCCATCGTGAGCCTGGAACGGGTCATGTACGTACGCCCAAAAGTCTATCTCGCTTGCCCACAATGTATTGAGCCGCCCCAGGCAGGGTCGGAACCGTATTGTTTGAGTCAGCTGTCGGCGTTGCCGTCGGGAATATTCTCCACCCTCGCAATATGTCCAGTCACTTGATGTAGTCCAGGTCGATAAGCCGGTGCAATGCGCATTCTAATCTGCGACGCGGTGGATCATACAAAACGCAGCAGGGGCCCACCCCGCATCCGCTGTGCTCTCGTCTTCCGTCCCTTGAAGCCGCACGCCGTTGGTTCAGACTCGTGTCCCTTGTAGTCGCTGCCATGGTTGCTGTCGAATCGAAGAACTCGGGCGTAGACGAGCCCCCAGACGACATTACGGTCGTCGGTGTTTCCCCCCTCTCGTATGGGCCCACGGAGCCCTCCACGCCCGTCGGCGATGGCGCACAGACACCAAAAGGCGACGAGCCTCCCTATGGTCTGACTGATCAGACGAACTTCCTGCCCACCAGGCAGGTCATTATGGTCTTCTTGGGCATGTCGGTCGCCCTGGCTTGTTCATTCCTGGATCAGACCATGTGAGTTGATCCGCCGTGGGGTCGTCCCGTTACCCCGCCCCGCAAATATTAGAGTTCCCCGCACTGACACTGGTTCACAGCATCGCCACCGCCCTTCCTCGTATTTCTTCGGATCTGCATGCGGGTCGGGATAGCTCATGGGTCGCTACAGCTTATCTGTTGACGAGGTGATTACTTGTAATGATTTATGGGTCTCCGCGTTTGCTGACTTCCGTATAGTTTGGCATTTACGCCATTATACGGTCGCTGGTCCGACATCTTCGGGCGCAAAGTAGTGCTCATCACCTCTCTGGGCATCTTCATGCTGTTCTCTCTCGCTTGCGCACTGTCCCAGACCATGATCCAGGTATGCTGTCCATTTTACGCCCCAATCCTGTCACATCTGAACTCTATCTTTAGCTCATCGTGTTTCGCGCCTTCCAAGGCATTGGCGGTGGAGGTAGGTTTCATTATATCCTTAGAGTTCCACATAACTGAGAACATCGCCGCCACAGCCATCATCACCATGGTTTTGATCATGTGCGTCGTTGAAACCCGTCACCCTGCGTGATGAACGCTAACACAATGCCCTCAGCATCTCAGACGTTGTCTCGTTGAAGGATCGAGGTAAATATCAAGGTATCAACGAGGCTGTCATTGCTGTTTCAAACGGCCTCGGACCCGTCATCGGAGGGCTTTTCGCTGAGTACACTACGTGGTACGTTTAGCTTCCGGAGTCTCACAGTTACAACGGCTCACGGCGCCACCACAGGCGATGGGCCTTTTACATCAACTTGCCTATGAGTGGGATCGCTATCGTCACTAGCATCTGGCTCCTACCTCTGAAAAGCGTCAAGGGCGAAGTTAGAAGCAAGCTTTTGAGCATTGATTACGTCGGGTCCATCCTCACCATTACCTCGTCTATCCTCATCCTTCTGGGACTAACATGGGGTGGCGTCACGTACCCGTGGGTCTCCGCCCCGGTCCTTGTCCCTATGCTGCTCGGCGCGGCGATATTCGTCCTCTTCCTGTTCTGGGAGGGAAAATATGCTGCCTTGCCCATTATGCCGCTGCATATCTTCAAGTACAAGACGGTGGTTGGGACCTGCATCACGACGGCCATGAAGTGAGTATCTCGCTGAACGATATGTTTCTGTTACTGACTTGTATCTACTCTTGTAGCGGCATGATCTTCTTTGCTGTACGTCATCACGTTGAACTGAGATTCCTGCCGCTTACCCGTCGAAACAGATCCTGTATTATGTCCCTCAGTTTTTGCAGCTGGTCAGGGGCGACTCCCCAGTGATGTCGAGTTTGCTCCTGCTGCCATTCCTCGGACCCATCGCGTTTGTCGTCTGCGGATGTGGTGTGCATCTACCTTCCCGATTCACACTTGCCTTTGTACTGATTTCCTCCAGGTCTGGCCACCGCTCGCACTGGCCACTACAGGTATTTCATCATCTTCGGCTATGCAGTATGGAGTATCGCGCAGGGCTTGCAGTCGACCATCGACAAAGACACCTCGATAGGGAAGATCGTCGGGACCCTGCTCATGGGCGGCATGGCATCAGGGTTCACCTTCCAGACGTGAGTACCGCATCCTCGCCTGAACACGGCGGTAATCTAACGCCGACGCCGTCTCAGGTCACTTCTCGCCGCGCAAGCCGCCGTCCCGCGCCACGAAGTGGCTGTCGTGACCGGCGTGCGAAACTTTGTCCGACTCTTCGGTTCGACCATCTCGCTCGCCATCTGTTCGTCCATCGTGAACAACACGCTGCGCACCGCCATCCGCCCGCTGGGCCTCTCGGCTGAGCAGGTCGCCGCGCTCGTCGACGACCCTACGATCATTAACGATGCCACCAAGTTCACGCTCGGTGCGGATGCGAAGGCTACGATCATCGAGGGCTACACCAAGGGCTTCCGCAGCGTGTTTTATCTGACAGTTTCCTGCTCCCTGGTCGCGCTTATAGCGTCTGTATTCCTCATCGAGCAGCACTCACTTAACCGCGACGACGACCAAGCACTCAAGCTAGAGGCCAAGGAGCGGCTACAGCGCAAGAAAATGGAGAAAAAGAACGGGAAGGATCGGGACGTTGAGGCGCAAGAGACATCGCCTGTGTCAGAGAAAGGCTCTGAGAAGGGCGATGTGCAGGTCCTGGAGGACAGTGGAAATAGAACGGTAAAACGCGAAGGCGAGGTCCCTAGTGACAATTAGAGTTCGGCAAGCTTGTCGAAGGACAAGCGTAGAAAAAAACACCCTTAGAGTAGCATCGCTTTCCTCCTTTTATTACGCACCTTAGATTGTTACGATACGACTCCACGACTTATAGACAGCTACTGACGACTTATAGACGCATCTACACCGAACTGGCCTTCATCGCCTCTGAACATGTGCGTGTTTTGGTTGGCGAACCTGAACTGCCTGTGTTCACAAGCCGTTCGGCATGTCATACGGGATCAGACATGTACGGTCGCGAGCGAGCCGCCCTCCCTCAACGTGTAGGGTGTTTGTACGTCAAAGTTGCCCAGACAGCAGTGACCTCGGCGGGTAGCGAGCGGTGTGAGACAAACGAAGAGCAATGCGGAAAATATGATGACCGAGGGAGCCGCGCTGAGCGGCCGCCCGCAGTGCATTGCGTCGGACGAAGCTAGCCGGCAGATAGAAGAGCGGGCGGAGGTCGTTGGGGCGGTACAACTTACCCTCGAGGCGGTACGGCGCTGAGGTCAATGTGACAGGAACATCGAGAATGTGACGCGTGATGCCCGCTCACAGCCTGCTGTGCACGTGGGCTCTGCCATATATGGCGTGCCTGTGACGTCTGTGA
The DNA here is from genome assembly GCA_027924225.1 of Bjerkandera adusta. NCBI lineage: Eukaryota > Fungi > Basidiomycota > Agaricomycetes > Polyporales > Phanerochaetaceae > Bjerkandera > Bjerkandera adusta. Next base: position 271,463 of record BSCZ01000297.1, read on the forward strand.
CTCGGGCGCTTGCCAGTCGCTGGGTCGTTCTTAAGGGTCGACGCGTTGTTGCGACCTCTCCACGTTTGATACCTGCCCTCGTCCGTTCCCTTCCTCTCACACAGGTGCGTAATCGTCGTGCAACCCAGCGATTACCACTCACACACCACGTTCATCACAGTTCACGACCCACCATGTGCGGTATTTTCGGTTATTGCAGCTACCTGCAGGAGAAGGTGAGCATCCGCACATCTTCACGAGGTTTCGCGTCTGGGGGATGAGAGAGCGGGGATTTCACGTTGCATGGAGAAAATATGAAAGTTAATGCACGCATGCATCGCGATCCATCCACCGTTGCAACTGTCGTCGGACGCGTTGAAGATGGGAGCTAACAGACATCTTGACGCTTCCAGGACCGCAAGACCATCTGCGAGATCCTCGTCAATGGCTTGGCTCGCCAGGAGTATCGTGGATACGACTCGGCGGGTATTGGCATCGATGGGGACAAGAAGGGCGAGATGTTCTTCTTCAAGGAGGTCGGCAAGGTCGCGGGTCTCCGCAAGAAGATCGCCGAGGCTAACATCGACACCAGCAAGACGTTCCTCTCGCAAGTCTCCATCGCGCACACGCGATGGGCAACTCACGGCCCCCCATCTATCGTCAACTGTCACCCTCTCAGGTCTGACCCGAAGGCCGAGTTCACCGTTGTCCACAACGGCATCGTGACCAACGCCGCTGCCCTTCGTCTTGTCCTCCAGAAGCGCGGTTACCACTTCGAGAGCGAGACCGATACCGAGGCCGTCGCCATCCTAACCAAGTACATCTATGACTCACAGCCCGATAAGCGGCTAAGCTTCACCGAACTCGTCAAGACGGTCCTGAAGGAGCTCGAAGGCTCGTTCGCGTTCGTCTTCAAGTCCTCTCATTACCCCAACGAGATCGTCACTGCTCGCCGCGGTTCACCACTGCTCATTGGCGTCAAGACCGAGAAGAAGCTCAAGGTTGACTTCGTTGATGTCGAATTTCCCAGTGCCGAAGGCGAGAACAAGAGTATCGATGCCCGTAAGTTCTATTTTGGAATCGGCCCAATGTTTTGCTCACTTTACCCGTCAGTTGCTGCCCCGACATCACCGGGTGGCCTCCTGGCCCCGCCTTCCCAGAACAACCTGCTCCGCACCCAGTCCCGCGCCTTTATGTCTGAAGATGGCATGCCACAGCCCATCGAATTCTTCGTTGCCTCGGACGCCTCCGCCATTATCGAGCACACCAAGCGGGTGCTCTACCTTGAAGATGATGACATTGCTCACATTGCCGAGGGTGAACTTCACATTCACCGTCTCCGGCGCCAGGATGGCCCACCGGTCTCGACGACCCGTACCATCGAGACCCTCGAGCTCGAGCTCGCGGAGATCATGAAGGGCAAGTTCGACCACTTCATGCAGAAGGAAATCTACGAACAGCCGGAGTCCGTCGTCAACACCATGCGTGGTCGTGTCAACTTCGACCAGCATGCTATCACACTTGGTGGTCTGCGCGCATACCTCCCTATTATCCGTCGCGGTCGGCGTATCATCTTCTGTGCTTGCGGCACTTCATACCATTCTGCTATTGCGACACGTGCGATATTCGAGGAACTCACCGAAATTCCTGTCACTGTCGAACTCGCTTCCGACTTCTTGGATCGCAGGACACCCATTTTCCGTGACGATGTTTGTGTCTTCGTCAGCCAGAGTGGAGAGACTGCGGATACCATCCTCGCTATGCGGTACTGCCTGGAGCGTGGTGCGCTTTGTCTTGGTGTTGTCAACACCGTCGGTTCCACCATCTCGCGCGACAGCCACTGTGGTGTCCACATCAACGCTGGTCCTGAAATCGGTGTCGCCTCTACCAAGGTAAGCTCTCCTTCCAACGCCTCCGAACTCAACCTGACGGCTTCACGTTGTAGGCATACACATCGCAATACATCGCCCTCATTATGATAGCTCTCCAGCTGTCTGAGGACCGTATCTCGATGATGGAACGTCGCAAGCAAATCATCGACGGTCTCCACGCTTTGCCTTCGCAGATTAGGACCGTTCTTGAGGGCGACCGCAGTCTGCAGGACTTTGCCACCGGCGTCCTCGCTAACCAGAGGAGTCTTCTGATCATGGGCAGAGGTTACCAGTGCGTAACCATCATCGTCGTTTACTAATCCAGCTTGTTGACCTTTGCGTTTTCAGGTACGCAACATGCTTGGAGGGTGCGCTCAAGATCAAGGAGATCTCGTACATGCACTCCGAGGGTATCCTTGCCGGCGAGCTCAAGCACGGTCCCCTTGCACTTATCGACGAGAACATGCCCGTCATTATCATCATGACCCAGGACTCGCTCTACCCCAAGGTCCAGTCTGCCTACGCGCAAATTACGGCTCGCAAAGCGCAGCCGATCGTGGTGTGCACCGAGGACGACGAGGGCATCCCCAAGGGCTGCAAGACGATCCGTGTCCCCAAGACCGTCGACTGTCTGCAGGGCCTGCTCAACATCATCCCGCTCCAGCTGCTGAGCTACCATCTTGCGGTCAAGAACGGCTTCGACGTCGACTTCCCGAGGAACCTGTAAGTCCCTCCTTTCTTCGTCGGTCTTACGGGGGTGCTGATCGTGGCTTTCTACAGTGCGAAGTCTGTGACCACGGAGTAGGCGAACGTCGTCGTCTTACCAAAGCAAAACATGTGTACAACCAATCACGCACGGACATCACGCATTTATCCTCCTTTCTTCTTTCTGGACTGCAGTTCCTCCTTCCCACTCACATCTGGCGTACGCGCGTGCACTGTAATAACTGGTAATTGTTGGTCAATTCGATAGAGTCTTCGCTAAGGAGGAATCAACGGACTGTAATGCAATAGATTCTTTCTGACGGAGGACACATACGTGTGACGTTCGACAGGCGATGGGTTGCGTAGAGGGTGCAGACGGCGGATAAGATACAGGCAACGAACGACTGGACATTGAATGTGACGAATATACAGGAGATTAGGTGCGAAAGAGTACGATATCCGTGTTGGAGACATGGGAAGTGCGATATTGGATTCCATACCAGAGTCTGATGCTATGTAATACCGGTTCCGAAGTGAATTGAATGAGGAGAAAAGATGCTAGTCTGCGTGCGAGCGGGGGACTCGGGTCCAGGCCGAGCCTTGCTGTCCTTGAAAACAGGTGTTCACGCCGCTGTCGCGGGTCTCGAATGAGCCGGGAGAATCGTCGCGCTAGTCGTCCGAACCAAATAACTCGCACATCGACCCTGAGCCGTTTGACCGTAAACTGGGCGTCCGCGACGCATCCACGACGCTGCCGAGAGACGCGCTCCGCGTTCCGCCGGGGGAAGAAGGCGGGGTTGCTAGTGGCGTGACAGGTACGGGGTGGTCGGAAGGGCTTCCTGGGACATTGAGGAGACTGTCGATGCTGAGAACATTGTACCGAGAAGAGTTGGGTCCGTCGGGCGACGTACTATCCCCGGAAGGGGCTTCTGAAGAATAAGCTTGGTCGGGAGAGTTTGGGGGTGCAGGAGGTCTCGAACTTTGGTCTGGGACAATGATGCCTAGGCCTTGAATGGGCGGTAGAGCTACGAAGTAGTCAGCACACATTCATCTGCAGATATACTTGGAACCTACACCCTCGCGGCTTGTAGTGCCATTTCAAATGAATGGCCAGTCCGTTGCGCCGTTCGAACTTCCGAGGGCAGAGAGGACACTGATGAAGAATGGCCACCTCGGATTTTGGGCTTGAGAGCATGTTTTCCTTGAGGGTGTCGCTGTTCCTCCCTTTGCGATGGTAGTGCTTCTTCTTCTTCCTGCCCTTGCGACCCAACGCCTCGAAATGAGCCGTCCAAGAGCTAGCGCGATTGATCTCATAAGGAGAGATTGCAGGCAAGACGCAAGTCGGATCGAACGGGCCTAAAGACTTCGAAGGGCTGCTCAGAGCTGCGGCCTGCGCCAACGAAGATCGCGCCTTCCGGGCGCGAACTTTCAGCGACTGTCGGGGCGGTTCCACTGGCGAGGGAGGGCGTTGATATCCCGAGCGCGGAGCACGCACACTAGCTGACAGGTTTTGACCCGGACGAGAACTAGAACCAGAACCAGAGTCCAAACGACGGTGAGACGCTACGGCTTGGTGCTGCGGCTGCCTGTGAACATGTCCTAGCTGCGAAGCCCAATTTTCGGTTGCGTTGATAGTACTGAAGCTAGAAGACACGCCGACGAAGCCCGGATGCGGCGCCGTGAACACAGGATGACTGAGGGGTTCCGCAGGATACACGAGTGCACCAAAAGAGGAAGGGTGATACGTGTACGGCTGGCTCGGCAAGTGTGGTTGTTCCACTGTAGACGATGAGACGGCGCAATGACGGTCTGGGGATCTGTGCAGTAGCTCTGACTCGACGAAAAGACTACAGGAATGATCAGGCTGAGAGTGGAACTGGGACATTCCAGAGTGTAACTGGTTATTGGGGTAAGGGCTATTTCCAGACGACAGCGGAGAAGGGCCTCGAGGGTGCCCAGCGTTCGGCATTTCTTGGCTTGCAGAAAACGAGGGGAGAAGGGACGTGTAGGGTGAGTACTGGTACGACGATCCTCCATGGTCGGAAGGCCCAGAGTTATCCAAGTACTGCGTAGAATGTTGATGATAGAGCCTAGCCCGTAGAGGTGTAGACTGCAGGAAGCGATTCTCCATGAACCCAATCTGATCAACGCCCTGGTGATGGAACGAGTTCTCGAAGCCGTGCGGCACAGGCGTGCAATCATAGGGAGCGGAGACAGGCGGCGGTAAAGGTTGGTGGTAGTCGTCGAAGTCGCTGCTGCCTAGTGATATACTCGTCCTTCGAGAGTCCGTGAACGCTGGGTCGTCGGGCGAGACGCTTGAGGCAGGTTCGGGAGAGAGCGAGTTCGCGTAATAGCCATTCATATCCGGAGACTGGTGTTGGGGACCAAAGATGTCGTTAGGAGCCACAGTGGCCGCGGGAGCGTCTTTCCCAGAAACAAGAGTGACGGGGAGCCACCTAGTCTCTGAATGACCAAGGTTCAAGGTATTGAATTTCTGCGATCCAGAAGACACGATCCCGGGGTGGTCAAGAACGACGAACGCCGAGGGGGTCACAGGGCCATCCATAGAGTCGTCGATTGAGGACGAGGGCGAGAGCAGGGACTCGTCCGGGGCGGGTTTGTTTTTGGATTTGACAGGAGAGTTCAGATGAAAGGAGTGCTCGAACATCTGGAGGGGTCCAGTCGCTTTGAACCTTCGGGGGTCGACTTCGCAGGACCAATCCGGCAAAACGCGATGGACGTGTCGCATCGATTCAGGGATTTCGACGGGCCATTTTCTCTCGATCTTGCTAAGCGATTCCGGGGGAACATCGGGCATGGGTACGTCGACGGCCTGCTGCTTCTTGAAACGAGCGTCTTGACGGCGAGGCCTAGCCATGGTTTCGAGCGATCTTCTTTTAACGGCAGACCGTCAGGAACTACGACGCATGCGCGAAGTAGCGAACGTACGAAGGAGGTCTTGAGTGTCGTGTCGAGCGGCTGTATGCGAACCAGACCCCACAACGGCGGTGGGTGGCTTGTCGCTTTTACTTCCTTGAGCAGCAGCCAGCCCGAGTCGGCTTGAGGGGGCCAGCAGTTCTGTTGGAAGAACCGTAGAGCCCGAGGACGTCGAGGGCGCTGAGGAAGGGGAGAGGGATGGTGGAGGAGGGTGGTGAAGTGACAAAACGACGGACGGCGCGAAAAATATGTGGTTCGGTTGTGGCGTCGCGGCGCGGAGCGGGGATCCACCGAAGTGAAGTCGAACCAACCCGACAGACGTCGTGGCGGGCACGGAGTTTGACGTTGGTGACAGGCGAACCGAACCCGTCGGTCAAACCGAGCGAACGTTCATGTGCTGTCAATTCAAGTTCCCAATCCGGAACTTGTATTCTCCTTGCATGCCACGACATAATGACAGATGGGGATACCAAGGACATCTAGCCCTTGGACACAAATCTGTGACCTTTTAGACACGTAGTGACAACACGCGGGCTGCACTACCTCCCTAACACAGAGTACGGAGATGCAGAACTAGAATAACCCACACAGAAGACATCTTCTCGCCCGAGCACCTAAGTAGCGAAGGTGAGGCAAATACATTCATTCAGGTGCCACTCACAGCTTCACAGCTACCCGTAGAACCGGTCAATTCATTACCATATGAATAGAAATACCAGGAAGGAAGGTTTCACGGTTGAAATTTACCGTATCAGTCTCCTATCGAATGAGTACGGTACCGGTTAGATGGCATCGCCGATGCAGTAACGTGGGCTCGACGACTTACTAATCTCCACTCTCTGTGCTAACTGTCTTTACGTGGGGCCTCATCTTTACCAGATGAGTCGCTGTTGACCTTCGGCGATGAATTTACGGCGTCTTGTTGTTGGGCCTTCGCGAGAGACTCCTCCCTTTCGATCTTCTGTCGCCCTGATACAAATGATCAGGCTACTACACAATACTCAGGGGCGCGATGGACATACAGTCGAGTTTCTCCGTCGGTCTGCTACCTTCCGACTTCTGCTTTTCCCGCCGTTCGTCGATACCTTTCTTCGCGAAGATGTAACTTACGCCAGCAGCAACGACCAAAGTGCCCCAGCCGAGCGCCTGCAATGATATGGTGGTAAATGTCACTCGTGGATATACAGAGATTGAAGCTTACAGTACTCTTTGGATTGTTCATGTCTTTTGTCGTAACGCCCACTACAACGTCTGAAGCAACTGAGTTGGTGGTGACGTTGCGGCGGGAGACGCCGGATCCCATCACGCCGGAAAGTGGCGAAACGTGACGAGTCGCGCTTCTGTCACACCCTGCACCGTTGTGGCGGCCACGTTGCAGCCAACGTCGACGCCGTCGCACTCGCGGGCACGAGAACTGCTCGACGACATTCTGCACGAAGGACGTCCGATACGCCAGGTTTATTTTGGTGCACCAATCGTCTGACGCTGGTCAGGGTCGCCGTCTGCTGGTTTCCACGCTAACTTAGCGCGAGCCTCAAGGACGCACCGCGTCCGGATCGTCGTCCCTGAAAAGGTCCGTCCCTTCCAATTTTGTATTTCACCTGACAATTGGCAACGCTACGCTCCTTCCCGACCCACCGAGGAGGCACTTTCTGATCCCGCTACAGGCTTGTTGGTTGCCGGGCATGACGCTTCTGGAGAGTCCGTCATGTGGTATTTCTCCAGGGCAGGCTCATTCAAACGGCATTCGATCCTCTTATCGCCTATTCGATGTGATTTCATGCCTAGAAACGTCGCCTGTGGCCGCTCTGGACCCGCAGCGCGTACATCATCTATGCATGCCGGGTGCACGCCCACCGTTCCTTTCGTCATACCCTCCAATGAGCGGCGTGTTCTCGAAAGAATAATTTCCGTTGACGTGAGGTTTCTGTTGAATACTCATCGTGGCACATTCCTACTGATTTCCGCAGCACCACAGTGAGCCTATGCCGCGCCGACTTTACTTAATGGTCCTCCCACGTTGCAAATACGCCCATGCGTCATCCACGATCGCTCGTATGTTTTAGTTTTATCATCGGGAGAAGGACAATGACGTCGCTACTGCTTTACGACACTCTCCCTCGCTGTCCATGCAAAGCGAGAGCGCTTTTACGAACGTAAAGCGTCCATCACAGAGGCTGGGCAAATGCCCAGGGTTTTCCGAGCTAGAAGCGTGCCGATTGGCAGCGGTTCTCATCCCCATCATGATACGGTCCTCGTCCCGCACCCTGCACGGCGCCGTCCCCAGGCTCTGACCAGCCGTCCCCGCGAGGCGGTCGCAATTCAGGAAGTCCTGTGGGTTTCTCTCCGATAACATTGTAGCTCAGATTCGCATCCGCTCACTCTGCATCTCTCCCGCAAGCTCCACTCTACTCCTGTCTCCTGATTGGACGAGACGGCCACACAGGGACCCATACCCGTCTTATGTTGTGCCAGCCCAAACGCCGCCGCTCTGCGCGTCCGCGCCGGCGGGCTCCGTAGCTCTTCTGCGCAGACGCGCAGCGTCGGCAGCCGCTCTGGACTGTGAGCACGCTAACCCGCGTTCGAGACCGTACAGGAGACATGTCTATGCAGTCGGCGCTCATGACGTTATCTGCGAAGAAGGTTTTTCGGGTTCACGCCACTCCTAGCAATTCACCGTGTCTGGCACTTCTCGACCGTGGCCTGTGGGCTCTGCCTGGCGCGAGCCCCCTCGGCGATGCAAAGCGTCATGCCGTGCGAGCACACTGCCCGCGCGGGCTCGTGTTCAGTACGAGAATCGGAAGAACGGTGTATTTTCTCCTGATATTCTCCTTCGACTCACGGCCTGGTCCGCCTGCCCTATGCCCACCGCAGTGTGAACACGCGCTCCCACCACCTCGAACGCACGGTGGCGCGAGGAACTCCTGTGCACCATCCAGACACCATCTCATCTCGCCCTCCGGGCCATGCACTTGCTCGCATCCCCATTGGGCAACGCGGCGCGGTGCATCGCAGATCGTTATCTCGCGTCGCTCCTGAGCGCGGATTGGGCCGGAAACGTGCGCCGTGCCTATTGGCTCGATCGCGCGTATTTGGCAGTCGGCCGAGGAAGAGGACGGAAGCAGCGCGCGAGGGAGTCTGCAGCACTCTGGACTGAGCCAGCCGATCCAGCCCTGAGGCACGCTAATCGCGAATGACACCACGGGTCTTCCCAGGTCTTCCCCCTCCGAACCCGACGTCTGTCCTGGCCTATGGCAAGCCAGCGGCAGGAACATTGCCCATGGCTAGCTGACGCGAGCGGCCGTACGTGTTTGCGCCCTCATGTCGCCGTGGCTGGCGTCGCGAGGGGTCGAATTCCAAATTTTATTTGCTTCCGTCGAGGTGAAATGCAGGTGCGCAGACGAGCTGGGCTCGTCCTGCCTGGCGACGAAGCATACGTTGTGTTTTCTTGGGTTATATTGTGGCGATGTTCGGGCTCGATATTTTTTTTCTCGCCCCTGCCTGCGGTCCGTCGCGCAGGTCGCGTGGCGCGGTGGGAGTATGGCGGCCGTGGGCTGCCTCGAGGCTCGCAAGACGGAGAGATCTCGAGACCCGGTCGGTCATCGAAAAAAAAATTGGAACTCAACACGATGTGGTGGGCGCAACGTCTCTGCAGCGTTCGAGAGCGTTCTTGAACCTGTGGCAGCCCGCATGCTCCGGGGCCAATGGGGTCGCGGATGCGCCGCACAGCGAGCGAGTCCAGCCCGGCCGTCCCGCGAGAGGCTTCTTGCTCCCGCTCCACCGACTCGCTGGGCGGTCCGCCATCCTGGAGCGCGACGACAGATCCGCGCCGCTTCTAGAAACGCAGCTGTGGGGCGATAGGCTCGCGCGCGACGCTGCAGAAAGAAAAAAAAAGGTTTGAGAGGCCCGCGGGGCTTCTCCGGCGAACATCTCCTAGACCTGGTGCCGGCCAGCACGGCAGGCGGGCGGAGTCGGTGCGCGCGCGGGTAGAGGGCAGCTCCGTCCTGTTTCTGTGGAATAAACGGTGGCGTGCCGTTGGCCAAGAGCCATCACGTCGCAAATGCATCGATATCGTTGCCCGTGTTCCAGCTCGACCGGCCCAAGGCATCGGACATTGATTGAATAGAGGCGCACCAACACTCAAGCGTCTTGTCGACGTGCTCAGACATCCGCCCCGCGACCCGGGATGGCTTCGCTCAACCGACTGACGGCTCACATGGACTTGCGCTCACGGGGACAGGTGGACGAGATCGACCGAGGAGGACGCGGACTGAAACATATTGACGGTATGGGTGTACGCTATTACAATACAACGGCATGTGGGCCATGGATCTACTCTAGTCGAGCAACGTTCTGTGGACGGAACGAGTAGCAAACTATTGTGGATGAGAGCGGGATGAGATAGAACAATGCGACGTGAAAAGTGAGAGAATCGATGGGCATGCTCCGAGCCGTGGCAGATAGGACGAGAAGGCTTGAGTAGTGGAACAGGGCGAGCGGATCAGGTAAGATCAAGGGAAACGTGAGGCAATAGGAACGATTAGAAGGAGAGCGAACGGAAGGGCAGATAATTTAACGACGAGCGATGGGAAAAAGAAGCAGGCTAGCCAGGCCCGCGCCGAGAGACAAAAGGGTTTTTTAACGCGTAAAGCGGCGACGAAAAAACCAACGGCAGAGCGTCCCCACCAGCCATCTGATTACCTTGGCGACGCGACCCGACGGCGATGCCACCGTGTTGCTGCGGATTGGTGATGACGATGATCTGCAAGGGCGGAGCGGCCTTGGATGCGCGAGGTGCTCGGGACTTCGTATCGAAGGCGGGACTGATTATCAGTGTGTGAAGGGGATGTGGTGCAGCACCGTCGACGCGAGCAGCAGCGGCGCACGCGAACGCAAACGCCAGGTTCGGTCCGGGGACGCGCGGGACGTGGAGAGACGCGATCCGTTGGACGAAAGTCATCGGCGGGTGACATAGCGCCAGAAGGCACCGTTTGGTGGCTGCGAGAGACGTTAGCTACGTGCAAAGCGTGCACGGAGGAGAGCAGAGCACGAGACGCGGCGCTCGGACATACCTGAGTTTGTGCAGAGGACTGGTCTAGGAAGGCAGACAGCTCGCGTTAGACACCGAGAAATGCAGCGGAAGCGGAGGCGATGCTTACGAGGTCGGATGCACTCCCATACGTCCACCCCCTTTCCTTTGGGGTCCCATACTGCACATTGGGCATTCAGCGGCCAGTAGACGTTGACCTCCCACGCGCGTGTGGCGTCACTGACAAGACCGGGCATGACGGGAGCCGTGATGGGTTTGAGAGGCGTTGGGGGGCGGCGGCGCGATTGGCGGAACGGACGCGGAGGCGAGGAGGATATTGGTCGGGAGGGAGGAGAGAGACGCGTCGGACGTCGTAGAGGTCAGGGAGGGGGACGTGAAGGACGGCGCGCGGCTTGCAGGGCGGTGGCTGTCGAGGGGGAAGACTGCGACGAGGGGCGGGGGTATAAATATATGGCGTTCATAAGTGCAGAAAGCTGATAGAGGTTAGGTTGGGCGCCTGTCGAGTTGCTATGTATTCCGCTTCCATATCGGGCGGGCGCATGAGACCGGGACGGTTCTGCCAGATCGAATCTGGCCAGACTCTGTCCCAGGCGCGTGCAGTCCGACCCCGCGATTCGCCGTCCGCAGCCACTCCGGCTGCATTCGATGGCCCCAAGCCAGGAAAAATCGCGGCAAGAGGACGCCAACCGAACCACGAATAACACGTCGGCAAGCCGAAACACGCCCAACATGTCGGTATGTCGCGGCGGCTGCAGGGCTGGAACTGGACACGTCCGTGGCATCACGACGGCGGCGCAGGCGGTATTGCGGGCGCCGGCGAGATAAAGTGCAAGTGCGTCAGTGTCAAGAGCTTCGCTGTCGGGGGGCAATTCTGGGGTGCTCGGTGCGCGAGTGGCCGGCGAGGATTGGACGACCGCGCGACGCTCAGCAGACGCAAGCTGGCGTCTTGAGTCCGCGGCCATGAAAGCTAACCGACCCCGCCGGCACTCTGCGAGAAGCTCATCCATCCTTCCTCCTAGGCCTTCGCTGCCGCCAGATTGACTCGTCCTCGCCCTGCTTACTACTAGCTACCAGTACCAGGCCTACACGCCGCACGAAGCACCTGCCCAGTCGAGGCCCGCCTGCCGAACACATCCCCAGCCCGACGACGACGACGACGCGCCCGCTGCCGGCGCTGCAGCCGCGAGCCAGTGGGCACCCGCCAGCACATCCCCCAACGCCACTCGATCCAGCTTGGCCAGAAAACGATCTCGGTCTCGACGGCGATAGCGCCAGACATGATCTGTTGCAACACATGCACGCGCTCCGAACGCTGCCAATTCGAACGGACTCGACCCCAGGCCTGTCGCCACGGGCCCTTTCCACCCAGACACGTATTACGTCTCGTCCTTGGCCCGTGCTGCGGCTTGGGGGGAGGGCTGCTGTCGCCCCGCCAGCAGCGGCCATTTCCAGGGCGCGCGCGAGGCTGATCAGCTGCTGGCGTAGCCTGAGAACGACGCACGGCCTGTCCCCTGCGAGCCGCTCGCCCCGCGACGCGCGCCCGCCAGAGAACGCACCCCCGTTCGCCCTCCCCATTCAATGCCCACCGCAAATGTCAGAACCTTCCCCTTCCGGCCTGATCAGACGACCCTTCCCGGTCGCCTCCCCCTGCCCAATCTACAAGTCTACAAGCCCTCCGGCGCGGTCAGACGAGTTATAATTCATCACGCCTCGCGACCCGGCCCAGCAGCCCCCTTCTTCCTCGATTCCCGTCCCACACGACGCCTCCCCCGGCAGCCGACGTCCACCATGCATGACCCCACAAGACGCTCACCAGAGCCCCCGCCGCCCGAAAATGCATATGTCGCCGTCCGCAGACGCGGGGGGCTGCGCGTATATTGCCAATACACAGGCGTGATTTATGTGGGAGGGAGCACCGGGGCGCCGGATGCTCGGACTTTAGCCTGGCGTTTGCCGTCGTTCTCGACCGTGCAACAGCGGGTCGTCGCGTAACGGCCAGCCACTCAGCGGGCGCGGCGAGGTGATGGAACGGTCGGTGTGATCAGGGGGGAGGGCGAGGGCGAGAACCTGTGGAAATGGGTTCCTCCCAACTTCGATTGCCGACGGGGGATGCCTCCTGGGCCTCGATTGGCCGTGCGCGGCTCACCACCCAGCGCGCGACGCCCCCCTTCGCCGTCTCCCCCACATACGCGTTCCCTCCCTCCATTCAGACCGCGCCACGCCCTCCAGCTCGCACCCGTGTCCGAACACGAACATGCATGTCCGAACACGAACATGCATGTCCGAACACGAGCTGACACTCCACGATCGCAGAGTCTATCATCGTGCGAAGCAATTTATCCCAATGGTCTCCTTTCGTGGCGTCCGTTGGCCACGCTCTGGAGCGCGCGACGGCCTTCTACGCTTTTCGGGACAAGGCGGAGTGCAAAGCGCGACCCCAGCGAAGGCACCCCACCGCTAGCCCACCCGCGTTACCGCTTCACCTGTGATTATACCAGCTTCTCGTTGTCTCGACCATCGAGCCCAATCACTCCCGATGTTTCATGGCCGTCGGCGGTATCAAATCGTACATTACACATCAGACAATGATACTTATACAAGGCTGTCGAGTTCTTCGCGTCTCCAGGGGCAATGCCCACAAAACACTCGGGCATATATAGGAATAATGCGCGACGGTCTCGATCCCGTCGCACGTAGTGTGTTGCTGCTACCGAATGAAGAAGCTGTGGGCCACTGCGAGCGCGCACGCCGCGCTGCATATGAGGAATCCGAGGGGATAGCCGGACGGGTGATCTTGTACGCTCGTAGACCATATCTGCAAAGCGCACGGTAAGCCAGCTTACAGAGTAGTGACGCGCGAGGAGCGGAACTGACCAAGCCACCGAGGACGGGCCCACAGAACCGTGCTAGGCTGACGATGCTTTGCGCGATGCCGTTTGCCAAGCCCACGACGTGCGGGGGAGACACTATCCACCAACGTCATCGCATCAGCTCCTCTTTCTCGAATAGCAACGACGTACTATAGTTCAACAGCACAGATATGGCGGTGTAGGCAAACGTCGTGCCACAGAACCGGATAGCGCTGTAACAGAGACGTCAGAAGAAGATGACCGGCGATTCAAACAAGGGTCCTTACGTGCTGATAGCCAGCCCTGTAAGCATATGACGAGGGTAAATTCAGTCCGGAATCGGAAGGAGGGTTACCGGACTCACCAGCCATGAGAATAAGGTTGCCGTCGTCTTTGTCGCTCGCGAACACACGGTACAATACTACGGATAGATATGCCGGGATGTATAGCAGCGACCCTATCCGGAACATCGCCAGGTGCGAGAAGCGTCCGCGGGGAGGTCTATCAAACGGGGGTTGAGCTAACGGGACGTGTGGAAGAAGCAATGCAAAAAGCCGTACCCAATGTTTCTGCGCACGAGCCCAGGTGAGCAACGGCGAACATGTCATGGGAGCATTAGCAATACGCACGGATAGAAGTAGAACTGATACACGATTTGTGCCAGGCACATGAGGGCAACTGGTGAATGCTGAGTACGCGCGACTGACGAAGAAGGGTCTACACTTACTCAGTTGGGAGAAATTCCCCGCATTTAGGTTCAGGCCGCCGGATGGGTACTTCCTATCGTCGTAATCTCCGTAAGCGGGCAACGCAGTCTGAGCCAAACGGGCGTACTCACGATACGAGGTATAGATAGAAAATCTGGTCATGTGTGGTCGTGTGCAGCGCCAGCGCGCCGTACTGGAAGATGATGAGGAGTGGAAGCTGAGACATCAGGGACGGCTCTGCAGGCGTCTCTGGTGTGGAGTCCCCGGCTTCGGTAAACCTCGAGCCCTCCATGATAGGTGCTAGCCCCTCCTGTCCCGTAGCCTCGGCCTCGTCCGCCAATGCGAGCAGTTGCTGCGCCTCAACTACAGCAGGCGGCGTACGCACACCCACATGAGAGAAGATAGGGGCGACAGCGTTGGAGAAACGCCTGGCAGGCGTGTGCATGCCCGCCTCGAGCCCACTCATTGAAGGATGCATTGCATTTGACATCCGCCTGGCATTAAGGTTTGCAGGTGACCCGACCATGGGTGTACGTCGCGAAGGGGATCCATAGGAAGATCTTCTCGAGTACCGGTCTCCCCATGGCGCCTGCCCGGATGAGAAGATATCGGCCTCATCAAGCTCGTCTGCCGGAGTCGCGCCAAACACGTCTTCGTGGTCTTCGATTTGCATTTCATCCTCGGATTCGAAGGGATCCTCGTTGTCGACGTTCATTGCTGCAGCTACCCACAAGTCCGCTATGTTGGTCACCGTGTTCTCATTTGCCATGAGGAGACGCTGAGCGAAGTTAAGATCCGTTCCAGTGGCATACGACGTAGATGCGCCTTGCTCGCCAGCGCCACCGTTGGCGTTACTCTCGCGCCTTTGGCGGTACGACATTGCTGCTGTGCTTCCCCGTCGAGCGCTGAGACCGCCCTGGGTGCCTTGGCTGGCCAAACGTTGGCGCGAGGACGCATTATAGCCATAAGCAGAACCTCCGAAGCGATTTGTGCGCGAGAAGGAGCGGTTACGTGAAGGTGAGGTAGCCATTAGGACGGGTGTGGATGGGGAAGAAGTAACCCCCGCGTCAGGCACGCGCGATGCAAAGATTCCTGACAGCTTCCTGCTAACTTTGCGCCGGATGGAGCCTACCAATCCGCGCGGTCGTTCTTCGTCTACGGGTGAAATGGGAGGCGAGTCCTCCTCTAGAATCGTCTGGACTCCCTTCTCCGCAGGTAGTCGAATGGACCCTTCTCTCGGTCCGCAGTCAGGCCCGAGGAACAGAGAAAGGAATGATCCTTGAAGTAACGCAATCAGTGTTTGTGTACGGCTTATACACGAGTCTCGTACCGGTCAAGGTCACGGACGACGCTACCATACATGGTAGTAGATAGGGGTACTTCACAAATATTTCTACGCTGCCGAAAATCCCTGGGTACTTCTTGGCGGGGTTCTCGACTGCGCCATTTCAGTCAATTGAATACTGTGTGCGCCAGACATAAAACGATACGTACATGCTCCGCCGACGATAGCGCCAGCAACGCCACCCAGCCCCCAACAGAACCTGCATCCCACTATCAGTAGTTGTCCCTAGGATGGTACGTAAGATCCTACCCAAGAATAGCGTAGGCCCTGCCCTCGTTGCTCTGGTCAGTGACCCCGATGACGGCACCACGAGCAACGCCAATAGCGCCAGCAAAGACACCTTGCATAAGGCGTATAGCCATCGCCTGCTGTATGGTTGTAGCTGTTCCGAACAATGTACAGGTCAAGGCGCTGCCCAGTAATGATATCGAAATAACAAGTCGCGCTCCGTGCTTAGCGGCGACTGTGGCCTGCGAATTCGTCAGATAGGAAATGGAGACCATGTCATGGATATCTTACCCATAGTAGTGATGTGAGAAACTGTGTCAAAAAGAACGTTGATACTGCCGCGTTGTTCAGTATAGGCGGGTCTTAGGAATCTGCAACATGTGCAACGTACCAAGGAGACCAGTCCAATAACCGACGTCTGCTTCGTTATCAAACTGATGGAAACCTGGAAGGATCGTGGTCAGAATCTGCCATGTTACTTACTGAGACCTATGAAGCGTACTTTCTACCATGAACAACAAGAACGGCGCCGAAACGTTCGCAGAGAGGAATTCGCCGAGCATCGTCTAGAACACCGACCATTCAGCGAATACAGCCATATGAGTAGCATGGAAAAACTCACAATCGACAACACAGTCATAGACAGCCACGGCAGAGACGTGGAATACACCTCCGGCGGCGGCTGCAGCGCACTCGGTATTGGCGGACGTTCCGGCCTCGGAGACGATACACTCGCGCTTTCCTCGCCGTCACCGCCAGGGTTCGCGCGACGCCATCTATCCACAAAGCTTGGGCTGTGCTTCAATGCATTCGAGAAGGACACACGGCCGGAGAAGCGGCGGGGCTGGGAGGGCTGCGGGGACGCCGCTAGCGAACGGGCGGGGGAGGCTTCCGCGTCGTCCAACGCGGACAAGTCCGTGCTGCGACCAGGAACAGCGAGGTTTTGTGCTGAGCTGGGGCCGCTCATCGATGCGACGGTTGTGGGGGGTGTCCTGGTTCTCTTGCGCGGCAGGAGAGGCGGTGAGGTGGGGAAACGCAACAAGTACAGTCGGGCGCCTGACACCGTCGCGCGCGCCCGCGAGTTATCTTATCTGCTTTGGGCAAGTGACGTCAAAGTACTCTTCAGGCCTTGAAGCAGCCGTATCCTCGAGGTTCAGCGAGGCCACTGAAGCCTTATCGCGGGTCAGAAATCGAGAGCAATACTCTGAGCTCTTTGTGCGAGGCTATCTTCATCGCTCCTAAATCGCGACGGGCTACCATCCGCTACCTCCTCCGAACTGAGCCGCACGGGTATCTATTTCCCACCAGCAACACCTCCGAGTTCCACAGGCCTAACCAGGGTAGGTTCTGATCCGCGTTGATTTTCTGTGGATTTCGGGAAATAATCTCTGTTCTAGCGAAAGCGCCGACGTATGCGTGGGAAAAGGAATGCGTGATGCATGTCGCGCAGGTCACAGCCACGTTACTCATTTGTCACGCTGCGAACGCGTCGCGTCGCGTGGCTGTTTTTCCAAGCTCGCTCGGCATCGCCATGATTAATGGTCCGGACATGAACTACGCGGCGGGGCGCCGTCGGCGGCACGAAACCCAACTGCCTGGTACATTGCCATGTCATGATTTCACTTGTCAAGCCATTACTTGACAGCGCGCGCGACACATCAGCAACACCCTACTGCGGCTTATGCAATGTTGCATACATTTCGGTGCCTCGGGCGCAAACGTCTTGCGAGCGGGCGAAATCAGCCTTCAATCTGCATCCCGACCGGAATTCTACACACAATTATAGACCTTGGCACTGCGGTGCGGTAAGATCCGCCATGTCCATCCAACGGATCAGCACGAATAGGTAGGCATAATGAACTCATATCATATTTGTAATAGTTTGCAACTCTAGGTTCGCAAGATATATTGTGACGTGCTCAAGCATCGTCAATACGAGGGGAAATTGTACGGTAATGTTCTAGTACATAATAAACAGGGTCTAAGTCAAGAAAGGATAATGCCGGGAAGTCAACTTCCAGCTAGACGGTAAGGAAAGAATCCGAGATAAAAAGGATAGTGGGTATAGAAGTGTGGTGGGAGGCAGCGCTGCTCCAATGTGGGATAGGCTGTGAGAACGAAATAGGGAGCGTGATTAAAGAGTTCCGGTAGGGTAAGGACAGGAGGGATAGATGCAAGATACGGGCGATGCAGAGCATAAGGATAGCGTGGCCGAAGACCATGGTAGCGTTCGAGGCATGGGGATACATGAAGCGTCTGAGTGTGCGTGTAGGGGAGTTGAGGGCGTGCAGTTGGGATATGGATACAGTGGTCGGTGCCAGTTGAGATCTGCGATTCGTGGAATCATGTGGCTCATGAAGCCGTTTCCAATTATTGGATTGAGCGCGGTGTATGCGCCTAAACCATGAGGGAGTCAGCCGAAGTTCATATGCGGAGAGTCAGTAAAGGTTGCTGACCTTCGGCAGGAGTCGTGAGACTACACGCCTATATTTGTGCGAGAGGCTCCTCGGCCTCCACACGGCGAGGAAGAAGGTTCACCGTCCGCGTCCTCTTGATCTCCCGACCCGCCTTGCCAAAGTATCGTTCCGAATCGAACGACCAGTGAAGGCTTCCGACAATCCAATCCCGGAGGCCGTCGACGTAGATGTTGACCTGCCTGTCGATTTCGGGACCCCAAGAAGGCAGATTGGCGCGCTCCTCGATAAATCGGTTGATGGACTTTTCGCAAAGGTCGCCAACGAAGTCGACGGCGGACTGCAGGTCCAAACCCTCCTGCCTCATGATGACCACAATCATATTGTGGGTATCGCCTAGACCATACGTGGATCAATTCGCCGCTCTTAATTAAGGCTTACGACATCTCCGCTCACCTTTTGATTGCTCCACGTTGTAAGAGAAGATGTCCTGCACGCGGTTACAGCGGTCAGGCCCTGCATCGTGAGAAGAGGAAATGCGGCGAGACTCACATTCGACCAAGTCACCAAGTCATTCGCGGCCTCTCCCAGATTAAGAATCGTAGGATGTTCCATGACTTCATCAGGAAGATCAAGGTTGTAGGCGTATTCAATCAACGCCCAGCAAGGCTTGCAGCCGCTGAACAAAGGGCGTCAGTCAAGCCACACAGCAAACCGTACTCGAGTACGTACCTGGTGTCGCGGCGAAGGGCAATGTAGGACTCAAGATCGGGGACAATTCCAGCGTCTCTGTCCTTGGCCTGCTGCGTGACTGCTTGAAAGAAGAAGTCCATGGTCTCACGGAAGCGCTGCTGCGTTCCCGGCCTGGCGGTAATGATCATTCGCCTCCAGAAGCTGCAAGCGTGTATGTCAGGACAAAGTAGTCATCGGGACGCGATGAACGTAATTACTCACTCTGCGGTCATCGTGCCGACGCGTGTACGGGGGCGGTACTTGCCTGGCATCCAGAGGGTGTTCATGATGTCGACACCGGTGTTAACAGTGCCTCGATCACTCATATCGTCGGATATGTTGTCGAGGTGGAACAGCCAGTTCATGAAGTCGCAACATACACGGAGCTGGCCGTATGCAGCGTTGGGATAGCACATAGCGGTGAGCTGGCCTGCCTTGAGGCCATGGAAGGCATCGCGCTTGCGCTGAGGGAGGTTACCGCCGCGGAAAAGCCACTGTTTGCACTCGACGGTCGCCTGCTTACGATGACGGTTATTGCGAAGGGGGAATGTGCAGTGTGAGACGAGGTCCGGGATGAGGATCTTGGTCGGAGCGGACGAGGTGGATGTCTGCATGGCGCACTTGCTAGGTTGTGGGGGAGCGGTACGCACAGCGGAGAAGAAAGCAAAGCAAGAGGAAGTGAGCCCAGAAAGGTCCGAAGGGTTGGAGGGAACAGCGGGGGGAGGGCCGGCTTTATAGGTTCTGTGGGCGGCATGTTCCGTGCAGTTGGGAGACGTCGAGGAAGGGAGGGAGGGAAGCGAGGCGATGGTAGTATTGTTTCACACCGGATGATGGGCGACAAACGGCAGATCTGGCGAGATAGAGGTGAAATGTATCCGAGCCAATCTTTAGGCGGGGACATGCCTGACAAAAGTGCGCGCCGATCGACGCCGTCCGCTCGCGGGCCCGCGCCTGGACGAGGTTGGCTCGCCTGCTGGCACACGAGGCTCGGCTGGGCGGCACGCAGCCCTGTTTCGTCGCGAGACGCACTGGGAAGGCGCACCCAAAGCTGCGAGCCTGTCCCGCGCGACCGCTTCGCGTTCTCGTCACCGTCTGCGCGCACGTCTTCTCCGCGAATCAAGGCGCCCTCCCATCCGGCTCCGACGGGCGCCACAGCCCACGTCCTCTTTTGGAACCTCTCTTCGCTTGCCACCGTTGAGCCTGCCCGCGCCCCGCCGTCGCCCGTCGCGTCGGGCAGCCCGCCAGCCCCTAATTGCAACACGAGGTGCGACCGGAGCGGCCCCATCGTCCGCCGGCGCTGGCAGGCGAACACAACCCGAGCTCGCCTTCGTTCCCGCCGCCACGAGCGGCGTATGTCCCAATGCGGATGAGTCCTGTCCATATCCCGTAATTCACACCACACGTGGCCCAGGGTCGTGCCCCTACGCGAGCGAGGGCGTGGCGGTCGGAGGGACACATGTCGCGCTTGCCATACGGGCGGGGCGGACGCCGCGGGCATTGCTTGCTGCGCTGCGACACGTCACGCTAGAGCCCCGCCGAGCACTCCGAACAAAATTGTGCGTAAGCCGCCCTGCATATGCCCAAATTGTTCATTGTCTTCCGCTCCCGTCCCGGAGCAAGCTGTCTTCATGTCGACTTCCCAAAGCGAGCGAGGGGCGAAGACGGGAGACCGCCGCACCGTTTTTGCTCGCCCGATCCGATAGACACGCCGCCGCGGAGGATGGGCCCATCCGCGGTGTGCTGCGAACATTGCACATACGACTGTGGGACCATATGTCTCGTCCAACAGCGATGGTGGACCATGAACGTCGCGGTGTATCATGTCAGTGTCCGCGAGTGTCCGCGTCATATGGGCGCCGAAATGATGAGCTCCGTATTTGTGCATATCTTCCGTCACCGCCGTGCCTGGTTTGAGCCTGACCTATTGTCTTCGCTAATCCACGCGCGGTCAAAAACATATACAAATGATGTGCATAAGCACTACCACTTTTCGGACACGATCTCCGCCTCTTGTGGCCGTCATTTCCGCAATGTTACCTTGTGTCAAGCTGCCATCACTGCGGCGGGGGATCATGCAGCAGGAACTCCAATTGTGTCATACGGCGCATCAAAAAAACTCTTCGTCGCAAGCCCAGAAAACAGTCATATCGGCGAATTGGGGTGGACGCTTTTGTAAACGAATCAACCACAAAACCTACCAATCTGGGATCGGCGCGCCATCAGACTGTTCTGTGCGGAACGGTGGCCCGACTAACACCTCAATAGAGCACCAATTCTTTGCTTGGACTATCGGCATTGACCTCCGCGCCGACCTTTATCATCGTCCGCGGACCCGTATCTCTTGATCGTGTTCGAGAATACAGAAGGCGGAATCGTACCAAGAGTTCACCCTAGCACCACACGGAATGCGCGGAGCTGACATAGGATCTATTGATGACCCATAGCTATGTTGTTCAAATAGAAGATGCGGAGACCGCCGAAGCCTGTGCCACTGGCCTGAGGCGTCTTCAGGTAGCATGCGTGCTGAGGTGGCCTGAACGAGATATTTCCTCTCAGTCGACGGGATCCTGGAAGCAATGACTAACATTAGTTAAGTTCTGTCGGAAAGACCTCCTAGCCAACGGCGGAGAGCTTTGTGAGCAGCGCCCGACGGCACTTCGGCACCCCTCTGAGAATACGGTCGGCGCTGGTGGAGAAAAGACTGACATACAGGTCCGTAACACCTCGCCTCCAACACAGTCAGACCGCATGGCAGTACTCTCTGGAGACATGGAACCAGTACGCGGGTATAAGCATGGTTTCGGTATTTTGCGAAACACTGGCACGAGCGCGCCGCGCAATTGGCCTGGACCTCCTAACGACGGCCACAGGCACATCCGCGAACGCAAACCAAATGTACGCCTCCTAGCGTTTGAACTGGTCAGGGCATTGATACGCCATGATACGCCAACGACACAGGAACAGATCACCTTCGAAGTGGTTGGATCGTAACAAGAACGAAGACAAGAAGTCGGAGGCGTCCCATTACGTTCTTCGTTCTTGCTTCTACTCGCGGATGTAGCCGGAGAACCGGAACGGCGTATTCATCGCATTGTACATCGCGTTGAGTTGATAAAATCCAGTGTTGATCCATGAACGAATGACCTGGAGAAAGAATATCAGGTCAACTCTGTTGATCATCGGATCAGAAATACGAACATTGACCGTTACAACCAACACACCGCATACCAGTGTATCTCGTTACCCAAGCCCATGTTCCACGAATTGTGGCCATAGCCCGACGGCTGCGGGCCAAGATTATTGGCGGCGTTCCGGTATCCACGCTAAATGAAAAGCGTGAATATCACTTGAGACGTGAGCCCACCTGTAACACCGTCCATAATGTCCGACGGTGGCTTTTCTCCGGCAACAGCCACGATTCGGAGGCAAGCATATGCTCCCGTCGATGCATCCATGGCATCTCATCGGAGAGAGCTCGTGTTCTGGCGTATAGAACGCGTGTAGGAAACGGGCATGTCATCCTTCCCCCCACATAAACGGAAGCGAGCACGATCGCAAGTTTATTTGAAAGTTACCGGTAAACTAGAATCTGGAGGCAATAAAATTAGAAGCAGGCGGAGATGAAGCAAGAGTAGCAAACAAGCTTACACAGGCGCATCCCCGCCCTCCGGGCCCGAGGTTGCAGGTCGTGACGTGGACGTAAACGACGACGAGGCTCACCGAGAGCTTGTTGACGACATCCGGACCTTCTCGCGAGAAGGATTGTTTACACGTCATGTTGGCGAAATCGAGATGGAGTACGTTCGGTGTGGGGTGTCCCTGCCCAGACGGGCATCAGAGCGGAGGTGACGGCGGGGAACAAACGAGGCGCGGTGCGAATTTCGACCACTGTTCCCACGGAACGCGTGCAGTCACGCGTGACAAACGCGTAGACCGCTCCGTAACGCGGCGGCACCCTCCGAACACTTACATCCTGCATGTTCGGTGCAAAGTCTCCGCCGTGGAAGATTCGGCACCCTTTTCGCCTACCAGTACACACTTGGGGCATATCTGTCATTTGTTTAGTCCACCATCCATCAATGAGGAGGGGAAGGTCAGGAAAGAGGAAATGATCTCAGTTCCGAGCGGGATAGCACCCACACCTTAGATTTTCGAGTTTCTGTTACGAAATGGCCAGTCCAATATGATTCAGACTATACCTTGTTGTGATTTCCTTTCTTAAACAGAACTGGGAAGTATGGCCAATCATTCGTGTCAAGTATCGGGAAGGCCTAAACCCAAACTCTCTGCTAGAGCCTTCAATCGTGCCGAAAGCCTCTCTACGTCCTCTGCTGACGGCCTTCCAGTCTTCTCCTCCACCCTGCCATTCGTAGCGCCCATCCGCGCCATCATGTCCTCCAGGCTCTCGATGTCGCGCTTAACCTGCAACCCTTCATCCTCGACCACATCTCCCTCAGCCTCGAGATGTTCCCGTGCATGCTGCTCTGCCTGCAGGTCCGGCGGAGCGATATCCGAGAATCGAATGGCGCTCAGCGCTCCGGAGATGGAGCGCGCCTCGTCGAGGGCGGCTTGGCAATCCACCCCTGCAGGAAGGGCGGCACCGGATGAGACGAAGGCGACGAGGGTCGCTGCGAAACCTCGCAGCAGACCGAGATGGCGGCCGATAGGCGCGCCCGTGAGCGCAAAGCCTTCGTCGAAACCCTCCTGGAGGGCAGATTCTTTTCCAGCAGTTATGCCCTCTCGATAGCCCACCTACGAGAGAAGTGCTCGTCAATCCCCCGCCGTTCATATATCGTTCATGGTACACACGTTTAGGAAATCAGACGATATTTTTGACCATTCTGTCTCTCTCAGAGACGTGGTGTTTTCTTCCCAGGGTGAGTCGTCGAGGTCCATAGCAAGCTGACATATACAGTAGCGCCCGCGATCAAACTCAAGGTGATCCCAGCGCACAGCTGCTGCACATGAAGTGTTGCTTCGACGGCGCCGCATTTTTGCCGTCTTTACTCGCTGGTGATATTGAAGCGATCATACGATGTAAGAATGCCATCTCCGTACGGGGTCGCAACACAAGATACTACAAGTCAGAGGCCGAGGAAACGAACATTGCGCCAGCGTGTCACTCCCGTACCCTGCATACGTCCGTCCAACTGAGGGGGTACAGGTACGTACCAACATCCTGCTCCGCCAACCAGCCTCTCATCCCAATACCCTCTTTCCCGGACGCCCCACACGTGCCTTGATGCGTCATACCTCTCTGGACCCAACACGACAAGTCTCCGCTTCGTGTCGACTTTCTTCAGCGCGGAAAGCGCCTCCTGCCTGTCCTCGGCTATGCGGAAACGCATCAATCTCGTGTCAGGCTCGACGATGATCCGTTCGAGAGAGTCGGACAGTATGATGGGGCTGTGGTCGGTCGCAGAGTCCGGGGGATCTCCGTTATGACCTCCGTTGGGATCTCCATCCTGCAGCAACCGATGCAGTGCGTCCTGCATCGCAGTGCTGACACCCATAATCCCTGATAGTCGAAGATGTGTGAGGACAGGGGCGCGAGACGTGTACATTTCCACGCCCTCGCATTGCGATATGTAGTGCAGGAATTTTAGGGACGGGAACCAGAGTTCGTCACGGGGCTCTTGGTTATGGGCAGAGACTTCGAGGGTGAGGAGTGAGCCGTGTATTGTGAGCTCCTCTAGTGCTGGGAAGGGCACGTTGGGGAGGGAATGTGGGTTGAGGCCTCGAGGCACGATGATATCGGTGAGCATGCGCAGGTCGGGCGCAACAAGGGTCAGGATGTCCCGCAAGGTGCGCCTGAGCTCGTTCCATCCGTGAGGCTGAGCCTCCGCGCTCTTGGAGACGTTAGATAGGAAGAGATGCAACACACGGCGATGGTTAGGAGCCCTTGCCGTGAGCGCGTCCAAGAAGCGAGCCGCATGGTTTCCGTCGTTTATGGCGACACTCTGGAATTGAACGGGGAGCACCGCGGCGCGAAGATAGTGCGATGTTATGGCCAGCGCACAGCCAGTCTTGCCACCGTCTGTGCAGGCGTGACTGCAGATGGCCGTCCACATTTCGAGGGGAAGACGATCCATGGCTGGGGAGGTGAAATCGTATGATCTACGCAGTTATCTTATAGGCAGATCAGCTATGATTCTAGAGTGAGGTATGAGCGATATTTACGAGATATTAGGGCGAAGGGTACTTGCCAGTGCCACCTCGGTGTCGAAGCTGCACTGCTCAAGTACTATAGGCGCCTTGGGTAGCGGACCTGATCGTCGATGCCATCATTGATAGAATAGGGTACACGTGTTTATTCCACCGTCCTCTTTCCTCGCGTCTGCCTTGCGCTGCTATGCTCATCTCTACCGAGGTCCCTGTTCCTTGTCCTCCCACTATCAACGTGTTCTACCGGAGCCGAAGGACCAGCAACGTGAACGAGTGCTCGCGGAAAGTCCACCGTCCGTCCCACTTGGCCGTCCTCGTTTGGACCGAAACCTCGTTCTCTTTCCCCCACCCGTTCTTCGCCTTGACGTCCTCGTGCCATAGCTCGTGCACCTCGACGTCTTCTGCAACGTTCTCGAAGGCGATACGCAACGCGACCGTGTAACTCTCGGTCTCGCTGCGGTTGACTACGGCAATCCGTATGCTACGCTCTCCGTTCTCCGACTGGTGAACGACCGCGGATGAGTCGAGTACAGCCGGGGGACCCTTCAAAGGCCCGATCCACGTCGGCAGAGTCTCCCCTTCGAATGTTGGCGAGTTCACCGATACGCGTACGGAGGTGCCGTCGCGCATATATCGAGAGAACAAGAACAAGGGCCAGTATATGGTCTGGCGGAATAGACCGGTGGCGCTACAATCCTGAGGTCAGCTACGTTCTTGTGTTAGCAGTGGACTCGTATCTCACCTTGTGATCAAGGGAGAAATGACGTTTACGCTTTGCGCTATACAGGCGATCTCCACGATGTCGGCTTGACGGACGAAGACGTTCAGCCAGGATGCCATCGCCAACGCGTCAGCGAACGTGTAAAATTGCTCTAGACCATTCTCGGGGGTGCCTGCAGGATCCTTGTTGAGTGCTATTCTCCTTTCGAGACGGAGGGATTCGCCTTGCCTACGGTATCGTCCCACACACCATACTCATCGAACGCAAGAGTGATCGGTTTGGAGACCTTCTTTGCAAAGCGCTGCGTGAATGTGCACTGTAAGTCTGCGTGTGCGTTTCGACGAGCGTTGTACTGACCGCTTTATTGATCAGACCTTTGGCGATCTCTATCGAGAACTCTGCCGCATCTGGACCATAAACGGTCCTCCCATATTCTTTCTCAACCTCTGTTCTATTTCTAGGTCCGAAGCCCGTGTATAAGTGGATACTGGAAGTGGCTTCAGACCCATCAGCGTCGAAGAATTTTCCGATAGACATACCTGTGGCCGTCGACTTTGTCAACCAATTCATCAAGCACGACGCTGTCCCATTGGTCCAATCCCGTTTCGCCACAACCGATAATCTTGATTGTAGGATCCAAGAGTCGAAGAGCATGTGCCCACTGCCGTGCCTTCGTGGCATAGGCCGAAGCAGTCTGCTGCCCGACCTGCCATTCACCCCAGACTTCGTTTCCTAGGCCCCAGTACTTGACACCGTGGGGCTCATCCTTTCCAGTATGCTTGCGCCGCAAGTTCGCGTAGTAGCTACGTATGGTGAGCATATCATCTTGTATCCCAGAGAACGCATACTCACGTATCACCCGTCCCGTTACAGTAATCTAGCCAGTGCAGGGCATCTTCCAGAGTTCCCGTGCCCATGTTCAGAATAATATACGGCTCTATCTTCGCTACTCGACACCATGCAATAAATCTGCATGGTTTCGTAAGTCTTCCATGCGACGGATGTTCTGAGCACACTTACTCGTCCGTGCCAAACTGATTACTCTCTTCCCCGCCCCATGCCAACTCTGGCTTGCGTTTCCGTTCTTCCGGAGATCCGATTCCATCTTTCCAGTTGTACGAGCTCACGTAGTTGCCGCCGGGCCAACGCACCAAGGGTGTGTGGAGTTCGTCACGAAGGACCTCGAGGACGTCTTTCCTGAACCCTTCTGCTGTGAGAAGCTCCGAAGGAGTAGAGACGAATTGGTCCTTGGGGCAAGGCTTGCGCGGAGTGTACGGGAAGTTCGTCGGACCCGCGGGGAGAATGCCCCCGTAAATGCAACGGCCAAGATGTTCAAGGAACCCAGAGAAGATGTACGGCGATACGCGGCCTATCGTCGCCGTCGGGAAGACGTCAAGCGAGAGCTCTTTGGGTGGGGAGGACATCGTGGTTGCGGGCAGAACCTCTTCGCTGAGGTGCTTGTGCTTTACGTTTGCGGAAGCTCGCTCGTGCTGATTGCGTATCTCTCAGGGGCCCTCGCCAAAATCAAGTTCACTTTCAACAAATCTGTTCGCATGACCTCTTTTCATTGAGGGCGAAGCGTGCGGATTTGCCGGGAAGCCCGGACAGCTGAGCGGGCCGTGCCACCAGTTGTTCCTGGCGCCTAACGTGCGTCACCCGCTCTCGATGCTCGTTTTGGGACCGGGGATGTTTGTTGATTGCTGCAAACGCATCCGGTATGTGTGCCACCCATATGCCCACATAATCGTCCGCCATTTCATAACATATGAAGACGCAGGGTCGATGAAATCTCTCTTCGCTCAAACTCAATCTCTACGTCGACCTAATTTCCTCGTTCCCCGTTATACTCCACATCCGTTGATGCTATTGCACACGATGCAATAATGCTGCGATGTTGCGCATCAATTCTCACATATGCGGCCGTCACATGCCTCTCGCCAGTCGGCTTAGCTTTGTGCGCGTACCCCTGGTTGGGACAGCTGGTCGCAGGCCAGGCGGCACCGGAGGTTCTTGATGCGCCCTGAACCTCCGTGTATATAAGACAGAGTTCAAGGAGATATATCGGATTCACTGGTCGCTGAACACCGTCACGTCGTTCTGCTCACCATGACGCTTTCACCAAAGGTATGCTCCCGGTCTATGTGATGACAAACAGAGTTTGAATGCGTTCGCAGGTCTACACTTGGTTGTGCGGCGTTTTCGCTGCTCTGGGCTCTGTTACCTTCGGTTATGACTTGGGTATCATTGCGTCTGTGCTGGTACGTTTGTGGCTTTCATTTTCTTTGTACGTCGTCTGACACGTGTTTCCTAGCCGTCCGAGGACTTCAGACGCGTCGCCGGACAACCGAATTCTACACAAGAAGGCCTCATAGTCGGATGTCTCCTACTCGGCGCATTTGCTGCGTAAGTACCAGTATAGAGCTCAATCTACGGCTTTCAGTTTCTGAATTTTTGCAGCAACATATATATCGGGACAGTCGCGGATATTATTGGCCGGCGTGCGGCCATCCTCGCGGGGGCAATCGTATTCCTGGTGGGAGGTGGAATCCAGACCGGCGCGCAGAACATCCATTACATGTACGGTGGACGCTTCCTTGCCGGTATGGGTATCGGCATGCTTGCCATGCTCGCGCCGCTGTACCAGGCGGAAATCGCGCACCCTAGCATCCGCGGACGTCTGACGACACTGCAGCAGTTCATGTTGGGTATCGGCGCTCTGATTGCGTCGTTTATCGGTTATGGATGCTTCCATGGATTGACGGGCGCAGCACAATGGAGGATCCCCCTCGGTACGTTGTCTTCTTGTGCGAACTCCGACTTCGATACTGACGTTGTGTCATAGGTATTCAGATGCTTCGTAAGTGGTCCGAGTTTCGCAGAGTCGGATTTTGTAAACTGACAGGAAACTAACACAGCCGCGGTTCCTCTCGCGTTCTTCATCCTGTACGTACGCGCAGTACGCTTGGGAGTATCGTGCACTGACGCCGCTTATAGGTTGCTACCTGAGTCTCCACGTTACCTTGCCATGCGCGGGCGGGACCACGAGGCACTTATCGTCCTCGCGCGGCTCCACGCACACGGCGACGTCGACGATCCCTTCGTCGTTGCCGAACACAGGGAGATTCTCGAGCAAGTGAAGATAGAGCAAGAAGAGACCCGTGACGCATGGGTCCAGCTCTTCACGATCAAGAGCAACCTCCGTCGTCTGCTTCTCGGCGTCGCTTTGCAGTTCAGGTACGCCACCTCCCCATGAACTGCCGAACAATGCTGAATTCGCGCCACGTAGTGTCCAGATGACCGGTGTCAGTACCATCCAGTACTACTCTCCGCAGATCTTCGCCTCCATTGGCATCGACACTTCCACGACACTCGGCCTCCAATCCGGCAACTCCGTCATCGCACTCATCGGCGAGGCGCTGTGCATCTGGTACATCGACCGCCTGGGTCGGCGCGGGCCGTTGGTTTGGGCAAACGCGCTCTCGGGGTTCACGTTCGTCATTGGCACCATTATCATCAAGCTCTTCCCTGCTGGTTCGAACAACGCCAATGCTAGCCGTGCGTTTGTGGCCATGACCTGGCTGGTGCGTTCCTCCGTCTTTATGCTGTAGGATGCTTCACTGATCCCTTGTGGATAGTTCAACTTGGTGTTCTCATCTGGAATTGGTCCTTTGAGCTGGGCGGTGGGTTATGTAGTCTGGAACAAAGTGACGTGCCGTGCTGAACGCCTGGTTCGTACAGATTCCCGTCGAGATGTTCAACAGCGCCACGCGTGCAAAGGCGACGTCCATAACCTCTTCTGCAGCGTGGATATCCAACTGTAATAATCACTCTTCTCATTCACCAACATTTCGCTGACGCATCTCGACTCAGTCATGATAGCTCAAGTCACCCCAATTGCGTTCGAACACATCGGTGCGTACCTCGACGACGCCCACTGTGCCAACACTAACGGGTGACGCTTTCTAGGGTGGCGCTTCTATCTCGTATTCGCTATCTGCGGCTTCACCAACGCGCTCTTCTTCTGGGCGTTCTTGCCCGAAACTAGAGGCATCCCTCTCGAAGGTGCCTACACCCCGTCGACTGACCTGAACGTGTCGCTGATAGGTATTTCTTTTGCAGAGCTGGACTACTACTTCGATCGGGTACCGCTGTTCGTGCCGGGTTCGCACGTCGAGCTCAAGGACCCGAATGCTCGCGAGGAGGAGCTACGCCAAGGGCGTATTGTCGTCGGAGGTCAAGAAGACGACGTCAGAGATGTGGAGGATCTCAAATCTGAGAAGGCTTGATGCGTTCATGTATTTTCATGAGTTACGATTTTTCCACGGCGCATATCGCCGTCCGGACGGAGTGTCTTGGTGCGACAAGCTCAACATACTGTATAATAGATCCCTACGAGCCTCCTCAATGTTGAGCTTTCTTACGAGCTGGTACAGTTAAAGTCAAGCTAAATTGCGGGGAAAATATGAGCAATTGCATGATGTAGAAAAGTTGAAACATACCTGGTCGACACTAGCAATATTCTTGCAAACGAACTCGGCTGCGCCGCTTGGGGGCTGTATGTTTGTACCGACGGCAGTGATATTCTGGCACTGTTGCGAACATTCCATGTCCACAACGACCCCTTTCTCGTGCCCCGAAGATGTTCCCGTGACGTTGATAACTTTTAGAACATTCGTTAGTGAATGCAAGCCGATGACGACGAGGTTGGGAACGCACAGTGAACGTCAGAAATTGTGAGTTGACTTGGGAATTGCGTGCAAACGTCGGCGGGGGTCATATAACACTGCAAACCTTGTCAATCAGTCGAACGAAACGGGAGAAAATAGAAAGCTTGCCTGTTGAATGATAATGGGGTTGTCGACATTGCTGACTGGAGCTCTGGTTAGACAGCGTGCGTCTTCCGTGCCAGCGGCGTACCTCGGTAATCCTCATACGTGATGTTCTTAACGAAACCCGTGCCTCCACCTGCCATACTGTCTAGCAGCAGCGGCGAAATAAGTAGTCGCTCGGCCGGCTCAGTAAGGGACGGGCGTACTGGGATCGGGATTACCACCAAACACCTTGATCCTCGCGCCATTCTGAGCATTGTTCATGGAGACATTCCTAACCACCACGTTGGAGACAATGTCCGTCTCGCCAGCGTACTGCGGCATCGTCAATGCGCAGCATATTTGACAAACAAAGAACATACCTGACCCAAGCTCCCCACGGACACGCCATGTGAGCCGTTGCAGAAGAGGTTACTAACGAGAATGTTCGTGCTGTTTGGCTTCAACGCTATAACGAAGTTAGCGTCGCCCACAAAAAACGTGTTTAAAGCGTCTTACAAACGCAGTCGTCATCATTGTTGATCCACGAGTTGGTAACAGTCACGCCCGAGGAGCGGTAAATGTCCCAGCCGTCTAGGCAGTGCATGAGCTTCCAAGTTGTGGCTGAGTGTAGCAGAAAACGCACCAGAATTTGCCGTTGGAGCGCTGGAAAATGAAGTTGTGTTGATCCTGCAGGCTCAAATTAGCTCGTCACAAGTTCTGGGACGCTCTCTCCGATGCTCTTACGTGATGTCTCGGTACGTCACGTTAGAACTCTGGTAGACGAACTAAATGTGGAACATCGATTGAGTGGCTGCGGCGAAGCATCAAGGTCATCCTTCTTACATTGTTCTGCGGAAGCGGGTGAGGAGAGGAGTGAATAGACTCTATAAACTACTTACCCAGAATGGAGAGCCTATCTGAATAATATTTTCGACCACGACGTTGGTGGCGTTGCCGACCGTCAGGGGCACTGGGCGGGCGAATGTCCGCGATGAGCCGCCGGCCACGCCCGCATTCTGTGAGAGGCGGTGAGTGATGCATGTGGTTGCAGGGCACATCGAGGTTGCCGTACGTGTTGGTTGGCGAACGCATCCCACCAGACCTGACCGTTGGCATCAAGCGTTCCGCCGCCGAACATGTGAATGTTGTTACCAGAGAGGAACCATGCCGTAGTACTGTTGGAAATGGTTAATGCAAAGCGCAGCGGAGACGTGAATGGCACGGCGTACGCGTTCTGATACGTGAGGAAGAGGCTTTCCGCCGACCATTTCGCGATGTTAGGCGTGTACTGCACTGTTTCGAATACATGAAGTGAGTCTACGGCATCATGCAGGGTCTGGGTGTGGGCGCACCTGTTCCAGTGAACTCGATCTCGACGTCATCCAAGCCGGTGGTGAGAAGAACGGAGTTGACAGAGTAATACTTGTCCAGGGTGACCCTGCCGTTCTTTGCACACCGCTTGAAGGCGGCCATGATCGCGGGACCGTCGTCCTGGCCGCCGCCGAGGTGGGCGACCTTGCACGTCAGCCGTGCAGAGGCCGCTGCCGCGAGAGAAGCGAGGGTCAGAGCAAACGCGCGCATCAGAAGGGGACTATGTCCGGCGAGAGTAGATGTGTGCGGTGCTCGTCGCTGTCCGCGGCGGGCTTTTATATCTGTTCGCTGCGGGGAACGGCATCGAGCCTGTTTACACCGGGCCGCGTGCAGCGGTCCGCGCAGAAAATAGCGGGAGTGTGGGTGCGCACGGTCAGATTCGTCGCGTCCGCTGGTCAGGCGACTTCGCGGTCCTGGTCAGACATGCGCGACGCCCCAAGCGCCCGGCGGGCGCACGCGCGGGAGGACCCCGGCAGCGAGTCACGCGTCGGGGGCGGGACCCCAGGACATGAGGTCACCGCGGCTCACGGCCTCGCGCGAGGGTCTTGCACCGTTCGTCGACCGTCCGCAGAGTCTGCAGAACATGGCAAGCCTCCAGGGCTACGTCGACCGTGCGTCGCTCTACTCGCTGCCCTCCCGCTCGCGTCTGACACCGCCCCCCTCCGCAGACCGTGTCCTTCTCATCCTCCAGGACGGCCGTTCGATCGTCGTAAGTCCAGTCGCGCATCTCCAGACGTGAAACTCGCTCATCTCGGATTACGCCTGTGTCCCCTATGCTCGCCGCACTCCTGGCCCGCGACCCAGGGTGTCATGGCTGGATTCGACCAAAAGTCCAACGTCGTGCTATCCGACTCAAAGGAGAGAGTATATAGCATGGAGGACGGCGTAGAAGAGATCCCTCTCGGTCTTTATCTCGTCAAGGGCGATCAGATGTGCGTCCCTTTCTTTTCACCCGCTGCTCTCGCTTTGCTTACTATGAGCCACAAAGCGTCCTCATAGGCGAGGTGGATGAAGCACTGGAGGAGTCCGTTGATTTGTCTTCTGTCCGCGCGGAGCCGCTTCCGCCTATTCGGTATTAAATGCACTCCCTTTCTCGCGTCTCGCAGCAAGGAGTCAACAACATCGAGAACGCCGTCTGCTCCCTGAGGCTGTCCAAAGTTCTCGACTGCTCTCGGGTGAATGCCGCGCTTCGCAAGGTTCTTCCGACATCGATCGCGAGCGTCAACCCTACGCATCCTCGAAGCCGTAGCGGCGTGCAGTGGCGCTGTGCATCCCTTAGGAGTTCAGGGGGGTGGTAGGCTGGGTTACGGGCAGGCTGGGTGGTGGCATACATGACGTCGTGCGAGTACATTCCATGCTAGGAAGTATGCTAGTCTAAACCCCATTAATGTCTTTTACGCTTGAGCCTTGAACAGCGTGTTTTGTTCCTGGATCTAACCAACGAGTAACAGGTATGTTCTGCTATAGTGCCGCAACCGGACGTTATACTCGTGCTAACCAAGAATCTTCTATCAGAGCTTGAACGGAGGTAGATTGCATTGGTACAGACTGCTATCAATGCATTCGGTCCGTCAGCACCGCAGAGTGACCACGCCTATCAGACCTGTTGTGAACGATGCGCCGGTCAAAGACAAGGGGGGTTAGCCATGGCCTTCGAGGAGTCGTAAAAAAACCACGGTTCATCGATAGAGAATTTATGCTTGGTCCCAAGACCCTCACGCGTTCCGTCTCGGTCTTCCATGCTGAGAGCTCGAGGCTCGGCACAAGTGGACCTTTCCTATGGTAGCTAACGCGGTTAGGTTTCAAGGGGTGCCTCCGAGATTACTGAGCTTCCATGGCAGATGCTGTGTTTCGGCACGCCCCTCAATACACACAACTTCATGGCGAATCATTTCTCAGGTGAGTTTGCCGGTTTCTCCGCGCCTGGCAATATTGCTGAATCCTGTGGGAAAAGCGAACGATGGTAAACGCTCAGCCCTTTCTCCAGAACTACCCCAGAAACCTTCGATATGTCTGGCGCTCCATCTCACAAGGGTCATTTCTGGGTTTAAACGCCACTGTGGCGGCACCGGTGTCAGTCGGTATAGCGGTCGGTCATAAAATTTTCTGCTCGCTTGACACAGGTCCGGCATCGCCTGTCGACCATCCTCGACAACTAAGCGTAGGTCGAAGTCAACTACCGACGACTCTGCGTTCTGCTCGATGAGATACCCTTCGTACGTACGTACGTGCTCTAGGGTATGTGTTCATGATATACTTATTGTACTGTTCGTGACGCTGACATGGCGATATATTTGGGTGCAGAAAATTCACGTGCTTTTCTGGTTTATCTGGACCCTTGTTCCTCCGCGGATTGAAACCAGAGGCCGTTTGCGTTGCGACATCTACGGAGAAACCCACGAAGTCGAAAGCGCGATCTAAGTAATCCAAACAAGGAAGGCTCGAGTTCCCTATCTGAGATCATCCCGATCCAAATCTGGTTGACTGCTGTTGATGGTGTGACGACGGTGCGCTTTGTGTTCTCATCGAATGATTGTCCTCCTATGACAAGAGTTCTAGTACAAGGCCTGTGGTCGAGACACGGACATGAACATCGGCTGTCGTAGTATTTACAGATACACACAGCCCCCGCATACGGGGCCCGAGCCTGCCTTGCGGCGTACGGCGCACGACTCGCGCTGATACGGGCCCCCGCAGCATGCTCAAGTTCAAATTGGCGGAAAGCTCCCCATCTTCATTAAGCCCGCGCCTGGTCGTTCAGCAGCGTGCCGCTTCCCGGTTTAGTACCCCTACACGTTTTCACTTATCCATCCATTACTCCGGATCCTGCCAACGCGCCCCGAAGATCAGCCTCGTGTACAACACGCACACTCCATCCGATGGGCACGTTTCCCGCCGTTTAAAGTACATATCGCTCGCCCGAGTTGCGTCCTCTTCCTTAGGGCAGTCCTCACATCTCTACGAGCTCATCCAGGCTCTCGCACGCTTTCTCCCTTCCGTTCTCCTCCCTTCCCCCCCGCACCACGATGGCCGCATCCACTCAGTCGACCAGCACACCGACGCCTCCGCCGATCGGAACGCTCATTGACAACGGCGCACTCGAGCTCGTCGATGTCCTTGGTTATGGCGGCTACGGTATCGTCTACCGCGCTGTCGACACCTACTCGTCGCACCCCATATCTTATGCCGTCAAGTGCCTCCACCATTCTACGAAGCGTAATGCAACCCGCCAGCGGCAGTTGCACATACGCGAGATCGCTCTTCATCAGCTTGCTTCGGCACACCCGGGAGTCGTGACTCTGCATCGCGTTATCGAGGACCATCAGTATACATGGATCGTCATGGACTACTGCCCCGACGGCGACCTATTTACGCAGATCCTTCATAACCGGAGATACCTAGGCAACAACGACTTGATTCGAGAGGTGTTCCTTCAGCTGCTTGACGCAGTGGAGTACTGCCATTCCCTCAATATCTATCACCGCGACTTGAAGCCAGAGAATATCCTCTGCTTCGACGACGGCCTTCGCCTTGCCATCACGGACTTTGGTCTGGCTACCACTGACCGGATGAGCACCGAGTTCCGGACTGGCAGTGTGTATCATATGAGCCCAGGTAAGCGATCGCCACGTACTCGTCGGCTCCCCGAGCTCACCGGTCTGCGTCGCTAGAATGTCAAGGTGGAGAGTTCGCTCCAACCAAGAGCTATTCGCCCCTTGCCAACGATATTTGGTCATTGGGAATCATCCTCTTGAACCTCATTACCGGCCGCAACCCGTGGAAGTCGGCTTCCGCTGACGACTGCACTTTCCAAGCGTACCTGCGAGACCCCTCCCGATTCCTCCCCACCGTCCTCCCCATCTCCGACGATGTCAACGCGCTTCTCGTCCGCACCCTTGCCGTTGACTGGCGGCATCGTATCAGCCTTCGCGACATGCGGATAGTTGTCAAGTCTATCCGCAACTTCTACTCCGACGACGTTCTCTTCGAGGACAGCATGGCGCGCTGCCCATGGGAAGCCGGCATCCGCGTCGAGGAGGACGAGGAAGAGGTCGAGCAGAGTGCAACGCCCAGCTCGCCCCATGTCATTCCCGAGGCGATTCCCGATCCAGATGTCGACTTGGAGGCGCAAGACTTTCATGACACCTTTGACAACTCTCGCTGGAGCAACGATTCTGACCCTCAGATGGTGCTCACCAAGGAATCTTGGGGATATCATTCGTCATTCGGGCACGATAGTTTGGAGGTTTCTCCTAATCGCTCTGAAACCCCCTCTCCTCCGTACTCGGACAGTCAGTACAGCGACTCTCGCTCGGCCAGTGGAGTGTCGGCATATTCTGCATCATCCCTACCCCCGTCTCCTCCTGTGACCCCTGGGCCCGACGCTGTCTTCTTCGGCGAAACCGAGCGTCGCCAGCCAGGTCTCAGGATCAACACCGACGTCTTTTCTGCCGGTTGCTATCCGGGAAGCGTCAACATGCTCTCCGCGAACATGCTCACTGCGACAGAGTCGGCGATGCAGACTGCGCTCGACTCGGGCTTGGGCAATACCTTTGGCTCGTGGTACTACGAGTCTGAGAAGCCCTCTGCCATTGACGACACCCACATGGATCTCGCGCCGTACCCAGACGACGAAGAGGACGAGGCTATGGAGAGCGGCTTTGATTACACGCCCGAGGAGTTCCCCTCGGGAGACGTCGCTCGCCCCGAATCGCCCGTCCTCGGACTCGACGGGCTCAGCCTCGAGTATTCGTCCGCGGATCTGACGGCCGTCGAGCAGTCGTCCTTCGATTGGAGCAACATTCCCTCTGCAGCCTCGTCGGTGCAGCCCACTCCCGCGTCCGACTTTTCCTTTCTCAACTTCACCCCGAACGTCTCCGGTCAGGCGCCAAATTTCTTCTCCTACGCCGCTCCGCCCGCCACGTCGTTTGAAACGACGCTTGGGCCGGCTTACCTTGATCCTCCGTCGCATTCTGGGCCTTCCTCAACGTCTTCTTCGACATATTCACGTTCCCGCTCTCGCTCACGAAAATCACGAATCTTCATGAACCCCGTCCGTCTGGCTTTTACGCGACGCTCACGATCCCCCACCCCACCACCTCTACCTTCCCCTCCCGCCCCGGCGG
Organism: Bjerkandera adusta; assembly: GCA_027924225.1. Taxonomy (NCBI): domain Eukaryota; kingdom Fungi; phylum Basidiomycota; class Agaricomycetes; order Polyporales; family Phanerochaetaceae; genus Bjerkandera; species Bjerkandera adusta. The sequence continues at coordinate 308,474 of BSCZ01000297.1, forward strand.
CGCACATAGACCCCCAGAAGCAGCCGCTCAACACGCACTGGACGCTGGCGACCTCAATATCGCCGTACCACCCTCCGTTCTCGTGCCTCGCGACGCCCGCGCAGTCGCCGCAGCGCAGCCCCGCGGCTGTCAGCACGGCTGTGCAGGAAAAGAACGTGCAGGGCATACGGCGGCGCCAGACGAGGCGGCGACTGCGCTCCTGGTTCTCGTCAAAACTCTTTCCGACGGTTCTGTCTTCGTCGGCGTAGACCTCGCCTTCTTGTTCATTTATTGGACTCACGCATTTCTGGCTCACTCACATACATTGGCATTTTTAGCATTATCATCATCGCAAGGGCATCCGGCATCGCATCGCATTGTATACTATCCACGCATCCACCCCACATCATATATTTTTTATTCCGACTCGTGTGCTGTTGTACCAGTGTACTTAGATGGATGTTGTTGTACATTAGCTATGAATCACATGAATATATGCCCTAGTATGCCCTCCATTCGTCTTGAGTTCGAGGACCGGACAGTCATCTTATGGTCTCTGGACTTCGCGCCGGGAACGTGCAGTGGCGTTTGCATGATCGTCAACATTTTGCGACCGAAAATAGAGGTAGGCAAACGCTTCGCTCGGAGAGGATGTCGATGTCCAGCAGCTGGCGCAAAATAATACCATGAGTAGTAGGGTAAAACAAGCATTTCGGAGGGAACAGTCTATGCTGTGCGAAGGCTGACAAGCCTACGACCCCGTTCCCGTTCTATATCTCCCGCACTACGCATCCCCGTACCCTTGCTCAACTTCTGCCCTGACCCGCCAATTCCATTGCCCATAGCCAACGGCGCGTTTCCTGCGTGCAGCATACGGAAGACCGCGTTGATGACGTTCATTGGGTTCCTGCTCCCCCACACCTTTACGCTCGCGTCCTTGATACCCGCCGCCTTCAGGACTTGGTGCACATTTGGGTTGCAACGAAGGCCGAAACCGACTGGGCGAGGCCGGATGATGACCTTGGTCGTGCCGAGCTTCGTCTCCATCTCCGTCCAGACCGTCCGGTTCTCGAAGCGGTCGACGTAGTCCATGTTCCGGATCGCCTGCACGAGTGCCTTGCGGTGTGCCTGCGAGTACTCCGGGTCCTTGCCTATCCCATACCCCACCAGCCCATCGCCGTTTCCTACTACCAGCAGGATGGCAGACCGCTGCACCTTGCCCTTCCCCGTTTGCTTCGTGATCCACCGGTCGATGAGCGGGTACTGGTGTAGCTGGCCGCGCTCGCGTGCGGTGAGTGCGCTGAGTTCGAGAGCAGGAGACTCGCCCTCGCCGTCGTCGATAGGTTCGCCCTCGGATGTGTCTTTCGACAAGGATGTCTCATTCCGGAACGTCACCCGAGTCTCGTGCGGGGTCCTGGGTCCTGGTGGAAAGACCTCTGTTTGGAAGTCGTCGAGTAGGGCGTCGCGCTGCATGAGGTCGGGAAAGGACAGCGGGTTTTCGTCTTCATACTCCTCGAGCGCAGACTCTGCCTCGTTTTGTACCTCCGTGATCTGAGAGTTGGAGGGCGGTAACGTTGAGTTGTATCGGTGTGACGACGGTGCACCGACAGCGGGGCATGCCCAGGCTGGGCGGGTGGGTAGGCATCGGGGTGCCTTGAGGCACTGCTTGGCCAGCCGAAGCATGGTGTCGCCGCTGTGTAGGACGACGAGGTAGTGGCAAGAACGTCGCTTGCCGCCGCGGCGCTGGCGGGGAGACACGATAATTGCTGTGTCACGTGACGGGCGTTTGTTGTGTCGTGTCGGTAGGCGCGCGTGGTCCCCGACGCCAGTTCGGTCGTTCTTCCCTCCAACCTCCTCCCTTCACGGGCTCAGCGCCACCCCCGCCGTCCATCTCCGCTGCCCTCTCCGCTGTTGTTTACGGAGAACACATACTCCAACACGCCACTGCTCTAAAGTCCTCATATATTGAGTGAGCTATGGAGAACGTGAGTCCCATTGTCCGCCTGCGGCCCCGTGGCGTGTTGCTCACGGCCAGCCACAGGAAATTCCTGACCTCACCGTGTTGTTCGACACCAATCCAGAAAAATTCCCATGGCGCGCGCCCGTACCACGAGAAATCGAGGCCCGCCGCGCGCAGATGGACGACATTCTTATTTTCGACATCTTGCTAACCGCAGGCGGCGTCAGGCAACCACATGCGCTCTACCCGCCGCGGGACGTGCAGACATTACGAAAACTTTTGGACGCGATCGAAGCTACCTCGTATGATGGGTTGAAGAAAGACTGCCTCATTTACTTCCTACTCAAGTGGCATCAAGACGAGCGAGAGGTTCAGTTTATGGAGGAGCGCTGCATCCCCCCGCAATTTGTAGCATTGGCGGACGCGTATTGGTATCTGGACTCGGGCCTGGATATTCCCGTAAGCCTAGTTGTTCCTTGCCATTCCGTTGCCGTGTACTCAGTGCGTCTGTCCAGCGCGCCGTGTCCCTTCTTTCCGACGCTCGCCTCAACCGAGACTACGTCTCCAAGATTTTGCAGGCAATCTCACTCTCGGATGATCCCAGCACCCTCATCTTGCAATACATTCGCACCGCGAAGCCCATTCTATCCGAACCAGACGACATCGACGCGTACTCAATAGCTCTCGCCGAGTCGAGCCTAGTCGAAGCGTGGCAGTACCAGCGGAGTTTCCTTGAGGACAGTCAAATACGCCCAAGAGTCTTGCGGAGCATTCTGGAATGGTGCTTGACGCGTGAGTTCTGCCATGGTCTGTATGAAATGGTTATCTTTGTTAATCCACGTTGACATAGCCAAGCCACGTGCAAAGGCTCTCGCACAACTGTTGAGTTTCCCATTCTCCAGCTATGAACAAACTACGCTTCACGACTTTGCATTACACCCACCGGAAGACGTGCCAGCATCGTCGATACCTGTTATACAAGACCTGGCATGTGTCCGCCTGATTCAAGGCGGCCAGTTCGCGGCGGCAGTCAAATTGGACAGGCAAATTGCCATTACACCTATCAACGGCACTTTTGGTAGTCGTCTCAACGACCACGCTCGGAAGGTTGCCCAGGATAGGAAACATACTATGGACGAGATCATGGCGGTGATGCCTATCGCTGAACGCCAACTGCTCGAGGCTGAGCTCGAGCAAATGTCTCGCGAGAGTGACTCCGCCTCGTTCCTCGTCCGGAATGTGGACAGGCGACCGGCGATGAACAATGGCAGGGATGTGACGAAAGTGCCTCGAAAGCCCATCTCTACAAGTGCCGTTCTCCCCATACCGCAACGGTCTGGGGCGCCCCGCTTTGGAGGTCCCATCTCTGCTGGGCCCATATCGACTGGTGCATCGACATCTGTGGCGGCCGCACGCGAGAACTTCGAGTCGATATCTGCTAACGGATCCGGAAACTTCGAGTCCATCTCAGCTGGCCGTCGATCTAGGTCCAAGTCAAAGCAATTGGCCCAAGAAGACACGGATCCCATCCTGGAAAGCATCAAAATGCCACCTACTGGCATTCCCATCAGCATATCTTCTACCGTCCCCACTGTACCGCTTTCCATCTCTACGAACGGCAACAAGCCCGCCTCCACACGCGTCAAGGAGGTCGGGTCTCTATTCGAAACGAGGAATAGCGCAAACCAGGCTCCCAACGCGTTCTTCAAGCCACCCCCTCCAACGCCTTCCGCAGGTATCAAACGCGCATATCCCGGATCCGCTCGTGCCTCGCCTCCTGCACGGGATACAGAGACATCAGGTGTCTCCACGCAGGAGGTTTCCGAGATGGTGCAGGATGGCACAACCGACTCCGACGTGGATATGCCAGAGTCGGATGGGAGTGCATCGAAGAAGGCGAAGCTGAGCCACAAATCGTCGGATGCCGAGGAGGAAGAGGCCTTCAATACGTCTGTGTTCGCAGGCATCTCTGCCCACTCCACCTCGTATCCAATCTCCTTCAAGCCCTCGTCAACGCCAATGCCTCCCGGTGGCTTCGGCATGGACTTCGATGCCCCGACGCCCGCGCCCCCCACAGTCTCCGCGCCACGCGAACAGCCTACGTCCAACATCTCAAATCAGACCACCAGGACGGAGCGCACGGTGACGACTGAGGAAGAGTCGCAGCCGTCCGCGTCGGCGCCCCGCGTGCAGCCGAAGCGGCAGTCCTCGCGGATCCCTCGCCCCGCGGCGTCCAGGGAGGACCTGCGCAAGACCGTGCCTGGCGCGTTCGTGGATGAGGAGGAAGAGGATGACGTCGTCCCACCGCTCCCACCGCCGACGCCTGCGCGCAAAGGCCGCAAGCCTCGCACGACGCGCACCGAGGAGGTCAAGGAGACCCCGCGCGCGACGCGTCGCAGCACGCGGTTGTCCGTCGTGTCGGCGTCATCGCACGGCTCGTCATCACCTGAACCGCCCTCCCCAGAGGTGCGCCGGACGCGCAAGGCGGCTACGACACGGACTTCTAGCGCGACAGCGAAGGGGACAAAGACACGGAAGGCGCGGGCATGAGCGGATTTGTGGTGTAAATCGGTTTGCATCTAATTTTCTTGTTGTATATCCCACCTTGTTTTTCTGAGTCCTCCAATCGCAATACTGCTGGACCTCTTATCGAGTCCGCTCGATAGTTACGTATGACGTACCTTCGAACGACACCCAGACTGGAACAATGCCTGTGTGACAAAGCTAGTTGTATCTGTCCAGTAGTTGCGAACACATTCCAACAGACAGTCCCGTTCTACAAACCAGATGACCAGCAGCCTACATAGAAGGATAGTCATGTGCATTAAGAACTCTATGCCCGAGAGTCTATAGGTGTACAGAGGGGTCCTCTCGAAAAACCGGACTGACAGCATAGGAGAAACCTACGACGTAGCGTCGGGCGGGTGTACTACGGTAGGGTATGTGCGAGATTAGACCGCTAGGTGGGCTAGTGTACGTTGTGCGAGGCCAAGATGTCCGCTTACTTGCTGCCTGCGGTCCTGTACAGGACGAGGCCGGCAAGGGCGATGGCGTAACCTAGTAAGAAAGGCGTTAGAATATGTGCATGGAAAAAGCGCAGTAACGTACCGATAACCTGGAGGGGCGTGATACTGTTGCCAAAGATAAGGACGGAGCCCGTGATGAGTAGGATGTCTTTGAAGACGCCCGCGAGCGTAAGGACGAGGCCGCTGCCCGCGCTGACGAGGAACACGGCAGCGACGTTGAGAAGGAACGCCACCAATGCGTTGCTCAAGAGAATCCAAGGGCTGTGATGTTTACGTCAGTTTCAGAACTGAGTATAATGTCGTTGGAATACCGACCCAAGGCGCATAACCTCGTAGAACGGTGCAAGGCCCTCCGTGAATGGGATAATTGAGAGGTTGATGACGGCGCAAACCGGCGCGTAGTAGTGCAATGAGACAAGGGGATCCATCTTGAGGCCGTGCAGGAGAATCTGGATCATCACCAAACGCGACGCCTCGAACTAGTCTGATCGTCAGCGGTAATTTATAGAGTCAGGAGTTGACACGTACAGCAACGGCCGCAGCCTGGGTAATGAAACCAACAAGGTTGAATTTGAGCTCCCCCTTAGACGCAAGGGCGACGCCGGACGAGATCATGAACACAATGACGGCCAACCTCTTGCTGGGTTCTTGCAGACGGAACGTCCACGAGATAAGCAGAATAGCGACCGGGGTGAAGGCCTGTGTCCATGAGTCAGACGCAACGAGACACCGAAGGACAAACTCACCTTCAGCATCTGGATATACGCCACGCTGAGGTACAAGTAGGCGGTGTTGCTGAGGATGAGCGACGCGCTGAAAAGCAAGCCGATAGGAAGAATAGATCGTAGGAACATGTCCTTTGAGACGTGAACATCTTTCGCGCCGTCTACGAGGTGCGTCGTTCGTTGGAGAATGCGAGTACCGATTGCCTACGGGGACATCAACGTCACGAGAAGAGGGGGGAACGCTTCAGTACGTACCGCAAAGGTGAGATGCCAAGTGACCAAGAAAACGGGAAACTTGAACTCAAGTGTGTTGTACAGATAGTTGTTATAGATGATAACCGCAGAACTGAGACAAATCCAGACGGGAATAATAGCAGCAGCAGTGAGCTTCTTCGCGGCAGGACGTGGTGTCGCGGCAGAAACAGGCGAGGGCAATGCATCTGCGTCCTCCTGAAGCTCGACCTCGAGCATCTGACCGCGCTTCTCCTCCTCGGCAGTCGGTGCGCTGGCATAGTCTTTGTCGCTGGGCATGGTGTCGGACTGGCGCGGGTGTCTGGCTGGCTGCGGAGGGTGTTGGTCGGACAGGCGGGGGAATAGAAAGTCAAAGAGACTGTGCTCTGTGCGAGCTGAGAAAAGAGGGAGCGACGAGGGTGGGATAAGGCCTGCTGCGAGGCTTCGAGCGAAGAGTGGGGGCGTTTGCCGTACGGGGAGAGATATACAACCGTGTCCTTCCCTCACCGCCCGCCCGCCTTCAAATCCCTTCCACAGGCGCCCATCATCCTCCGCCATCCCGGCCATCAATCACCTCCGCTCAACGGCCCGTCGCTCGATCCCGATCCTCTCAGGCTCTTCCTCGACTCCGTCGGTGAGCACCGCTTGCTCGTCGTCGTCGTCGTCGTCGTCGCCGCCGCCGCCACACTCGGCGTCCATCCGCCTGGCGCCTCATCCGTCCTGCCAAACAAGCTCTTCCATAGAGTCTGGCGCCACCGTTCCTCTAGTACTTGACAGCAATTTCGGTGATATCCTATCGGCCAGGTTGACCCTGCTGCGGCCATCGTCTCCCGTATCTCAATCCTACAACTCTATCCCTCGCGCCGATTTCGTAAATTCCAATTTACCAGTAACGCTTGACCCGTGCTGAGTGAACCCACGCTATGGAAAACAAGACATTCTGAGCACGATTCAGAAGCTATGTCATTTTCTACGTAGGGATGATTTCTAGTGAGTCGTCATGGGGATGCTCACATATTGCTCATATCTTATGTTTCAACGTCTTGACTGCAGATTTCCCAAACCATCCAACGCCAAGAACCATCGGAAGGACAGGAGAATTCTCGAGAGTGTCCACTTCATTTCGTCAGACCTATATTGTAAGTCTATCTGTATAAGCTGTGATTCCTAGCGTCATCATTTTGATTTCCATTTCCTGTCAACATGTTCTGGATTCTGGTATACTATGAACCCAGATATACCATTTGCTTTGTAGCACAGCTTCAATCCTTACTTGCTGTGTTCAATATATACGGCCGTCCAACTTCGAGTTGAGGTTTCTAAAAACACTTCTCAAAGCACTGCTCAAACGACACGCTGTGCGCATCGGCAGTGTCTATCTGACAATCCTAGAAGTGCCTTTTCTACGCCTATATAACCCTCGCCCGTCCGTGGCCCCCAGCCACAAGCACATCATCCCCCTCCGGATACCGGCGTCCGTGTCGATGTGGTCTACGCGGCTTCCGTACGCACAGCGTTACATCACGAAATTTTGGTTCAACGGCCCAGAAAAGGAACTCTCGCCTCCGAGCAGGTTCGCGTTTTTCCCTCGGAGCACAGCAGGAGGGGAGGCGACCCTCTCTGAACTTGACTCAACCGTCACGTTCAAAACATGTGAGTGGTCGTTGATCGTCTCAATGAATATATCTCATAATTAATGGACAGATAAGCCCTTCTACAACTATGAGCTGCCCCTCGAGATGATCAGACATATCACTCATGTGCATATCATGCCTGAATGGACCACCAATCGGGGTTACTATCATGAGATCGAGGCCCGTGACATGCTTTTGCATTGTTCGGCACGATCTCCTTCGACACTCAAGAAAATGAAACTACAAGGATCGCTAGAGATCGGCTATGAATACCACTCTGGAGATTATCAGATGGTGTATGTTTTCTGTGGAATAAACCTAGAGTATGCTCAAAGATAGAATGGCAGGAGAATTCTCTATCGTGATGACGGGTTTGTTCGTATAGATGGAGACCCCGTGGCGCTGACGGACTCGTATAATTGTGCGTAAAATTGATGTATCCGCATGTACCAAGAGCTGACTTAGACATAGTGGGGGATGTTATCGGATGCGGTTACGTGCCCGATACCCCCTCACGTTTATTCTTTACCAAGAACGGGAGGTATCTTGGTCAGTAATTTCCTAGCCATTCGACTGATTTCGAGAATGTCAATGTGATGCCAGGTGAATTATACGTCCAACGTGCCTACAGTGATTACAATACGCTAGTTCCGATGATTAGCGGCTATCACGGCAGCGAACATGAAATGAAGGCCCGGTGGAATTATGGGCAGCTACCTTTCACGTTCGACATTGAAAGCTTCTTCGACGCTTTGCTTGGTCGCTCTCACCTACTCGCTGCTACTCTTCCAATGGAAATCCTAGAAATCATTCTTCATTTCACCCTATTGTCGACATCGGAAACCACAACCACGACACATGCAAAACAAGCCGTCATATTGGGTCGGTTGTCGAGTGTCTGTCATCGGTGGCGCATGCTCTGCTCTCGTTTCATACACAAGACCATTGTCATATCTTCCTCCCGGGAGCTTGGCTACTATCTGGCTGGTTTCCGCGCAAAAGAGTCCTCGTTGCGTTTTCTAGGCCTAATCACGGAGGAACAAGAGTCGGATACTTGGCTTCACCGATTTTTACTGTCTCCCCTCCTGTCTCAAGCGACGGCCGCTACAACGTTGTGCAGTCGAGCTCGCACTGGTGGCCCTCACAACTTACCATTTCTCAAGCGAATGCCCATCTCGATTTCGCAGCGCATACCAAGTATACTGCGCCACTCATTCCTGGAACTACGGACCCTGACCCTTATCAACTATTCCTTCCCGACGTGGACACAATTTGCGCAAACTATCTTCGCATTCTCTTCCCTTGACACATTGGAATGCCAGGACGTGGCTTGGGACACAGACCTTCCGGCTTCGCCGCCCACTTGGCTCACATTCTCGAGGAGACTGTGCGAGCTCACAGTCACATCGTTACCAATCGGGGTGCAGATGGAGGGTTTCCTATGGCTGTTCCTCTGCGGGCGGTTACGTGGTCCGACTCGAAATGATGGCCTAATCGTGTCTTCAGTGGTCATGCAATTCGCCACAAAGGTGGCAGCGGCCTGTATGAATGTCTACGTTGTATTCGGTTATAAAATTGAACTCAAATGGATCCGGATCGATCGATGTGCGTAGTGGTGTTTTCTATTTCGTACAACAAAGATCATTGACGTACCGATCTCGAAAGGTGTACTGTCGTACCACTGGGACCAATGGGAATACTACCCTACGGACTTCCCGAGATGCCTGCACTTTGAATTCGAGCGAAGTGGCCAGACATATCAACTAATGGGCGTTGAATGGCCTCTGCGGTTGGAATTTGATCATATCGAGGATGTCCCTTGGGAAGAGCTCGAGGTGCTGCGGATGACCCTCCCAAACGCGCATACGTGTCGCTACCGAATTAACCTCGGACCGTGGAGTACCAAAGAATCAGCCTTCGAGAAGGATATGAAACTTGTGAAGAAGTGGCGGCGCGCAGTCGTCAAACGGATGATGCGTCTGCCAGTGCACATTGGTGGTTTATTAGAATGTCGATGGAACGGAGAGGACATGGGAGACACCGACGACACGGAAGGAGTGCAGTGGCTACGCCCGGACACTTCCTCAGAGGCATCAATTCGTGTCGACGAAACATATGAAGCTGGCGGCACGGGGCTGTTAACATGGTACGCAGCATCACTAGTACCATCTCGGCTTTGGCCTATGACTCGAGCTGATGCGTGGTCGTTGGATCTCTAGGGATACCGACGCACTGGAATCTGAATGTGCATTAGGCCTCGCAACTGTCCCGTGGATCAAGCTCTACAGAAGTGCGGACCCTGGCTATGGTTCTTTTGTCAAGGATGTGGCATATGATGTAGGCGTTCTAAATGGACGTGCGGAGTTCCTGATACCAAAAGTCGAGCCTGGCACGTACTTTCTTGCTGGTGAGTCAAAGCGAGTTCTACAAGCCGAGCGTACACTAAATAATCAAACCCAAAGTCGGAAACCACGCATGTCGTACCGAGAATTTTCAGATTGTCCTATGAAGCTTCACTTCCACCACGCCTAGTCCTCAGGCATCAAGTCGCCCCTAGTCAGAATGCTTGTAAAGATCGCGACAGCCCCCGATTTCAATGACGTTCTGTCAGTATCGATATATTTGATCAGAGACACTCGCTCCTGTACGTCATGCGAAGGACAAACGCAGCGAATAAATAGTATTATAAAGTGTATACTTGTGCTTATCCAGCATCCGCACATAGTCTAGGTGTGCATAAACAGTTTGTCCGAGTCTAGGCTCTACCTGAACCGCTTAGCTTCCTCCTTGATCACGTCCAGTACGGCGTCGGCGTAAACGGTCACCCATTGGCTCTGGCCTTCCCGCAGACCCATGACAGGTGGGAGCGACGCGCCGCTGAATTTTCTGAAGTCATTGCGGTGAGCGGTGAGGCAGTGGATAGAGTGTACATGGAGAGCACTCACCGGTCTTCCCACCACGCCATGTAACGCATCCCCAGGGTGCGCGCAGCGAATTCGCGATCGCGCAAGAAGCTCCCTGGAGGGAAGAACTCCATCACGAGGGGAGCTTGTGTGCTTGGTTTCTCGCCGCTTTGTGATATTGGTAGAGGGGCGGGAAGGAACATGCTGTCTGCGAGACTGTGGCCGAATGCACCAAGGAGGATCTAGAGGAATAAAACACGGATGAGCGTAACTTCTACGGATACGTTGGCGAAGAGAACTCACGTCGGTCCGCGAGATGATCGTCATTCGCTCCTCCCAGTTCTCCTTCGTTCCGTTGCTCTTCACAACGTGGAACTCGCCAATTGTCCCATCCCGTACGAGCTTCCGAAGACCATTGACAATCAATGGATGGTCCTCCGAGCGAACATGCGCGCCCGCCTCATACGGCTCGTCCTCCATCGATACGAATGTCACCACCGGCTTCGTACGCTTCACCTGCTCGAGCGGCAGCCCGAGATGCGCCAGCAGCGCTGCGCGTACGGGAGTCCACCAGCCTTCAGGTACACTGAACCCGACAAACGGCGCCGCCCAGGTAGGCAGCCCATCCTCGGCCTCTTGTCGCTTGCGTAGCTCACCGGCGGGGCGCGGGGCGACGGGGGCCCATGGCGTGAGCCAGTCGCCACGGTTGCGGTCGGCAGCGCCCCGATCCGCAATAAGCACACGCTCGAGCACGTATGGGAGCTCCATGTCGGCGTAGTCTTTCCAGTCCTCGGAGTACATCACCTCGAGTGTGGGGAACGCAGCCTTGAGGAGGAGCGGGTGCACGCCTGGCACAAGTTAGTCGACAAAAATGCGGAATGTGAATGCCAGCGTACCTGTGTATGACCGCGTTCTCGGCGGGGGGTGCGCGCCGTCAGGGAGTTCGATATGTGGAGATGAAAATGTTGGTATGCGCGGGAACCAGAGGCGGACTGGGGGCGGGATGTTCTGCATGCCTCCCAATCCCATACCTGCGCTATCGGGGGACATGATATGCAGGCCGGAAGATGATACGGTCGAAGAAGAATGCGCAACGCCGAGATAGCTGTGGGTCCGGAAAAGCGAGAATATCGCGTATGGATCTTGCAGGTCAGCAGGTTCTGTCGAGAGCCATGTTGTTTGTTGTATGCTAGAGACACGGTGTGAGCTACATTTCGCAGATACGGGGGAAGGTTTGGGTCATACCGTCCTCCGAACTTTCCAAGCGTTTTGACTGCTTCTGCGACGCTCAAGATTTGCCAATCTTGGCGGCGAGGTGGGTGGGTGGGATTGATAGCAGAGGATGCAATAGTGGACAAGCGAGGCAAAGAATCCGCATCGTCCGTCACGAGGAAGAACGTCCCGTTGAGAATGAATACATTCTCTAACACAGTGTAACCTGAAATCATATAGCTTCAGCGACGCACACAATACAACCGCGGACGACGCACCTGGCACATGCGCAAGAGCCTTGCTCACGGGAATCTTATCCTCCCACCGGCCGAACTGTTCGTTTGGTGTCCCGCCCGTGGCGATACCAATGCCCGGCTCGTCTTTCGACGCGCTCCGTCCAGCCTTCTTCTCGTTCCCGACGTTGTATATCGTGCGTTGTGTGGTGCCCACTCCTATCAATCCCACCTCGCCCCGCTCAACACCACCAATCTGTCCCTGCTCCCAAGTCCACTCTCCTGCAATCAGCTTCTCGAGGTCGTCCCGCCATGCCTGCGGCCTTCGCCCGTCGCGCTCAAACCCTGGGTCTTTGATGACCGCGCCTACAAAAGCAGCAATGTTAGAGCTTAATTTAATCGGGTGTGACCAGGAGGTGCTGGGTGCCTACCGAGGTACGACGAGGATAGCCTCGCCGGGCTCACGCCGACCATGCGTAGTGAAGTCTCGAGGTTGTATGACAGCACGAAGATGGTCAGGGAGAATATGAGGAGGGTTATTTCCCGCCGTGTAGGCGGGGCCAGAAAGCTTCTTGGACCAGGCATGGTCGCAGCTGGCGGTCGAGGACCCTACGCGAGAGACGTGCTGGTGGTCGTAGTGACACGCTGCACAAGACGCGCTTCAGAAGCAAGTGTGATCGGCGTTGGTTGCCCAGATCGTAAAGACTCCCACAGTGCGTCACTACGCTGCTCTCGATAGCACAGGGGATGCAGAGGCTGCTGCACAGACAAACGAGTGTGAGGGCGTGAGGGGAACACGAAATGATATAAAATCCAAATTACGATCTGGCATTCTGTCACTCGGCCAACGCCGCGCACACAATTCAGTCCGAAACATTCGCAGAGCGAGACTGTGCTATTCCAAGCTATTTATCGCCGTGAATTATATGAAGCTAGAGTCTACGGTGTCTTAAAGGGACTACTTCTTCAGTCGGCTCAGGAGCTTTTCTGCTCCTTGTTTGAGCGATTGAATCTCCCCGGGTACAGGGTCGCCGCAAGCTGCCCATCGTATGCGACAAGCTGGGTCAATGAGATATACGTAAGCGATGTGTTTGTTCATCATTCCCATCTCTTCTCTGACGTAGCTGGAGGGTTGTCAGTGTCGATTATCCGTGCAAGGGAGACTGTACACACTCCATGTTTTGGCTGCTGATTAGGTAGCGACCCCACTGTTCTTCCGGGATAGTTTTCCGTATGCTGCTCGCGAAGAACGACACCAGCATGGACTTGAGCATATTTTCTTGCAGATTGATCGAGACCTGCTGGTAGTGGCTATGTTCGTGGAATGCTTCGTTCACCGGGCTCAGAAACATCTGAGATTGAATCTACGACATGCAAATAAGTATGGGTCACCACGCATATAGGATAACATACCTCGGAGATCTTCGATGAAAGCATGTTGAGCACAGTGACCTTCCCGAGGAAGAGATCTGTCGTGTGCGCCTTGTTTCCCTGCTGTAGAGTCGTTCCTACTATGTCGGGGAAGTACAGGGCTTTCTAGCCCTCTTGAACAAACTGATGTCGTGTATGATAGGTTTTGAAACTCACATCTTCACGGATGAGCACTGGCGGCGCGACCCAGGTCTTGCCGCCGTGCCTCCGCGTGGCATTCAAGTCCGTAAAGTACCCCTTCGCCGCTTCCTTAACCCTGCAACGTTATTGAGTATGGTTCAAAGAGCATGGCGGTGAACGTACAGAGCACGTCTATGCGCTGTCCGAGTGTCCTGGTCCATCATGTCTTCTCGCCATGTCCGCGGCTCGGTGGTGGGTCGTTCGCTGACACCTAATGGCCGACTGAGAAATGGCAGGGTTTCGTCGTCTGCATCACCCGTCTTTGCACCAGCTGCAGACTGTTTGCCCTTGCCCTTGTCCGTCGCGGGCAAGCTGGCAGCCGGCGCAGACTCGCTTGCTGGAGGTGTGGGCTGAACATCCCGTCGGACCGCAGTGTAAGAGATCGTCCTAGCAGCAAATCTCCGAGCGGTATGGTTCTGGGACCTCAGGAGGGCGAGCCGTGCCGGAGAGAGACGGAGGGAAGAGAATGCGCGCATGCTCGCTCAGAACGAGATGAAAGGGCGGGGTACGTCCCAAATTGGCAGCTCGTCGGGGTTGCCCGCCAGGAGTGTGATGGGCCGTGCGCACTGGGCGCAGTGTGGGTCCGAGCTGAACGTTGGAGGTCCACGACGAATCAGACGTGGAGGTCAAGCACGTTCGTCGTTTCGTCAGAGATTCAGATGCGGAAGCGCGACCGCAGCCTCTCCGCCCAATCAGCAACAGTACTGTTGTTGCCGACAGGCCGTCACAGAACTGCTTGAAACTTCTCTCCATCCTCGGTTTCGTTGCCCAGCTGTGTGCTTTTCCGTCTCGCAACTCCCAACAGAGGTTCCGCAGCGCGTTTGGGTGCCAAGCTTCTTCGAAACATATCCTCGACGCCTCGTGTTTGCCCCGGTCCTCGAACAGTCTGTGGCCTGCACAGTCACCGGTGCCGCAAAACACACGTTCCTGTGTGTGCCTACGTATGTGAGACCAAATATATGCGCAAAAACGGGATGTCATTCGTGAGGCTAAACGACGTGTTTGGAGTCGGTGTGGGAGGTAAACTCTGGCCACACCGGAGCTAAGTATCTTGTCTCCTGCTCTCTCTTCCTCCCGCAACACTGCCAGCCAGTCCCGCGCGGTGTCCTTCCCATTGTTCATGTACTTTACCCCCACCTCTCTCCCTTGACACCATTCACCGTTTAACGACCCGTCATGAAATTCGCGAGGTGCGTCAGAAAACTGTTCACCGTCGTCTGTGACTATGGACTCATAGTCGATCACGTTCAGGTACTTGGAGGAGACGCAGGTAAGTCGTCCACCGGTCGTGTTGTTGAAGATGACGTCGAGCTCAGGCGTGTGCAGACTCCTGAGTGGAAGAAGGCCTACATGTGAGTCTTGTGCGGTGATAGGCTGCTCGCCGCTGACCCAGCCGTTCGGACCAGCGACTACCGTGGCCTGAAGAAACGCATTACAGCCATCCGCATAGCACAGGAGCAGGCTGCAGATGGCTCTACACCCTTGCTCTTGCACGGAACACCTGCCGCTCTCGACACACACAATGTCCAGACTCATTCCGGTCACGATGACGGCCAGGACCCGCTCACTCTGTCGCCGAGGGAGTCGCTCACGGACGTGGAACGAGAGACAGACGGGCACAGCATGTACGACGAGCCAGACGTAGACCAGAAGCTTGAGGTACGTCTGTATGTCTTTGTTTCACGCGCTCATGATTGACGTCTGCTCCAGAGTACGATAGCATCTCAGCGTAGTGTTGCCCAGCAGAATGAAGAGCAACGGCAGTCTGCGCAACTTGAATCTTCTGAGCATCCCATACCGCATACTGTACCGCCGTCGCGTGCATCCCAAGAGGCGTCAGGCTCTGGACAAACTCCAGGCAACGTCTTTCGAAGTGCCACACTCAACATGGGATTTCTTCCGCGTCTTCGTAGAGGAAGCGTAGCAGCCGCCAAGTACTGGGAGCCTTCCCGCAACAATGGCAAGCCGGCCCTACGCTGGGATCTTGCACGCAGCATTCCCTTGAAAGACCTCGTGCCTATGCTCAGCCAGGTACAGAGGGCATTCTTCGAGAAGTTGGATAGTGAGCTTGAGAAAGTGGAGACGTTCTACATGGAACGAGAGAAGGAGATGCGTGCTAGGTGATCCTTAATAATTACATTTACCCGCATACAGCCACTCATTCTGTATTATAGAACGTCTACTCTCAAAGCTCAATTGCAGGAGCTCAAGGACCACAGGAAGCTATTCCATGTATGCTGGTCACATTTCGCTCGTCAACGACACTAACCCAACCTCAAGGAAACTCATGGTACCTCACATCCCTGGCTCCCAGCAGTCATGCGCCGCCGCGTCGCTCAATCCAGCCAAACCGCTACCAACACCGTAGCACGCAAGCGGCGCGCATTCAAAGCGGACCCCGGCTCCCCTGGCCTGGTACGACGAAAGTCTATCGTCAAAGAGAACAAGGTTCTCGAAGAGGAGATTGAATCTGCCGGCACATCTCCGTCTCTCCCTGTGCAGGATCACAGCGAGGATGCCCTCGAGGTCGGCGGTGGCACGTCTGCGAGTGCTAGCTCCGGCCAGGAAGACGGGCCGAAGGGCTGGAAGCGCGTAAGATACAATTTCCAGAAGGCCAAGGGCGAGAAGCCTCTTCACGGGCCCGCGGTTCCCAAGTATGACCCTGAGGATTATGGGCATGCGAAGAAAAAACTCAAGAAGGCCGTGCTAGAATGCTATCGGTGCGTACGCGTCATATCTTCCTTCGAGGGTGTACTGATATGGTCTGTGACATAGCGGTCTTGAGGTGCTAGAAAATTACCGCGTGCGTCCTAGCTGTCCCAGTGCATCATTTATTTAGCTCAAACATATTTCAACAGACACTCAACTTGATTGGCTTTAGAAAGGCCTTGAAGAAGTTCGAGAAGTGCACCAAAGTGCGAATTTCATCGCTCATCGGCACATTTCATTCACCAACATGACAATTTCAGATACCAGCACAGCAAGCATATTTCACCGAAAAAATCGAGCCCAGCGTATTTTCGTCTGGAGCGACTGTTCAAGGCATGCTTAGTGAGATGGAGGGCCTCTACGCCGCACGCTTCAGTGAGACATCTAATGCCTCCCTCGAATTTTGTGTTGACCTATCACTTCAGCTCGCGGAGACAACAAGGTTGCAAAATCGAGGCTTCGTGGCCTTGCACAGCACAAAACTCACCATTTCAGTACATTCCGAACCGGACTTCTCCTTGGCTTGGCGCTCCCTGCATTTATAGATGGATTATACCTCAGTGAGTGGATTCGTACGGTCCGTCAGTCCACGAAGTAAACGTGGATGTGTCCTATCAGGTTTCCAACCCGATACCTTGCAAGCTATCCCCGGCCGTGACGGCCTCCTTTTTGTTTACGCTATCTTTCTCGTTCCTGTTCTATTTTCTCTGCTTGTCGGGATGAACATTCTTGTATGGTCGCGCTCTCGGATCAACTATGTTTTCATATTCGGTGAATTTTCTCGTCTAACTCTTCTTCCATCTTTACTCACCTTTTCATGTAGAACTCGATGTCAAAACAAGACTAGACCACCGAGAATACTTTGAGGTATACATCATCGAAGCTTGTCGATAATGGAAGCTGACCACGCGTCTTAGATTCCTGCTCTCCTCCTCTCCACGCTATGCTATGCTTTCTGGCTCTCATTCGCTCGCATCGGAACCGCTCATTTCTCCCCTACCCTATGGCCCCTAATATGGCTCGCCCTCGTAACGGCAGTCTTATTCAATCCCCTCCCGCTCCTTTTCAAAACATCTCGTTTCTGGCTCATCCGAAATGTGTTCCGGCTGCTGACATCTGGGATGCACCGCGTCGAGGTAAGTCCCTTCGCTGGCCTGTCTTTATAATACGACTGATGAGCCGCTCAGTTCGCAGACTTCTGGATGGGGTTAGTCAACGTGCTGCGTTTGTCGAGTAGCATACTGACATCTGGAATTTCAGCGATCAATTCTGCAGTCTCGTGTTCACACTATCAAATCTCTATTTCGTAGGCTGTGCCTACTCGAAAGGCTTCGACGAGCGTTGGAGCCAGTGTATCGGTACACGGGCCTGGGGCGTTCCCTTCGTCCTCGCGGCTCTGCCTCTGCTCGTCCGTTTCGTCCAGAGTATCAAGCGTTGGGTCGACTCCAGGCTCGTCACACATTTGATCAACGTAAGCCCGCGCATCTCTCTCCTGCTTCCCAGCGACTTACACGTGTATCTACAGGGCGGAAAGTATGGCATGGGTATAGTGTACTATCTCGTGTACTTCAACTGGAGACATCACGGTGGCGGACGCGGTGCACCTTTCGCACTGTGGGTCATCTTTGGAACGATCTATGCAACTTATGCATGTTCATGGGTACGATTTCCGCCTCCTTTTACAAGATGCGTATACTGAATGGGGATTGTGCTTAGGACCTTCTCATGGATTGGTCTGTACTGAAACCTCATGCCACGTATCCTCTGTTGCGCTCCAATCTGCTGTATACAAGCAACGTTCCCGTGCGTTCCCTCTACCTTTTCATTGTCATGATCCGGTTGTTCACAATTTGCCTTACAGGCGTACTACTTCGCTATCGTGAGCAAACATCAGGCCAAATCTATCTGACGTATGCTGACCATTTGCTCTGATAGATTACCAACATCCTCATCCGATTCATTTGGGTATTTTATATCCCTGTCCGTGGTCCCAACTTCATCTGGCGCACCTTCATCGCCGGCATTCTCGAGATGCTCCGGCGACTTCAGTGGAACTTCTGTGCGCCTTCCCCCCTCTCACACTCACTAGCTCCCAACTAATAAAAATGATAGATCGGTTGGAGAACGAGCACCTCGGTAACATGGATCAGTATCGCGTCACGCGCGAAGTCCCGCTGCCGTACACCTTCGACGACGCAGCGCACGAGTCCGACGGCGACGAGGACGACCATAAGAGTGTCTCGAGCTGGCGCGGGAAGCGTAAAGCGCCGAGTGCGAAGACGCAGGCGACCGACGTTAGTAGCGACGGTCAGACGGAGGTGGATGCGGGTATACATAATTGAACGTTGCTAGCTGCTAGATCTTGGGTATGCTTCTTCCCTTCTCTCTCCTCTCTCTCCTCTCCTCTCTCTCCTCTCCGATCTATCCTTTCCTCCTCTCCCTCCACTTCGAAGCTTGAAGTTTCACTCGATACGTCGGCTTGGATATCTATGCTAGACTACACTACCCTCATTTCATAGACGCTGCTAGCTGCTCAAGCTCCCGTGCAATAAGGGAGTTGGGACACGTTCGCCGTAATTCTCTGTTAATATAATTAGCTTTCTGCTTTGTTTAATTCAATGGAATGAGACACATACTCCATCTTTGCCTTGTCGCCGCGATCCTTGCACTCTTTGCCCGCTGCCCGCCAGTCTCCGCAGAGCACGTACAAGTCGACGCGTCTGTTAGCGTCACAGCGCGCAACGAAGGGGACAGCTTCACGGGTGTGCCCTTTCTCAACGAGGTGCTGCACAAATGCCTGGTACCCGATCGGACTCCGTCTTGAACGAGCAAACGCATCGAGACCCTCGAAGTCGTGTATCTCCGTCAGGGCATGCAGCTTCACGTACCAGAACCTGTCACGGCGAACAAAGAGGCGCGTTCAGTTTGCAAATAACTGACCGGGATATGAACGCGGGGACGTACCGCTTATCCGGGACTTTGAAATCGGACTTCATCTTGTCTGCCCGCTTGCTCATGCCGTTGATGAGAAGCGTCCGGATCGTCTCGTTCACGCTTTGCCCGAAGAACGATATCTTGCCGTCGGCTTCTTTCTCCAGCTGTTGCTGCTGGGCCAGTAACCGCGCGCTCTCGTCCATCATCTGTTCGCATTTTTTGAGATGAAGGCAGCCCTGAAACGGCCGAAATCACCGACCTTGGCTTCGAAGGACCGCTCCTTGTCCTCGGAGAAGAACTTCTGCGCGGCCTTGACTGCGTCGATCTTGGACACAGGATCCTACATTGTGAATTCGTCAGTTCCTGACTCGGCGGTACCGTGCAATTGCAACTCACCGCCATCGTCGCGGCCTCGTGTAGGCACAGAATAGCGCTGTCTACCCGACGGTCATCGGAATAGTAGAAGTCGCGAAGCATCTCGCGGTTCTGTTCGCGTGCATATACTTGCAGAAGCTTGCTTGCTGGTGCCAATGCAGGGCCGCCCTCTTCAATCAGACGGAAGAACGACCCTAGCGCGAGCCGCTTCTGCAGGTGAAGCAGAACATGGTAGACTTGCATACCGGCAACTTAGTCGCATAAAGGCCGTGAGGAACGTGGGACGTACCGAGGTCAGTGTCACCACTTTCGACAGCCTTCGCGAGGGCTAAACGGTCTTCCTTCATGCTCAGAAGCAGGGGAACTTGATCGGAAGCCTTCGCCTCATGGTCAAGTAACTGTGAAATTGCAATGAGCATAAAGCATCATAGACTTCAAGGGTACCGCATTACCTTCGTAGCAAGCTCCGTGCGGCCAACTTCCCATGCTTTGCGGGCGATTTCTGCGTAGCTGACCCCGACGCCTCCCAATGTCTCGAACTTCTCCACAATGGATCTGCAGACGATATCATCGTCGAGCCCAGTATCTTTGCTAGTGGCAGTCGCTTTGGATCGTAATATCTTGGCGCACGCCCAATGCTTCAACACCTCGGATGGCGGCAAGTTCAAGAATGATGATATCCGCAGGGCCAACAAATGAAGGTTCCTCGACGTTAGCCGCGTGATCAGCTGAGAAGGCGATAGTTGGGAATATCTGGGAGATAAGGTGAATACAGAACACGGCGCGTCGCGTAGTGACTTACTCCGCGAAGGTTATTGGGATACCGATCTCATAGAACCGGACGGCATTTAGGACCTTGAGCGACTGCCCCATGTTGACGAAGTCGGTGGCGTCATACACATCCAAGAACGCTTTCCCGAATTTAGCAGCCTATTCAGTAAACGGTGAGTAAGGCCCGGCGGTGATACGACAGCATAGGCATACATTCAACAAACGTCTCTGCCAGTAGGGCTCCCACTCCCTGCCAGCAGCATCGATACACTGGTCCACAGCCGCGGCTAACTCCGGGCGGATGTTGCGAATGCTCTCGTCTGCTTTGGGCGATCTCTTTGAGAACTGTTCCCAGGCGTCGTAGAGAATCGCGGACGGTGCCGTGGATCCTGGGCGGAAGACTGATACAGAGGAGGCTAGGCGGGGAGTCAGAAGGACGAACGTCTCCGAGGGATCGCGCGGCCTTACCAGGCACTTTCTGCACAAATTCGCATGCGTCTGGCCCAACTATGCGGACTCCGTCGGATTCTGTGATTGCGAAAGTTGGACCCGAGTAGAAGTATCTGGAGAAAGTCAAATTCGCTAGTCGAGGTGGCAGTCCGGCGGGACGTACTGGAGCGTATCTCCGAATGGAGCAAAGAGCAATGCCATCGTATCCCAAGTGACCAGCACCGCGTCGTTTGCACACCATTCGACTTGACGCACGTCTCCTGCTGAAACAGCGAATGGCGTAGTGTCGAAATCTGCCAGGTTCCGTTGGAAGTCTGTTGAGACTACCCACAACGCCCCGGAGTAGGTGAGCAAAGCGAGGAACTTTCCGTTAGGGGATGGTGCGAGGTGTGAGAAAGGTCCGCGTGATAGCCTTTGGTCTGTCGTCTCGAGATTATCCACGCTGTACATGGTCGAGTCGACGGAAAGCAAGACCTCGACATGACGTGAGACAGTCTGGTCTGGCGGTATGACAGCCCATGCGTGGGGTGGTTGTGCAAGCCCTGACTCGAGGGTTAGACATACCTTCCATTTAGAAAGGACCACGGACTTACCTGGACTTGCCAGTGTAAGTGGCTTGCCACCCTCCCAACCCTTCACTTCAAGCAACGATAGTGACCCAGTCAAGGCAACTAGTCCACTGTCGTGTATTCTGGCGTCGACTATTCCAACTTCCGCAGCGTCGCTACCCAAGGAATGTTGTTGGTAGTCCCCTTGCAAGTCGTACAGCCGATAGACACCCTCTTCATTCAAGACCGCGAGTCTTTCGTCACCAGTCCAACCAAAGCGGATAATCTTGCCCTGGTCCCACTGAGTTCAAACATTAGCTTTCAAATATTGAGGCAAATACGGGAGGTAACCACACTGAAGAGTAGTATGCCCTCCCCGGCCGGAGAGTAGATTTGTATCTGCGCTTTGGCGAACGCAGTGGTCCCTGACCCTAGTGCGACCAATTTAGAGGTATCACGCATGAGGGCTACGCCAAATTAGACAATATTGGGCCCGAATATTCTGATGCGACGCACCAAGTGGTCCACCATACCGGCAACCAGCCACAATAAAGTCTCCGAGATTGGGCAGCTTGCCCGGGATTGTGTAGATTTGCTGCTTTCTGTAGAAGACCTCGCCGTTCTGCATAGCCTCCCATGTCGACGTCGGGTGGTCCTCCATCGTCCGTGGCGAGAGACAGGGTCGTTAGAACTGAGTAGAGTGAAGCAGCAGCCAGCAGCCTGCCTGGTGCATGCACGCTGCGCCTGGGCGCCATCACTGACGCGACGCGCCTCCCGGCCCCCGAGGACCGAGACCTCTGGTACCCTTCATCGTCAGACGATTTTACTTTGTTTCGGGCTCATCGGGCTGGCCTCTCATTTCACTCAGGAACGCCACGGTGCGACAGATGAACCCGAACCCAGTGTTTTGGAGCGTATCAAAGAGCGAAACAGGTCCGTTGGACCGTACCAATACGATAGAATAAATAACAAGCAGAGCAACGTATGGATGGACGAATAGATAGAGCTCCAGGTTGGCGCGTGGTGGTATAAAATGCGAACGAACGAATCAGAAAATTCGGACGGGGACCCGTGCACGTAATTCGTCTTGCCCAAAAAGAACCGATACTTCAACAAAATACTAAGCAACGTCAGATTGCGCCGACCCACAGATTTGATTATGAGGCGTACCTTGACACTAAGACCTGCCCAGTCAATAGACGGCAACATATTCTTCTCCAGCTTGAGTTTACCCTTGTACAGCCCATCCGGCAGAGCGTTTGCCGCTTCGATAGAAGGGTGTCGCTCATGGGAAGCTGGGCGGTTGCGTGGTCGCTTTGGAAATCCGACACAAACATCAGTCTGTAATGACCGAGTGTCCGAAATCCCATGGGGAATGGGCGGTAGCGGTTTATCCTTCGGATACCGCCGGCGATGGGCGTCTGCCGCAGCCTTCATCGACGTATGGCTTTTGCTTTTCGTGACTCTTCGTAGGAGGGTTCGCTTGGGTGCGACAGATGTGTCGGAGTCGTCACTGGAACTGGACGTGGATATCGTTGGACTGTAGAGCGGTGATGGGCGTGAGAGGACGGTGACCTGGCGAAGGAGGGAGACGGCGATAGTGGCATCAGCAGCAATTTCGCGTGCAAGCGTGGAGGATCGTGGATATGTGGTGAAGACGACGAAGAACGGTATGCTGGCTGAACGCGGGAATGTCGGTGGATCGGGGAGAGTAACCTGCTTTCTAATCAGCCATCAAAGGATGAGCTTGAGCAAAACACGATACCCACTGCACACTTGAAGGGAATTATTCGGTCCGAACGAAGAGGAATTTCGAGCCATGACTCAGGCTCTAGGTACAAGCCATCCAAGGACTGAAAGTCGGTATCGGGTTGGAAAAGTATGGGGGCTTCTAACCTGCACGAAACACGTCAGAGAAAGCGTTTTAGACAAGCAGCGAACATGCTGCTCACCGTGTCCGTTCGTCAACCTCCGTGGCACTCTCCCAGATCGTGATGATTTTGTACTCCACCTCTGCCCTCTCCACACTAGACCGTCCGCGGATGCCCACCGTGTTGGACATGACGTTGGAACATGTTGGTGGTAGTTCTTCTCCGTGTCGTCCCGGGCGAGGTATCTCGAATGAAAATGGAAAATGAGGACGCGTCGTGACGGTCAACTCGGACGCGCCAGACTTGTGCTCAACCTTGCGTGAACGAACGGAATTGGTGAAGGCATCTCGGAGCGAGCTCGCTGACCGAGGACTGCTGGTTTCGCCAGTGGTGAAGGACGCAGTGGAAGAAAAAAATAAATGGCGGTATTTGTCAGAGCTACCCCCAACCGGAACACCGTTGGGATCGTGGGCGTCTACCAGCACAGGCGAGAGGTAGATAAAGGCACCTTCGAACTGTACGCGTGTCAGCGCAGCGAGGAGCAGACAGAGAAATGGGCACCGACAGTGACCGTCAACCGTCCCGGGGACACGGCCAGATGGGGCTCGAGCAGAACGGCACCCTCGACGGCGTCGTGGTCACCGAAGACCGGTAGCGTTTTCGAGGGCTCGTAGCTGTTCCGATGGGTAGCCTTTATCGAGGGACTGTGTACCTGTACCTCGAGCTGCGAAGAGCTGTCCTCGACATCAGGGCCGGCGGCTGGCGGGATGAATGCAGGCCAGCACTCACCGAAAGACGGAGGTATGGAAGTGTCGGTGCCTGCCCTGTGCCTGCCGCTGCGAAAAAGGCACGGACGCGTCGGGCCTGGCCTCGTTGGTGTCTACGCTCAAGTTTGGGCGGCGGTGGGACTGCAACATCGCTGCTTGGCGCGGTGCTGGGGCTGCGTGGAGAACGAACTGGACGTGAACGAGCGAAATCTAGGCCGCGAACATCGTGACGGTTTTAAGGCAACTCCCACCACACAGAGGCTTTAGGCATCCGCGGCCGGCTAAACGGTGCTCGCGGCGAATCGGCGCCTGCCATCTGATGGAGATGCTTCCGCTGTGATCGCCATGGCCATGCGCCGATCTGCGTTCCCGTTGTCGCAATCCACTGCTCTTGACGTCTACACGCCTTCGACTCCCGCAGCCGTCCACACCACCGGACAACTGCACCTTCCTGCCCCTGCACTTCCTCAGGCCCCCGCCAGCCCCCTTTCGGCCCCTCGCTTGTTGCCCCCGCTCGACACACACCCTCTGCCCTGCCGCCGTTTCCACATCCCCCTGCGAACCGACGACCCCACGAAGCTGCCCAGGCGCAGATGGCCGGCTCGAGCTCGAGCCCAATTCATTTAATGTGCACTCCTCTTACACATGCCACCACGCGTCTGCATCACCGACACCTCCTCCGGTAACTTGGCTTCGGAAAGTCTGACTTTTGCCTCTAGTCGTCAAGACGACCCCCGCTCGATCATGCACGATCCGCGTCGGTGGGCTGACGCACTGATAGACTTAGGTTCATGTGGGAATTGTCGCGGCCGTATGCCCACCGCGGTGCGAGCGACCCACTGGCATTTGGGCAATGGCAAGACTCGTCGGATGTGGAGCTCGCACGGACCCTCTTCCAAAGAACCCCAAATCGCCCATCGCAGTCGCTGCGCGAGTCGTATCACCGCCGGCGGTAACAACACTTCCGTGGAATTTCTAGGCCGACTCTGATCAGCCTCCTGTAGTGCAGCACAGCGACAAGTGCGTCAAAGGGTCTAGCTCCTGTACGTTTTAATCCAGCAATATAGAACCGTTGGAGTGCCGATTATCTTCCGTGCCTCACAAAGATCACACTAAGATCCGAAAGAAACTTCCTCGTCGAAATTGTGCATTGGTTGTAAATCACGGTGTGTTCGACTGTCCCACACATGTTGGTGGCGTCGTTTAAGACATATACGGCTCAACGACACCTAGAAGTCGAAGGTTCCCGTGAAGGCCAGGGCAAAGGGTTGGTACGACGGTTGGGACGCAAAGCGAGAGGCGTACTGGCCAGAATACGCTTTAGATCAATGAGTGAGGTCAGCAGGCCATGAGCTATTCAGCAGACGTCTTCCGTGAAGCAATTCGAACCGTACCGCCTTACAAAGACCAAGCTTGGGATGGGCATTGGAACCCATGGACACCAAACTAACCCACCCTATTTTGAATGTCTGCTCTTCCATCGGACATGATTGGCCAGGACAAGCAAGACAAGTACTGCTTCGAACATGTTCCTGAATTCTAGGGTTCCCCACGTCGGGGCCGGATGCAGGGCAAAAGCGAATCGCAAGACCCGCTATTGAGCAGGAAGGTGTTTGGTAGCCACGAGGTCTAGAAGAACGCAGGTTCTGCACCCGGGCCGTTAGGTCCACTCAATTGCGGACAGCTTCTTGAATTCAAAGGGTACCCTTGTCGCGTGGCGTTTTGACCATGTTGGATAGAATTACAAGGTTTGATACCGACGCGGACCCGTTATAGAGACATGCGGACTGGGACTGTACCGATAGTTGTGACATTTGGCAGGATTTCACATGAGAGTCGGACAACAAATTCGGGAACCTGCGGCGATGTGCTGGAGGTACAATGTCTTGTTTCTCGTTTGGCTACGCAGAACCTACTTAACAAACCAAGTCCGCCTTCCGATGGAACTTGAATGCCATCCGGCGACTGCGGCCGCAACTCTAGCCCGGTGTGAGCAGAGACAGACAAGAGGTCTGAGTGCATAGAGTAGAGTGTTGTAGAAGGACCTATGGATTCTAAAAGGTCAGCTGGGGTAGAAGAAGCGACGACGTTATGTGTTCAAAGCCGCCAATGGCATTATGAGCACGTCCAGGGGAGTATTCTGACTGGTCGCTGAGGAACAGCTCTCAATTGCGGCTTCTGTAGCCATTTGGGGGGCAACTAGTTGATATAGAAACATGCATCCCGAAGTCAAAACGATAAGGAATAGCCTTTCTCGGACGTGCTCCGTGTTGGCGAACGGGAAAGAGTCATGGAAGGGCAAGGTTTCGGGAGTTGGGAAGCGACGGTCAATCTAGGGTGTCGTATGTCTATCGCATTTGGTTGGTTTTGTATTGTATCTAGGGTAAAAGAGTTTGGGGACCTCGCCCTTTGTCGAGCTTTCGTAATGACACTCTAATGTAATTTAGATGTGCGACGCCACATTGACCCACCGAGAACGTATGACCTACTCCGACCTAATTGAAAGAGAAGCTCCGCGTCGCCTTAATAGAACGTCAATTTTGTAGTCAGGCAACGCGCCACATCTAGATTGTGGGCCGTTTCAATCCATCGGTGAAGCGATGTATAGATCACCGAGCGGCGGGAGTGCAAGGGCAAGTCGATGCGCGCCTGCCCTAAAGCGGATCGTCTCCGCTCCGCGCGGAGGTATCGATCACCGCTCAACTCGCCTGTTCGCGTTCAGCTCGAGACACAGAGTCAGTGCAAGCTCTGGCTTTGAGGTGAGTGCGAGGCACTCCTTCCCGAAAGCGGCACGTCGAAGCCTAATTTCTCGGAAGTCTAGCGGGTAGACGTCGTTCACGTGTCGCTTCCGTGGTCTTCTCTCCTGGCACCGCCGGTGGGTGACACGCCTCGTCTCGTGGGTGCTGCCAGCTGAGATTTCAAAGGTGGTGTGTGACAGGACGCGGTAGTCAGCGCGAGCTGGTGCGTATCGGCGCAAAAGTCGCCGTCTGATCTGTGGTGAGTACCTAGCGCGTGGCGCACAGGTCGGAGGCAGTATGCTCACTTTTCACGTAATGTGGCCAAGGGCCGCGCCTGGACTGGCTCTCGAGAGCTGCTCCCATTTACACACACTATTTTCTCTCGGATCCGAAGGTATGTTCCATACTTCTACTGGTGGCATTGAATTGCTACTCATTGCGGAGTCATTCAGTCGACGTCGACGGACCATGCCTCCCCAACTGCCTTACGAACTGAGCGACCATATCATCGATTTCCTGCATGACGATAAGGGCGCGCTATCCAGCTGTAGCCTGACATGCCAGGCTTGGCTGCCCGCAGCACGCTACCACCTATTCAATCATGTCACCGTCGTTGGAAGACTCCAGCCGTTCTCCCTGTTCCTCGATTCCGCCGAAGGGGTCAGACCTTACGTGAGGTCGTTGCACTATGACGGGGGCTATTGTTTCCGCCCATGCGAATGTACCGAGTTGCGGTCAATCCTCGACAGGCTTCCCTCGCTCATGCGTCTACATCTGGAAAAATTGGACATGAATACCCCGGGCTTTCATGAACTGCTCGACAGCCACGGTTACAAGGAATTGACAAACCTGACATTGGTCTCCCTCTGGATCCGTTCCACCACCGACCTGTGCCGCATGGTGTCATCTCCCTCTCTTCGACATCTCACTATTGACAATCTTGAGGTCTCTTGTGATGGGGACAAGACAGTGCTTCCCCCCACCCTTACGTCACTATCCATCGGCGGTTCTCGAGAAGGTGGTACTGGTTTCTTCGATTGGCTCACCAAGGGCCCGCGCGCTCGGCATATCCGCAAGTTTCAAAGGACCATACGTACTGAAGAGAACGTCAGCCATACAAAACACATGCTACAGACCCTTGGGGACACGGTGGAAGAATTCGAGATGTTGGTCGACGCTGATACCAATCTAAATGGTGAATGAGTTTCTCGCGTATACAAATGCCATCGTCCTTACTCTTTCTAGCCATCTTCCAGGATGTGGAGTTCTCACTCTCCGTCCTATCCAACATCCGATCATGCACACTTGAATTCAGGATACCGGAGATGTTCGTCGTGCAAAACCGGTCTTTAGCATGGATTACCTCGTTGCTCTGCCAGCTCGAGTCGCCATGCTTGGAGACTGTGGCCTTGCACGCTAAGGCGGACAGCATGGAGGACCTTCGCGCTCTAGACTCAGAATGCGGTCTTCGTGGGCACGACACGGTGTCCTTCGAAGATTACTACGCTCTGGACTGGAGGAAGATAGAGAGTGAAATGACGAAGAATAGGTCGTTGAAGTATCTGCTCATTCAGGGGCGAGGTAGAACGGATTTGTTCATGCATCACATCAAGTGGTTGTATCCTCGATTGTATCCGTTCATACGTCCTTGTCCTTTATAGCCGTATAGAGAACATCGAACGAAATGCTACGCGCTGTACCAAGCATTCGCGTACGGTTGATCGAGCTGCATCTGGACCGTTCTGTTGGAAGTTTGCCTGTATTTGGATTTCCATGAGCTGTCTTCTGCACCTTTGTGGCGCACGATGTTGTAGCTTATGGGACCGTGTCACGGGGGTTTGCTAACCACGGCTAATGCGACTCACGTAGAAGTTTCGGATGGGAATACACACACTAGTTATGCGTCCATTCATGAGGCTGTCAAATCTGCGTCAACACTTGGCTTAACCTTCTTGACGAAGCGCCTCAGTAAGGTTCACAGTCGCGTTTACGCGAGGTAGCTTTCTGCAGAGCGGTGCGAATGAAAGCATTAGACCAGTAGATACAACCAATGGACTACAAGCAACGTCTGAAAGCTCTAGTATGGAGCAGCGGCAGCTTGGCACTGAGTTTTCGAGTCAGAGGTGACTCGTTAAGCGCAATGCGTAATTACACTCACAGCCTTCAATTGCTCGAGGTACCATGTGCATGAAGGGAGGTCAGCCTTCTCGAGGCACTTTGTGAATTCTGTGAAGAGTATTACGTAAGCGTAATGCAACAACTCTGATAGGTCCGTCACGTACCCTTGGCCTGGCCTTCGCAGCTAATACCCTGGGTCTGGTATGTTTGCTGCTGGACGGGGGCGGACTGTGCAACAGGGGGCGCAGCTTCCGGCGCAGCACTGGAGGAGCCACCGAACAGCATGCTCGACAGACCGTGACCAATGGTAGAACCGACCGCGACAGAGCCAGCGGTGGCAGCCATTTGTGCGAGCATGCCAGGCTGCTGAGGTGCCGCGTGTGCCTGTGGGGGAACCGGAGGCGCATGTGTAGGTGCTGAGCCACCGTAAGGGGCGGCAGCTGTGTGTGCACTCCTGGTCTGCGCGGGGGCAGCGGCGGGGGCAGGACGGGCAGCAGGACGCGAGCGGGATTGGCGCTATAATTTGAGAAGTACATGTAAGTTATACGGTATTCGAGCGTTTGGTCGGTGTACTTACGGCCATGGCGAGCAGAACAGTAGCTAGATGTGAGAACGGGGAAGGAGGTGGTGGTGGTGGTCGACGAGTAAGAGTGACAAGTTGTGCCGCTCGCACACGCGAGCCGAGGAAATTCAAGCCGATGCCTTGCCACGTGCGTGGAAAGTCCCGGAAGAGCCACGTGGACTCTCCCGCATCTCCGCCTCCGCATTCGACACTGGTGCTCTGTCCACTGGCATTGTCAAGAGATGCTCTCCAGGTCCCTCGGTATTGTCAACCACACTCTGCCATGTCGTAGCCGCGTCGTGGTACGCGCCCTCACGCTCGCTCACTCCGCATCGTCTGCGGCACAAACGGCTCCGGCGGGCTCGGTCGTTGCACAAAATGTCCAAGCTACACACCAGTCGACAATCAGCCCGCAGAGCCACAAGAAGGGTAGAAAAGCTGTATTGAACGCTGTGGAAGAGCCTTCAAACATGGAGGCACAACTGCAGCAGCTGGAGAGGCTTCACGCCGTTGAGCACAATCTTGCTTTCGACGTGTGGGCGCACCCTTTGCCGTTATTCGGTATGTGAACATTACCGTCGTGTACATAGCAGCACAGTGACCAGGTTTTAGATTTGCGGGTGCCTTCTCCTAAAGGCGCGTCCATTACTGACCGCTTGCGTGGGTTATGGCAAAGCTCGTCGAATATAGCTCGTAATGCTGTTGGGTACGCCCACCCTGCTTCTTCCCATTGTTGTGCTTACGGTGTGGATCAGCTTGTACAACATTGCAGCAGTCAACGGCTTCCCTGGGGTGTCTGTCAAGTCAGCTTGGTCAACGCAATTGTTCAAGACTCAGTCGACGCCCTGGTTGAAGCCATTCCTAAGGGACGCACTATCGACGTACGAGCAAATAAACGAAGCGCTGGCCGCGTGAGTATACGTTTCTTTACATCTCAGATATGCACTCAGCTGAGCGTTTTATAGTCAGGATCCAAAGGCCGTCAAGAAGCTGACCACAGAAGCTTACCAAACGCACCTCCTCGAACGCTTGCAGAAACAAAACCCCTCACTTCGTTACCGCTGGACACTGCACGGCCAAAATGAACCTTGTAAAGTCGTGAGCATCCGCGCAGCCGAGATCAACTTGAGCAGAACGCCACCGAAGTTTGGCAACCGACTTGTGGTACAAGCCTGCGTCAAATTCGACAGTAATCAAGTAAGCATTTCCAGCTCTAGTGTTAACTTGTCTCAATTGCTCATACGGTGTGCATCGCAGAGCTTGCAGGTCTACAACCAAAAAGGCCAACTTCTTGGAGGCGACGGAAAGCCCAAGCGCGTGGTTGAATACCTTGTCTTCGAGAAGCGGATGTGGTACGACGCACCCTGGGTTGTCCGTGACCAACTCTACGAGGGCCTAGAGGGAAAGTTCAAATCTGCATCGTAGAGGTTATCTCACTCTCCGAGCCAAGCACGGGCTTCAAGCAGGTCGATCGCGGTGCTAGATCGACGGTCCTCGTGACGTCGAGTAGTGCACATCTAGAGAAAATTACGATAATATAATATCTAGAATATCACCGGGATCGAGGACTTTTGCTCTCGTCCACGCGAGACCATGTTATACGTCTGGAGTGCTCGCTTTGCGGTGGCAGTACGCCAGCCTTGTAATGGAAAATGCCGCCGATCACATAGCCTTGATCGCTGACCTAAGCACACGTGGCAAAGTGAGTGACCGAAGTGCCAGCCACGGAAGACAGCCAGCTCAACATCTCGCGCTTTCGTTTCTTCATCCTCTCCATCGTCCACAACCACCACCACCCGCCGCCATGAACAACATTGCTCAGGTCAGTCTCCCTCCTCATCCCCACCGACTCTCGAGCTCACGGCGCGTGTCGCACACAGGGTGTGCAGGAGGCCCAGAACAAGGCCCCGCAGGACCTCCGGAATGTCGTGGACTTCCTGCGTAGCAGCAAGGCGGGCATAAAAGTAAGGGTGGGGGCACTCAACGGAAAGCGCACAGACTACTTCAAAGGTGAGCTAGCCCACGTTTCCCTCGCCCCTCCGCGTCATCCTCACCCCCGCGCCCCCCGCGTCCCAGGCAAATCTGCTATCAAAGCCCTACTATCGCCCGCGTACGGCAAGGTGAAGAACGTACCCAAGGTCGAGAGCGAGGACGACGCGCAGAAGCTTCTCGGCTCGATCGTCCCCTTTGCATACTACCTGCGCGTCGACCGCGGCCCGCCGGCGTCGAAGACCTCGCCGCGCGCGCTGCAGATCAACCAGATGCAGATGTTCCAGCCCGCAGAGTACTACGCCTGGTTTTACGAGGGCTCGCAGTGGATGACATACCTCGGCGGCGTGGCCATGCTCGCGGTCATGCTGGCGGGCGTCATGTTCCCGCTGTGGCCCCCCATCATGCGTCTCGGCGTGTGGTACCTCAGCATAGGCGTGCTGGGGCTCATCGGCCTGTTTTTCGCCATCGCCATCGTGCGGTTGATCTTCTACATCATCACTGTCATCGTCGCCAGCCCAGGAATCTGGATATTCCCCAAGTTGTTCGCAGACGTCGGATTTGTGAGTTCGCTTTTCCCCTTTTTGTCTCCCGCGGTGGCTGAAGTCTGAACCCGCGTAGGTCGAGTCGTTTATTCCACTGTGGGAATGGGACATGCCGAAGAAGAAGAGCAAGAAGAAGAGGGCCGACAAGTCCGATGTCTCAGAGAAGGCTCCCGCGAACGGCACAAGTACCGGCGTCGACGTCCGCTCCGTTACTCCAGACTCTGGCAGCTCACGGCCAGAGAGCAGACAAGCTCGGGTTGAAGACGTACCCGAGGAAGACGACTCATAACCCAGTGCTATATGTAGTACCTCTCCCGGGTGTATGTGCATAGTGCGGGTGGTGTTCTGGATATATGATTAGTTGCGGGATCTATTATACACACGCTCATTTATTTATCGACGAATCAGTCTCGTTCGCCCGCCTGAGTCGGTCCAGCCGCCGTAGAGCAGTGTCAGCTTGAAGAATGCCGTCACGCTGTTTGAGCACGAAGGACTGCTTCCGGCTTTCTGTGTAGAGGTTTTTTGCACTGTCCAGGTCCCCAGCCATCTAAAGACAGTTGATAACTTCTCGCGTCGGCCGAAATGAAGGCACATACCTCACGCATGGATCCATGGTTGAAAAGAGCTGCAGCAAGCACAAGCTCACAGTGCTCGAAGGCTTCCGGCTTCTCCTTCGTAGACGTCTTCGTAGCTTCTATAACGGCCAACGCCTTCTTGACCCACGCTTCCGCCTGCTGTCTCCGCTCTGGCGTCGGCGTGCCAATCAGCAGGCTATCTGCAAGGCTATTCATGATATCTGCGCCTGTACGAAACAAACCGGAACATCAGCATGTTCAGGCGCCACGGAGGCATATATAATCGATACCTCGACACCGGTTCTCCGGCGTTGTGTGTTTTGAGTTGGCCGGCATGAGCACAGAGAGCGCGGACAGGTACAGCGGCACGGCGTATCTGAGACATGACCGTTAGCCTTTTGAAATACTGTGACATGACGGAAGATGGAAATGGAGACGTACTCGGGTCGTCCGACGCGGTTGTAGAACGCGCCGAGGACTTGTAGCGGCGCGACGACGTCCGTTTTCTCGACCCACAGCGGGAGCTCGAGGTCTGCCAGCGCGACCTGTGTGTCGCGGTCCGCCGGAGACGATTCAGACACCCGCCCCGCCGCATGCTCGTCGCGGAGCACGCGCAACAGCTCCTCCACCGCATACACCAGCCACCGCTCCTCCTCCTCCTGCGGCTGCGAATACGTCTCCGCCATCTCGCCGAGCTTGTACGCGAGCGCGACGCAGCGCAGGCGCTCCTTGCCCGACAGCCCCTTCGCCGCACGCAGCTGCGCGAGCGACGCGGCGTACACCTCGTACGCCTCCTGCGGCTTCGCAAACTCTTCCAGTACACCTGCGAGCGCAATGGCGATGCCGGAGAGCTTCAGGTACGGATCCGCGCCGAAGCGTTCCAGCGGCAGGGTCTGCGCGGTCTCGAGGGCTCTGCGAACAAATATTGCGGTAAGTTCAGACGGATGCAGAACGGGCAGGGTGGAGAATCATACCGACGGAGAAACCGCTCGCTCATGCCGAGGTCGCCCTGGTTCTTCGCCTTGATCCCGGCGCGCAGGTCGCTGCGCACCTCCTTCGGCCACATCGTGAACATGCCGTAGAACTCATACCTGCGGCGCCGATGGGGTGAGTGCGCGCCGCGGTGGGAGGGAGGAGAGAGGGGGGACGCACACGCCGTATGCCGTGGAGGTTACCCCGAGGAGGATGAGCGCGCCGAACACGGTCGAGATGCGCGACTTTGCGGGGAGCGAAGCTAGAGTGCTCGCTGCGCGTCCAGCTGGTGCGAGGAGCGCTCCGGGACGGGCTCGAGGGGCGACTCGCCTACCTGTGCGCGCGACAGTGTGTGTCCATGTTGGGTTTAGCGTCGTCCTCAGCGTTGACGACGACGAGCACGAGAACATGAGGGTGTATGGAAAGCGCAGACTAGGACGCAGGCGCGGGTGCGCGCGCCGCCATAAGCGCTGTTGGAGCGACTTTGTGGCGTCGGCGCTTCGATATGTCTCCGCACCACGGTCTTATGTCTCCGTCCCAGTCGGTCACACACAGGAGGCACGCCAGGGGATGAATGGTTAGAAAGGGACGCGCCAAGTAGCGCTTGTGGGATGCCATAGCTAGCTACACTACGTCTATGTTCTGCCAAAAAATACAATGTTCGAGTTGATGCGTGCACAGTGTCCTATGGAGAGAATGGAGATGCAGACGCAGGAGCAGCGGTGATGTGTGGATATGTGTTTGGTATGGGGTGTGTGGGGAAAGCAAGTGTGACGGGATAGAAAATGAACGACAATGGTCACCGAATACCAGGAGAAAAGGCGGAAAAGAGAATGAGCCAGGGCGACTGCAAAGTTGCGGCGTTCCATAATTACGTGCGATCCGATGAACGTGATCAGCCATACTGAGCGGCGTGCATAAGATAATTAGATACTTATAGGGTCCATTTAACGGCATCTGGTGCGGCTCATGATGACACAGCTATCCTTGGCGACCGTTTCCAGAACCTCCACCGACTGCGTTTGCTCTTCAACTCGGGGGTCCCCCGCGCCTTCTCGGCCAGAACTGGGGATGCGGGCTGTTTGCGTGGAACATAGCTGATGTCTTCGCACTCCACCCCCGATTCCTCAGAATCAGGGGGCGTAGGGAGGCCTCCTATATCGATATACTTCTCGCTCTTCGCAAGAGGGCTTCCGGGACCCATGCCTCTTGCGCGAGGTGAAGGCGGGGAGGAAGAGCGCGACGAAGACGATGTACTTCCAGACATGACCAATGGTGGGACCCTCGAGCCGGCACTTTGGTACGGCGGTTCTGACTGGCTGACCAAAACAACTGGGGGCATGGGGGCATCCTCCGCCAGGATGACGACGTCAGACGCTTGTGCCAACAAGGCACGTGGGGTTGTGCGTGTGAGTGCTCGCGTCTGGCCAGAGTGTGGTACATCATCGCCGTCGAGAGCACCGCACAGGACAAGTTCAGCCAGCGAACAGTCAGATGGCCATGCGCCGTATGGTGATGTGGGGGCTGCGGAGGGGCTCGCCGTGATGGTCTCCGCGAGAATAGACGAGGTCATGATATAGGGCCGCGGACGGTCCAGTGAGTCGTCAGGTGTGCCGCGCGCGTCCATGGAGGTAGGATACGCGAATGAAATGAGGAAGGACTCCAGGCTTTGTACCAGCTTGGAACGTGCGAAGGAATTGAAAGAGCGTGTATCCACCGGTAGAACATGTATGAGATGAGCCTTCGTCGGCGCGAAAGCAAACGAAGATAGTGATTCTCCGCTCTGAAATGGAGGGGTGGGAGGGAGATACACGGAGGTGGTACTGCGGGTGCTCAAGAATGACTTGCGGCGCGACCGACTGTCCGTGCGCGGATGAGGCGCACTCGAGATCAGGAAAGGTCGGCTGATGGTTGTGGCCAGAATGGACTGCTTGAGCAATGCCTTGTCAGACACATCTCTTGGCAGGAAGTTTATCAGTGCATCGAATGGTCGTTGTGACGGGTCTGCGGCCGGCAGTGACGGGTAACGCGCCGAATTGAGTATCCTGGCGGATATTGACCGTGGACGGCCTGGACGGAAATCGGCTGTGAGCTGCGAGGAGGAAGAGGCTCTGGGATCCGAGAGCTGGGTCGCCGAAGCTCTTGGGGAGGGAGGCGTACTGTGCGAGCCTCTGAAGCGTAGGATGGACGACGGTGGGAGGAGATGCTCGAGACCATTGTCCTCTTCACTGAGTTCTACCGCGCCATACCCGCCGTACTTTCGCCACAGACGTCCTACGCGCTCCGCCCACTCGAGAACATTGACAAAACGCACAGCGCCTGCCTGCTCGATGGCGAGAGGCTCCTTGAGACGGAGAACCCGGACGGTGGGGAGAGTAGTGTGGGGGATTGCGGGTGGCTGGTGGGTAGCAATAATTATGAGGGAGTTGGTGAGCGGCTTGGAGGCCAAAAGCGCGCTGAGGTCGCTTGTGGTTGGTGCTAGACAAGGTTAGGCGTCGGGCCGAGACTGCGAGCGAGCAGAGATTTACCTCCGAGAACGAGGAGCACGTCGCGACGCGCCTGAGACACGACGGCCGGGAGAGAGTCTGCCTTGAGAAACCACGGCTCGCGGACGGTGGCCGCTGCGAAGGGGTCGATGGGGTGCCTGGGACGGAATGCGTCCGAGACAGCGCGGGGCTTGTCCTTTGTGGGCGGGCGCGGCGGGCGGGGCCTAGGTGAGCTGGAGGAGGCCATGGCGGGGGAGGCGGGGGAGGGAGGGGAGGACATGCTTGGGGGCAGCCATAAATCGGGGCCCCTGCGTTTTTGTCGTCATATCAGAGAGCCGTCGCCCGTCCGCCGAGTGTAACTCTGCCGAGCGCCCGGGTGCGCAGACAGCCGCGCATATGGCAGCCCCACTCGGCATGCCCCGGCGACCATGGCTCTGCGCCTCGCTCGTCCGCCCCGTCCCCGTCTCCGGCAACGGCAATACAACGCCCACGTCGCCGTGCCTGGTTAATTCACTTGCAAATCCCGCCCCGCGTCCCGCGGACACCACTCGACGCGTCGCCGCCGTCCCCGCCCCCGACGTCTGCGCAGTCGGATATACCTTTCGTGACGCGGCCGACGCCCCGAACGAAGCGCCAAGAGGCACGTTTCATGTGTTCCACGTATGGCGGCGGGCAGCTCACTGCTTGTGCCGTCCGCGAGTGTCGTTTTGCCACCTCGTCCCCGCGCGATTTCTTCGCGATTTTCTGCCGCGCCCGTCCTCCCGCCGAGCAGCGCCGCGGGCCCCTCGACATCGCTTCGTGGCCGCCCTGCAGCCCCCGAGCAGCACTGCGCCGTTCCTGTGGATGTACCGCCGCTGAATTTGACGTGTTTACGTGGCGATTCAAGGTCTCCCGCACAGGCAGGCAGTCCGTCTCTCGGGTCAGCATTCGTAATGTTCGCAGGCTAAGCCATCACTGTGCCCATTTCTCGTAAACGGGGGCGTAGACGCACTGGTTGTCGTCATTCTCACCACACGTCTGCTATCAACGCTGATACTTCGTCATATTAAGATGCGACGCGTCTGCTGCAGCCCTTGGCACCCGGACGAGGTACTGCAAACCACGCTTGGAGACAGCCAGACAGTACTGCGCATCCTCCGTCGCGGGTTCTCATGGGCCTCATGGGAATGCACGTCTTGATCGTCCAATTCGCTACCCCCTACTACCGACGAGACTTCAAATACCAATCAACGCCCGGCACGACTGCAAGGGTCGTCGGGCAGGACGGCGGAGCCCTTCCATCCTCATCATCGACGTGCACGGAGCCTTCTCCCTCGCCAAGGCCGTGATGCTTGATTCATTTCATTCCCATTGTCAGATCCTGTTCACCTCTTCGGATTCCGCCTACCCATAACTTCTCACCACGTCAATTGCACCACAGCTCCAACCCTGCCACATTTTACAAGCCATCCATATATCGCGGATCCCAAACACCCCACGGAATGCCTGCTCTTGCTCGGAAGGTCCTCAACTACCGATTACCGCGTCCCAAGCTCACCCGTGGTTTGGGTTCGTCTTGGGCTCAAGGCAACGCTGACTGACGATTCCCAGGTCGTCCTGACGGTCTCTATCGCGGTTATGACGCTATTCAATAAATTATCAAGGTACCCAACTCAATATCCCAATCGTTATCTCTACCAAAGTTCCAACCTTCACGTCACAGACTCAGGCTCGACAAACGTTTCCTAACTTTGGGGATCAGCCCACCGCCAAGCTGCGCCATCCGGCGCCGGAGACTCCCTTGACTGAGGCGTTTCTTGGAGCCTTTTGCCTCGGAAGCCTCGCTTTCGGCAACGGGGATCGTCGACGAGTCGGAGTAATCATCGTCTGCCTGCAACACCGAACATAGCGCAGGGATCGCAGCCGCGAAAGCCTTCTCTTGCAGGATAGCACGAGCCACAGCCAGCTCTCGCTCGCATTCTTCTGGATCCGTACACTTCGTGGCGAGGGTTTGTCGACACCGTTCCAACAAGATCGCGCTAGCAAGATACGCATTAGTACTAATCACCAATTCTAAATGAAAATTCAGCCTACTCGGTTGTGGCGTCGAACTCGGCGAGGAAATCCCGGGGTAGCCCAAACGCCTCCCTCCAGTCGTACGCAAAATCTACCACCGGTCGCACGTCTGTCTCGTCTCCGGCGAGGGCCAAATCTGGCGGGATCTCCTCAAGCGGCACGATATCTTCCCCGCAACCAGAGTCGCTATCGACGCTATCGTCCGACTCGTTCCATCGGTCTTCCACCAAGCGCGTACGATTCGGGATCTCGCTCCACCACTCGACGTTACCGTTCATCCATTCTAGCGTGGCATCCTTCTGGTCTCGCTCTGGACACCACCACCGTGCAGCCTCGACGAACAACGCGTGTTCGAGCTGCGAGCTCACCGCGAGCAGCTCAGGATCGCGCTTGCAGCCGGCGCCCGCGCGTATCCGCACAGCCGAGAGGGAGCGTGGCTGGAAGTCGCGTATGAGGCCTGTGCGGGAAGGGGGCTGTGGCACGATGTGGACGACGCATGTCATGTACGGCTTCGATTCGTCCGGGACGTCCACGACCTGCAGAGGGGTGTGTCAGTCCTAGCCGAACGCCGTCTAGCCACCACCACACATACCTTGCTCACGAACGCCAGATACCACCCCCTCGCCCGCCCTCCCAAACTACGCGCCACATCCCCGTTCTCCAGATGTGCTGCGGACGCCACAGGATCCATCCTAATCGCAACACAGTCTCCCTGTTCGGGGAATCGAACGCGGCTCTCTGACATCGTCTCGCAAGTCTCTTGAATCGGGTCTTGCAAAAGGTCTGGTGGAAGGGGCGGGGAAGGCAGGGCAAAAAGAAATCGGTGTGAATGCGGTTACCAGCTCAACGGCGCGGTTTATATACCGCGCCCCCTTGTGTACCTCCAGGCAGCCTTTGTCTGCACCGCCCCTTCTTCATACCACGAAGACGACGACAAAAAGGACAAGCTCGTTTGCCGCCTGGAGGGTGCTGGCGTCCTCGTGCACCGGGCCGACCGCTTGTTCGACGATCCTCACTTCGTTGCACCGCCCCGCAGCGTGGGTCGGTTCACTCGCGGTGGCCTCTTGGGTGCGACGCCACAACGGCGAGCCAAGATGGA
Organism: Bjerkandera adusta; assembly: GCA_027924225.1. Lineage (NCBI taxonomy): Eukaryota > Fungi > Basidiomycota > Agaricomycetes > Polyporales > Phanerochaetaceae > Bjerkandera > Bjerkandera adusta. The sequence goes on from BSCZ01000297.1 coordinate 347,552, forward strand.
CCAACCAGCCGCATCGACCACTCCAATGCAAGGAAGACGCGTGATACATCGTCCCCCTCACGACGACCGAATCCCAGGACTCAGCCATGCATACAAAGGGCCTCCAAGGGACGCCCAACCGCCCCAAGTACAACCAACCACCCACGACGACCGTTACACGCCGTCTCCGCCCGTTTCCACCCCCCATATCGGCAGTCCAAGCTGATCGTTGTTGTTTATCCTACCTACGTACTACTACAGTAATCACAGTCTCTATAGACGTCGTCGTCGAGCGTAACAGGAGTGCGGTCGTCAAGCAGGTGATGCGGGGCGAAAGGTCCTGGGGCGCGGGTGACACGGCCGGGGGGTGGGGTGGCGCCTGGGAGCAAGCGGGAGAGGGAGAAACGGGGAAATGCTGGTGGGATTGATATTGTACTAGTAATTTAGTCTCACATCAGAAGCAATGCAGAACCAGAGGTGACCGATCTGTTACGACGACGGGGGGAGGATAAGAATCAGCGCGAATGGGACGGGAAGAAGGCAGAGGAGAGAAGAGAGAATTGTAAATTGTAGGGTGAGGCGGGACACGCGACGGCACGGCTGGTCTGCGTGAAGGAAGAGGTTGAAGGGGAAATGAACACGATAGATAAGTGGGATCGAGAATATTATCACAACAGGGAGGAAGGAAACAGTACGAATGAATGTGATGAATGGTGTACTTTTTGCACGACACAAGGTGCGCAAAAACGCAGCCGGGGCGGAGACGGCGGTGCCATCCGCCCGCTTTTGCCCACTTCTCCAAAAACCCATCCCATGCGCCGATCCTCCACCGACGAAGAGGCCAATGTCCGATATTCCAGCCCTCGTCGTACCCCCAGCGCACATCCTGGCCGGAACCTGTGCAGGTGACCAGTCGACCCATAGTAACACAGTGAAAATGAATAAAAGGAGGGTCAAAGAGTGTGTATATGTGGAGATGTGAACAATGGAAGGTGACGAGGTGGGAGGTACTGACGTCTGCAGACATCCAGAGCTTCAACCCGTCTTGTTACCGTCCTTCTTCTTCTGCTTACGTGGCGGCGTCACAGGTCTTCCCATGTTAACGCCTCCGTAAGGGTACTTCGCCTTCTTTTCAGCAGGCTTCAATATCTGCAGGGTCGAATATGAGTGGTCGTCCGAGCGAGGAGAGTCTAATCACGCACCTGGAAGGAGCACAACAGTGTCTCATCCACGCTCATCATCGCTCCGGCGTTGTCGAATTCACCGCAGTAATTTGGCGCAGAGAACAGTGTGACAAGGTGTCGTTTTGCGAAGAATTCGTATCCATCCTCGACGACCTAGTAATGGTGTGTCAGACGTGTTATATGCGCATCGAACGACAGCGCTACGAGAGGGCTCCTGGCGATGACTCATGCACGGTGTTACCGCCCGTTAGGTCCGTCTGCACAAAAGCCACTCTGGAAGGACTGGAGAGCCGCATACATACCTGGTGGGCCCTACATATCAAGTCCATGTCATGTTTCTGCAGGAATCTTGAGACGACATCCGGCCCAAACGTGAACGACACTCCTCGGTCGTTCTCTGACCACCCCGTAATGTCCTTGTCCGGATCAGACCATAGGAGATCGCATAACAATCCTGGGCGCATGAAAGTGCATCAGCATAAACCGCATTGCTTCCCAATATGGCCAGTTGGGGAACAGAGCCCCTGGGAGAGACAAGGACGCACCGGTGTCGGGCACATCTGTCGGTCGCATGACTCTGCGGATCTGCTCCATCGACTGCAAATCGGGTGAGAGGCCGCCGTGCATGGTGAATATTTTCTCATCGATGATGGCAGCGATTGGTAGACAGTTGAAGCAATCGGTGAATGTTTTCCAAAGCTTGATGTTGTACCGCCGCTTGCCTGTGGGAGTACGAGCGCGCACAAAGTGGAGGCACGGGCCCCTGTGAGTCACCGAATCCGCGCAATGCAATCCGCGATTGACGTACATTCGTCGTAGAAGCCGTAGATTCGGTTAATGCTCGCGCACTCGTGATTGCCCCTCAGCACAAAGAAGTTCTCCGGGTACTTGATTTTGTAGGCAAGCAGCAGACATATCGTTTCGAGCGACTGCTTGCCACGGTCGACGTAGTCCCCTAGGAAGAGGTAGTTGGCTTCTGGCGGGAAGCCGCCGTACTCGAACAGCCGGAGCAGATCGTAATACTGTCCATGGATGTCTCCTGCGGAGGAGGGGCGCGCGATGAGTGCCCACCCGGCGGGGGGTGAGAGTTGAGTACGTCGTCAAGAGGACACGTACCACATATCTTGATCGGGGCCTCCAACTCGAGCAGTATGGGCTGGTTGATAAAAATTTCGCGGGCCTTGGTGCAGAGATACTTTATCTCGTACTCCTGGAGCTGGACGGGCTTCCCTGGGCGGTTGCCGCGTACTACGGGGGTGAGCAGAGGGGGTGTCGTGAGCGGAGAGCGGGGTTGGGGGCCGCAGACAGCTCACCTTCGAGCAAGCGGTCAATGACCGAGTCAAGATCGATCTCTGTCGTGGGGTCTGCCATTCCAACGTCTCCTCGCTGTCGTTCGTCGCGGGTGCGTGTGTCCGGGCGGTCGTACGTTCGTCAGAAATAAAGGGAAAACGGCGGCGCTGCGTGGGGACGGGCGCAGATGTCGTCTGGCACGCGGACGGGTCCGGCGGTGATGGGCTGGGTTTTGGCGGTGACCACGAGCAAAAAATGAAGGCGTCGGTGGTCAGCCGGCGGCCGTCGCGGTCGAAGAAAAGTACAGAGGTGAGGAGTACGCTGCGGCCTGGGTGTGATAACGAGCGTTCGATGCAAGGCCGTCCCGCAACGGCAACTGTTACGACCTCAGGGCGGAGTTTACCACCCATACAATCTGCGTCACAGTCACACACTACAACGCGCTTACCCGGTAACAATGTGCTGCTATGGTGGTAACACCTCGGACAAAAGCGCGTGGCACAATCGATAAGTGACGTGACACGCGCCGCTATTCCTTATGCAGGATGCTCGAAAGATTTTCGCTCTCCGCAGGCCCAGACCACGCAGTCAAAAAGTTTCGGATCGTCTTTCATCTTCCCCCACGTCGTCGACGCACACCCGATCTTGCATCCGTGTGGCGATAGATTGTGAGGCACAAAGGAGAAGCCGTGTGCCAGGCCCTGAACAATTACAAGTACAATCTGGGATATGCACCCTCGTCAGGTGTGGCAAGTAGCAGATGCGGATAGATGATGGTTCGTAAGGTACTGAACAAGAAGACTCGATAACAATGTAGAACGGTCGAGACGCAACGAATGTGTGTGTGCGGGGATGAGACGACTGTATAGTGTACAGGTGAAGTGGAGTGGTGTACATCAAAGCATAGAGTCCACGGGACAATCGTAAATGGGGAACGTTGGGTCCAGGGAATGAGATGCGACAAGCGGCAGATCACGATGCTCGAGCCGAGGTTGACGACGTCGACGCATTTGCACTAGCAGAGCCGCTCGCTTGGGCCTGGGTCTGGTCCTCTGCGCGGCGAGGTCTACGGCGGCGTCTCCTACACCACAGTCATAAGCCACTTAGCCACCAAGGAGTAGTGCGATTCAACTTACCGAGGAAACATCGGTCCCTTGGGCATCGGTCGCTCGTCTAGGTCTAGTGAGACGTTGGTGGCGGCTTGGATACCCTATAAAGAGTCTATCTCAACCCTCGCCCCACGAGACCGGAGTTGCGCAATGCTCACCTCTATCCACTCTATCACGGCAGGAACGTCCTTTGCCTGCAAGAGGAACTGCTCGCCTTCCATGCGTATCCGTATCACATTCTTCCGCTTCAAGTAATCACTGGCGAGTCCACTCTCTGCTCCCTGCAACGTGTACTTGCGTAGGAGGTCTCTATCATCATGCTCGCCCTCTGGCTGGTGCGCAGTGGTGGAGATGGAGCTGAAGTGTGAGGTGGCTGGAGTCGTGATGGGCGTACGCGGGCTCCGAGGGCTTGACACGGAGGTGGTCGACGTGCTGCCGCTGGTGGCGGTATTGGAGCTGTCTCCTGACCCGTGTCTTCCTAGAATGCGCGACGATGCGGAAGACGACAAGCCCGACCGAGCGGAATCCATAGACTGTCTCCGGGGCGTGGCTGCGAGTGTGCTCCTGCTGTCGTCGCGTGGGGTATCGAAGCTGAGGCGTGACCGTGAAGCGGACGTCGGTACGCCCAACCTATCGTTCTTGTCCCGATGCGCCCGTGAAGGATGAAGCAAGCTGTGGAGCTTGGAACGCGACTGGGATGCCGCCATGGATGTCGACGCTTGGGGTTCAGTACTCGCACCAGCTTCCTCCTGTCGTGGAGATGCATCCGCCTTCGAGAACTCGCCGCGTTGCCTGTCCGACTCCCTGATCGCGCTGACCCTAATCGACCCAGCAGCGCCGATCGCTCCGGGGTCGATGGACGTTTTGTCACTCGCACCCACTGTGCGCTCCCACCAGTCCTCGACAACGCCGTTGTGCAACTTGTACACCTTGAACATGGTCCCCTCCAACACGCAATACGCACGCTTCCACTTCCGATCCCTCGACTGAAAACCTGGTGCTGTGAACTCCATCTTCCGCGGCATGACAGCTGCAAGGTAAATCGAGTTCGTGTACGTTGGAAGCTGCTCCCGGCCTTCCTCCTCGCGCGGTGAGATATTGATCGGATTCGCCCGTGACTGGAATTGTGGATATGGTGGCGGCTCCGTCGCGTTCGTGTACATCGGTAGTGAGCGTTGCCGGCGAAGCTTTGACGGTGTTTCATGGACAGTGTTAGCAGCGGCTGCGTGAGGCGTGTCGCGTGTCGTTGCAGCGGTATAATCTGGGGCGCGACTTTGGCGGTTCTCTGCAGGCGTAACCTCTTTCTCCTTCTCTTTGCGTGATATTGAAAGTAAGTCGACCATACTCTTCGACCCCTGGTGATATAGTCCCGGTCGAGGTGACGCAGATGGCATTGGTACTGTCCTCGGACCGAAATCGCCTTCATGATAGTCCACTGGTTTCGGCGTGCGTGCGCTGTCATGTGTCGACCCGCGCGTGCTTGGTCGTGAATGATGTTTGGAAGAAAAGTAGTCTGCGTGCGGCTGGGCTGCTGGCGCCGTCGTCTTCCGGAACGGCGCGATCGGAGTACGTAGGACGTCGGTAGGAGGTAGAGGCTCCGTGGGCGTGAAATAGAGCGTCCCGCGGTTGGCTTCCGCAGGATTAGAAGGCCCGGCACCAGGTGTGGGCGTACCGAAGTTCACGTCCAGACGCGAGGTATCGACTTCGGGAAGATGCTGTGGCGAACGCGGGCTACGGGAGAGGGACGGTGGTAGCGGAGAACGCAACCGTCTCCCCATGGACGGAACCTCAACGTCAACGCTGGGTGAACTCTCCATTTCATCCTCACTGGGGTGGCCTGGCGTTGAGCCCTCCTCTTCCTCATCTTCTTCTTCCACATCTTCCATCTCGTCCAACTCTGCGTTCTCATGGTCGGCATCTCCGGTTTCACTCGGTCCTCTCAGCGGTAAAGCCGGGACGCTACGCAACCTAACGGGGCTACGAATCTGCGCCTCGCTAGGAGGCGGTGTCGGCGGAGGAAGTTGCGGGAGGTTTAGAAGAGGCATGGGCGGCTGACGGTGAACGATAGAGGGCGTCAGGCGAATGCTGCCCTGGGTGGCATAGCGAGCCATCATGGGTGCTGGGAGAGACGCCAGCCGTGGATGTAATGGTTTTGGCGTAGCTGTACCAGACGTGGATGGGGTCGTAGAGGAGACAGTGGGTGTACTTGCACCGGAAACCGATGGTGTTGCATTCGGAGAGATAAGGTTACGTGAGGGCAGTGATTGTGACCGAATAGAGGGTGTGGCAAGGACTGCGGAAAGCTGCCTTGGTGTTGAATTACTCGACTTCCTTGGCTGTGATATCGGAGAGGGCGGTGTTGAGCTGACGCCAGCAGAGGACGGTGTACTTGAGTCGGACAGATTTGTTGATACATCCTCATTCCTCCTAGTAACGGATTGTTCGGAAGAGGACGATCGAACGCTTTCAACAGCGCTGTGGAATGTCTGATAAAGATATCATTGGTTGAATAGGATGCATTGCGATGTAGTGTATTTGCAACGTACTCGGATGGAATCGTGCGACTCAGTATCTCCAATACTACTCTCGACGCTGGCGGAAGATACTGGAAGACCGGTATCGGCCGTTTGCGAGGCTAAGGGCGGGCTCGAGGTGGTCGGGAGGGGAGGTGGCAGGGGATCGTGTGAGATGGGCAGGCCCTCCACAATTGGGCTCGGTGGGGTTTGGGTGATAGTGGGAAGTCCAGCTGTAGGATTTACATGAGACACAGCAGGGGGATTTAGGCTAGGCTGATGGACTGGTGGAAGAGGTGTCTGCAGGTTTGGGATAGCACTGGCCCGTCGACTGTTGGGCAGGCTGGGGGAGGTCGGAGAGCATTCTGAGCCTTCGTTGTCGGTCAACGACTGCTGCTCGGTGCTGACGCCTAGAATCGGCTGAGACATGCCAAAGGGTTTGTTGCCGAGTTCCATAGAGCGCGCCTGACGCGGAAACATCGAGCCCGACCTTCTTTCCTCGCTCTTCCGCCGCGTGTGTCGCAGCATCGTCATCTTTTTCAAGAACATGCCCGTGCGAGTCTGCGGTGCACGAGTCGGATGTACAGCGTTGGCGGCATGAGAGGCGTGCGGCGACGGCGATGAGACGGAGACACTTGCCATGAAGCGTGAGCCTCTTACGTCTACGGACGGCATCGAGGTCGAGCGAGGCGGACCCTCGACGACGACGGTGTGTGTGGAGGACATTCCGCTGTGCAGGACAGGAGGAGGTGGTGGGCAGACGACCGGCGGAACGCTTTCAGGCCTCTCTGGGACCGGAGCGGCGGTCGGTCAGCCTCGGTACGAGTGAATGCTTCTCGAGGTGATTGATAATGAGGACGCGGCTGACTATTGGCTAGAGCACGCGCTGTATGCGGGGAACGTGATCGAGAGAGCGAGCGGACGGGCGAGGGAGAGGGAGGACGGAGGGAGAGAGCTGGGGGCAGCCAACGCCATGAAAACAAGAAAAGAGGGAAGCCACAAGGCTGGTACAAGTTGGGATGCCAATCCACGGCCTGGAGTCCGCAAGCGCGGAGGCACCCACTCGACGCGCCCTCCGCTTCTGCTGTACCTCTCCGTCCGCGCGGCCCCGACGTCTGTCTTCGCGGCGTACGTCCTATCTGTACGCCGCCTCCCTCGAGCTATGGCCATCCGCTGCGCGTCCTGAATTTCTGTGTATTTTCTGGCCATTTTCCGACCGTGAAACAAGCAACTTCGTCATAGGGCACGCAGCATCGTTGCAGATGCTCCAAGTTCGTCGGGAGCATGACCCGTTACTCATACGCCCACCAGGTAGGCCGGCCTGCAGGTGGTGCTGCCACGGTCTTGCCCGTCGAACGCGTCAAAAATAACTTTCCATAGCAAACATGTACTGGGCACGGATTCTCGGTGACTTACGAATGTTCCCAACATATATACCCAGGTTCATACGGTAATGTTTCAGGCCTCGCTGCATACCTGTACGCCTGACCGTGGCGTCTCTGTCAACCGTCCGCTGCTCATTGGCTACGAACAGGTAAGTCGTCTTGTTCCGCACAGTCCCGATAACTTACGTCGATTCGCCCCAGTCAGCCTCCTCAGTCTTTATCCCGTGCCTTGGCGAGGCCTTCTTTGTGCTCGCCACGAAGCAGCGGTTGCTTGAAATACACCATTCGCTGTTCGAAATGCCTCAGCCCCGTCCGTTCTCGCCTCGAAAGGCAAGGTCTCGTCTCCACATTCCGGGAGTCTATATTCTGGTTGGACTATCAATAGCTCATGTCCCGCCCGACTCCAGATGCTGCGTTTTGTGGAAACGATCGAGGCCTATACCTACTCCTGTACGCCCACCCCCCGCTGCGGTCCTGGTCACGTCGCACGCTTCAGATGGAATTACACCAGGAACATGTTCGCCGACATCAGGCAGCAATATTGTGCTTCGGCTCGGTGGGTGAGGTCTCGTCGGGCAAGTGTGACGCTGTTCGGCGTCCCGATCCGCGACGTCATCACCGACGTAAGTCCTCTCCATAAATGGAAATGTTTGACTGATCGGGCCCGCCCAATCGGCGGGTGACGCCCTGGTGGCGTCGCACTAGGGCTCGTATGTCCTCCGTTTCCCCCCGGCCTATGGATCAAGATTTACAGAAAGGGATAGCTCCAGATGTGGTAATGTCAAAGTATGCTTGTAGGTATGTCTACTGGTATCATGGTGAGGAATTGGCACTTCGCTACGACTGGGGGTCGAGGCGGGGATTCTACAATTAATGGTCCGTCTTTCGGTTCAAAGCACTTTCAGGATCGATAAATAATGCTCGCTTGGAGCACCAGCACGTCAAGTCTCAGGAGCGATTCCTCACATAAATGATGGGCTGCCAGCTCCCTTGCGCAACGTGTCTCAGGCCGACCAACGTAAAATCGTCTAGTTGGCCTCCCATGCGGTAGAAATAGCTCTGGATCGTACATGAGTGCATAATCTAGCACGCTGTCTGTGTAACGACGTACTCTTAGGGCCTCTGCAGTTGCTTGCGCGGCCAACCGAGCCAATTTATTCTTGCTGATAGGTTCTCGGGTTTGCGTCTCTCGTCGAGCATTTATGGCCTTCACATACGGATTCTCAAGGAGCTGGGATCTGTGTCAACAGTGTCGTAAGGGTGCCGTAGGTGATTATACTCACGTTGACCCGAATACTGATTTTTTGCCCCACGTTTCTGCTCTCCGTCCAGCAGCAGTCCCACTCGAGCCGGTAAAAGTTTTGGTCTAACATTTCTCTGAGGGGGATTGGGTTCCCGTCTACTTCAAGGAACGAGATGTCGGGCTCTTTGTCGAACTGCCATGGTGCCGCATATTCTCGTTGGCGCAACTCCGATGAGGTGGCTCGGTACCAACTCAACGGCGAGTTCTGCGAAAAGGATGAGCAGACATGCGGTGTGAAGACGGCGTAGTCACTAACCTGGTATGGGCCCAATGCATACGAGAACGAAGACATTGTATGAGGTTTTCCGAGACAGTAGGTGTAGTAGGGTGAGAAGAGATTGTGACGTTTCTCCGTCTACACTGCGATTCTTGTATGCCCGCCTCCCTCCCAGACACATAACATATAAGGCTGCCGTGCCGCGCGGAGTATAGCGATACACCCTAGACTTTCAACGGCATGTACTAGGGAACTGCCCCGAGGTTCTAAGATTTCAGTCGCCAATTTCGGCTCGCCTCTCGGAGAGGCATGTCAGAAATTAGCCATCAAGTGACCATGGCGTAGTCAACGGTAGCTAGTATGCTCAGTTCAACCAGGGCCTCCACAGGCCGTCTAGCGTGAAGGCTACTAAGTTGCCTCGGGGTCTAGAGCATAGTACACCTATCTCATCGCCCCCAACACTGCTCGATCAAAAGCGTGTGAAACTAATGTCCATCCTTTCCTGCGTGGTCGGAGGCTCGGTCAGGATATGACTCGTCGGGCTACCACTGCTGTGCACTCACATACACAGCGGTCACCTTCTATTTGAATTATCTACCATCGTGCCGGCCGAACACGAAAAAAAGCGGTGGCGTTATAAGGTTGAAGTCTCAAAGCTGTGTTGCACCCGAATCCATGTTACGGTTCGAAGACTACAATAGTGATTCGCTGACCAAGGGCTCGATCATACCTTTTACTTGGACCCTCAGCCTCCGTCATGAACGGCAGGAAGCTTCAGTGCATTGTTAGAATTCACGTGAGATCCGCAGACGACTATTGAGAGCGATCAAAGCGGTGCGATTTACTGGTCCCAAGAGGCTTAGGCGCATGGTGCAGTGCGTATGAACAAACGACAGAATTGGGTTGATAGAGGTAAATAGACACATCCTAGACACTTGTACTATGCGCTAACGCTTGTGGGACTCGGCTTTCTCCCCGGATTCGTATTTAAGAACTGGTTCTGACATGAATGATTGGTTGCCAGCTACCCTGCGCGACATTTCTGAGGCCTACCAACGCATATTCTTGCGATAGCCCACCCGTCTGTGCGTCGTAGTTCTGGCACGGTAATTTAACGGGCGGTTCACTCCAACGCAAGAATTGCACGTACATCCAAGGCGTCCGCCGTCGCCCGTGCGACTTCTTGGGCTAATTCATTCTTACTTTTGGCTTCACGGGTGCTTGTCTCGTGGCGAGCATTGAATGCGCTCGCGAACCGGTTGCCACCAAGCTTTAGGGCGTGTGAGTATAGAGCTTTTTATGAGCTCCAGTACTTACTAGGACTCTGATGGTGATTTTTTGCCCTACGCCTTCACTCGTCGTCCAAGGGTGAGCCCACTGGGCCATCGAGAATTGTTGGTCAAGCATGACTCTGAGGGGTATGATATTTCCGGCCTCATCAAGGAATGCGATATCGGGTTCTTGATTGTATGGCGCTTGGGCATCGTACTTGTGTTGGCTTAGTTCGTCGGTCGTGGCGTGAAACCACCTCGATGCCAAATCCTGTGTATGCCGTGAGTTTATGACACGTAGAGAGGACGTGCTACCCACTGGATGTGATGCGCTGGCCAGACTGGACATTTCTACGCAGTTAGAAGATAGTTTGAGTGCAAATTTAGTGGGGATCGCAGCTTGAGCTCCCTAAAGTTGCGGGGGCTCTACTTATACGTTTCTTGGCGCCGTCGAGGCAGCATTTATCATATTGATGAGCCCCGAGCCCTGATGCTTGTATTCGTTTAAGGTCTGCACACGTTGGTCCGTACTCGTGAACCTATTCGATGCGCGTTAGAGCCTCGGGAGCGCATGCTTTTAGAAAGTCAACGGTCTTCTCCGCCTGTGAGCCGCTCGAACAGGCGGGTGGAAACCTCGTGTGCCATGAGTTGCTTGATTATCGCACAGCCACGACTACGGATGGGTTAATGAGTGTGTGAAGGACGAGACATGATTGCGCGGTTGCACTTACCACCTGTCATGTGCCGTAAGCTTTCGTTGGCTGTGCACCGAGCCCAGCAGGCAGCATTCTGCTAGAAGTCTTGGGCCGTTGAATTTGTTCCCGCCCCGTTAGTCTAGTCAACGACGCACGACTGGGGACGAGAAGCCATCAGTATTGGATTGCATACGTATCGCCCAAAGACTCTATCAGGCCATACGCGAGGGAAAGCGCAACCAGACATCAGGCATAAATAAGAGCGACATGTTAGGCTTGAAAAAGTCAAACACACGAGTGCATATATAAATAAATAACCGGATATATTACCATATCAATTCAGAAATGCAGGTCAAGCTCAGCCCTCCTCCCGATATCCAGTATGTCAAGAACGGGCTTTGACATGGATGATTGGTTGCCAGCTACCCTGCGCGACGTGTCTGAGGCCCACTAGCGCACATTCCTGCGAGAGCCCACCCATCTGAGCGTGATATTCCTGATGCAGCGATTAACAGACGATTGACTTGAGCACAAGAATTGCACGTACATTCAAGGCATCCTCCGTTGCTTTTGCGACTTCTTGAGCTAATTTATTCTTACTTTTGGCTTCACGGGTGCTTGTTTCGCGCCGAGCATTCAATGGTTTTGCGAACCGGTTACCACCAAGCTTTGGGCCATGTGAGTATAGAGCTTTTTATGAGTCCCGCTGCTTACCAGGACCCTGATGGTGATTTTTTGCCCTACGCCTTCGCTCTTCGTCCAAGGATGATTCCACTGGGACATCGAAAAGCGTGAGTCACGCATGACTCTAAGGGGGATTATATTTCCGGTCTGATCGAGGAATGTGACATCGGGTTCTCGATTGTATGGCGACTGGGCATCGTATTTGTGTTGTCGTAGTTCGCAGGTCGTGGCGTAATACCAGCTCGATGCCGAATCCTATGTATGCTGTGAGTTGGTGACAAGTAGAGAGGACGTGCCACCGACTGTATGCGAGCCTAATGCATGGGCGAGAGAAGACATCGTGAGCTATGCAACGATGGACCGGCTGAGATGGTGGGGAGCTCATCCTGTTGACGCTTTTAACGGTTCTGAAGAGTGGATGTTTGATAACATCGTTTGCTGGGTGGATTCATGGATAGTGATGATACGACGTACTAAAGGTAATACGACGGACGACGTATGCCGGGACCACCGTTCACGTTTTGGATTTGCGGAATTCGCTGCGTAGATCTTGAACTCAGAAATGCCTTCCAGAAAGGGCACGGTTGACGAAATCAGTCTGAAGTAGCCAGTGAACAGCGTAGAATCTTCGGATAGCGCCCACCCACGAGGCCAGAAAACCTACGAGACGCAGATGCCGAGGCGTCGTGGTAGAATTGATTCAATTTCTCCAGAAATCGGATGCGTTCTCGATGACCCTGAAGTTGTGGCGAATGATAGCAGAACCCTGAGGCCAGAAACGATTAGGTAGAACTCGTTCGCGCATCGCGTGTCATTCTGGAATTTAAGACAGATCCGGCATACGCCTAACAACTTTCCCCTCGTTCTTCACATGAACTCGGAGCCTTTCTAGCAAAGGAGAATTCTGCCAGCGATCGGGAGGTGTGCGCTTTCCGGTAGCCCAGTAATAGATATCCCAATCAGGTTCATCCATCAACTACACAAACAATGTCAGTCAAGAAATTTGATACCAAGACGGAAAACGCACCTTGTCGAACTCCTTCAGCTCGGCCTCGCCCATGAGCGGCAGTTGCTCCTTCGCGAACGTGCTGAGCAGGAGGTCGCTCTCCAGCGTGCCGCGCTTTCTAGATTGATAGACCAGCCGTGCACGCATGGTTTCTACCAGTTCCCCAGGTCGTGGTAGGGGTTCCGGGGGAGGCGTGTCAGGGGAGGAAGCTGTCGACGCGAGGTGCTCAGGCGAATGCGGCAGCGGCCATGGGTCCTTGAGGCTCGAGGCGGTCGCGGAGAAGCAGCGTGCAGGACGGCTGCACGCCGCCAGTGTACGAGTGATCTGTCTGAGAGCCATGGCGTTCGTGGCGGCCTCGAGGAGTGCAGAGTCGTCCTTGAGGATGGATGGACGTCGCGTGAAAGCGCGCGGCAGTTCGGATCGGGAACAGAGCGGGCGCGAGATCAAATGATGGACGGCACCCCAAAGAGAACAACCAGCGAGCTCCGACGGGTCGCCGACTCTCTCCGAATTCGACAGCCATTTTGTTCTCACCAGCTCCGCGACCCCCAGAATATATCGAAAGCACCGCTGAATACTATTTGGCACCGCGCTGAATGATACTCGCCCTAACGATTCACGATGTTCTGTGAGTTGGCTCACCATACCGTATCTAAGCGGTAGCTAGAGTTTGAGTGAAGTGGACGTGAGGTGACAATTAGTGAGCCCGTATTTTTGCAGCCCGCAGTCGATATATTCGTTAACAATCGATCCGTCGTAGGGCTCCGAATCAGCACTGTGGACCAAGTCCTCTCTTCCTTTTGTGGCCATTCGGGTTTTGCACGGCGCGTGTACACATCAAGAGGTAGCAGAAAGCGGCAACAACACGTGAAGTTGGCAGAACGTGCAATTGTTCTTCGAATGAGCGGCCTTGTTCTCTTGCCTCGCTTGCGACGCCCTAAGTTTGGGCCCCGAAGAACATTCACACACAAGGCAGTGGCGATCAGGACATGCGGGCGCTCTGCGAAGTCTAGATAATGGTTACGACAGGCGTGTCCGGGCCAAACTCTTTCCCTCCATCCTCCACCCAGGTATGTGGCGAGTCGCTGTGAATCATCTACGATTGACGGCAAGCCTAGTCGCGCATACTTACAACTAGCTCGCAATGGAAAAGACCTACCCTCTCATCCCCCCAGTCGCCATAAGCGCGGTATTTCCTGCCCCGACGGAACTCTTCATCGTTCAGCTCAATCCGGTGGAGATGGCAAAGCATCTTCAGACACCCGGTCTTGCAGAGCAGCTCGGTGAGCTGAAGTGCGGAAAATACCTGGCAATCATGTTCAGGGTGTGTCTGACCCTTCATTGTGCTCTTCATCACCGCTGATCACCATACGATACCACAGTATTTCGAAGCACCTACCGCAGAGAAGCCTTGGATCCTCTGCGAGATCTTCATCACTCGCGGGATGTCTCCGTCTCAAGATGAGATCGACGCCGGCAAATCCAGCGACGTACCGGCACCTACTCCATCGCACAGCGATATAGACAACAAGCTCGACCCCAAGGATCGCGACGACCCTCTCTCTAAACACGAGAAGTCTGTGTTCGTGATGCAGAGCATCCTCTGTCGCATACGCTGCCCACCTTGCAAGCTGCCCAGGTTCAACCCACAGCTCATGGACGATAAAAAGGTGTTCACCCCACTCTGGCTCGCTCTAACAGACTGGGACATGTCCAATAGGACGAATGACCCGCCTAGTGACATAGAGTGCAAGAATCTCCTGCTCAGACCATCCGCGCGGCCAGTCTTCCAGCAGCATATAAAAAGCGAAGAAAGAGAAAAGGCGCTTGCAGGATGGGCGGAGGATACTCAGGCTCTGTACCTTTTACCCCATTTCGAGGTCTCCTACGATCTCGGTCAACCTACCCACATAGTGGGAATCAACTGGGAGGAGGAGCACAAGATCATAGTAAGGTATGCCGCCTCACGCACTCGATGTAATATACCCATTGAGCCGGAACGCGTACACAGCACACTCATGATCGCGAATCCAAGTATCCCAGAGAATGCGTACATTCCCGTCAAGGTGTTCGGCGAAATGGCCGTCAGAGAGCGACGGTGGTGTATCGAGGATCCCGACTTCATCGACCGCAATCACGTACCAGGAAACTGGAATACTTTTGTCCAGGTCAGCGGTGGCGAGGAGCATGCCTATGAAAGGATGAGACTACTCAATCGAGAAGGCGTCAGAAAGCTCTACCACCCCCGCCAGAAGACGCTTATTGGAAGAGTGCGGCGTGAGCAGCCACATCCGTGGGGATTACAGCGCACCGATTACCTGGAAGCATGGGAGGAGTTAAACGGTGTCGAGAAGCCGACCGATGCTTTCCACGTCTTTGCGCCGAGCGACGCGGTCAAAGAAGCCGACAAGGTCATGTTACGAGCTGCAGGTAAGCTTCTGACTCTAACCTGCATCGTGCTGTCTGACCGCCGAACCGTAGTCGCCCCTGCTACTACATCACTTCGGAGCCGACTCAGCGCGTCGTTCTTCAATACTGTTTGTGGTTTACTCCATAAACCAACAGAGGCACCTAGTGTCGATGACGACAAACTCTACGTGCCGTTCACTAAGTCATGGATAGGTCTCAGATCACCTTGCGAGGAGACCCCTGAAATACGGAGGCGTAATTTCAGGGATTGACCGATGTCTTGTGGTGGGCATAATGTTGGGTTTTCTGCACTGTTCCGCATGAGATCTACGCAACCACAGATCATGTATTATAACGAAGCACTAATAGCACCCCCAACCAACTCCTGGACCTGCCCTCGTGTGCGACCTCGGCGAGCCTCCCAAGTGGGACGCTGCCTCACCAGCGTAAGCCATAATGATGATACCGGACAGTAGTGCGAAGGGTATATAAACGTGCATGGCGTAGGTCCGTGGGGAAATTAAGAATTATAGTACAGTACGCCGAGGTATGGCCAACGAGTGTGAGCCGAGCGCCATCATGTCCCTTCTCCGGTGGCTCTCGGCTTTATCCTCTTCAACTTCTCTTCGTACCGCTTCAGGAGTAATCTCTCTACCCAGCCGCTCTTGGGGAACGCCTTGTGCCATTGGTTGTGCAGGTGAACAGAGAAGACCTTGCCCAGCACACGGTCAAGTCCGCCGCCCTCCTCTCTGCCCATGCCCATCGCCCAACGACCATTTGATGGGTCCGACGCGAAGGGGTCAGGAAGGCGGTTATCTAACCGGCATGACCGGCCGTCTGAGAAGCAGAACGGAAGGACCTTGAAAGGTGGGATGGCCGCTTCCAACAGACGTCGCCAGAGCTTGAGATACAGCGTTGCACCCCAGTCGGTCGTGCCCGTCCGAGGCGGGGGACCACTCGCCATGATGTGAAAGGCCTCGCAGAGGTATGGCGAATGTTGATGGAAGTTCATGAGGGCGCCGTTGAAAGGGATGTAAACTTTGTCTGTGACGTAGGGATGAGCGATGCGCTTATTTCGTAAGACGAGGGTATTACTCACCGTAGCAGTCCCATTGCGTGACGAACTCATGCTCCACCAACGGCGATAGATCCCGCGTGAGCAGCGAGTCCATGTCCACCCATACACCTCCGTAGGCCCAAAGCACCAGCAGCCTGACCATGTCACCGTCTATCCACGCCTTTTTATCCTTCAACTGCAATAACTTGCTGCCCTGCAGCGCGGTTCCCCGAGCCAGCTTGTCTAAGTCGACGAGCTTGAGCGTAAACGCGTCGGGGTAGCGGCGCATCCACTTCTGCACCAGCTTGTTGGTGCTGAGATCGCCGTTGGACCAGAGGATGAGGCGCGCCGTGTCGGTGTTTTGGGTCGCAAAGAACGACTTAATCATCCACTCCTGCCGCTCGCCAAAGGTCGCCAGGTCACTCCGCCAGTATGTGTGGTACTGTGTGCGCTCGTCGGGCGGAATCCACTTCGCAGGGACGTCGTGCGAGGTCTTGATGGTGCCCGCGAAGTTGTAGCAGTCCATGCCCAGACGCATCGGCATGCCTGCGTGAATCTCGTTCCTCTTCGCACCGTAGAGTGCCTGGGAGATGTTGTATTTGTTCGAGACGCGGTGGTCGTCGAAACAGCCGGAGAGAGGCTGGAGAACCTCGACCTCGTTCCGGATCCAGCGTCGCGAGTAGAGGGCGAATTCGACATGGGGCTCCCACAGCGTGAAGAACACGTATATCGAGAATAGGATTAAGGGGACTAATATCTTGATGTCTAGGCGGGTATATCGTCGTAGCGGTCGCGGTATCGTCGAGGAGTGGGAGAGACGTCTTGCTCGCCATCTGTCGGGAGCGCGGTAAGCCAACGTGTCAGCAGGCGCACTCCCACACCGAGCCGCGGGTGTCAGGTGTGCGCAGGGCCTGGAGGATGTGCGCAGACAGATTAAGACACAGGAAACTCACAGAGGTAGCTTGCCCTTCTCTCCTCTTAGCATTTTTGTGCCCAAGGCACGAGTGAACGCAGAGGTCCGCGGGCTGCCTGTAGTGGCAGGAGTCGTGTACGAGTCTCGTAAAATCGTGGCTGGGAATTAGTGGGCAGGTAGATGCGGTGAGATGTCCAGACGTAATATAACCGGGCGAGGGCATGCGAGGGCGGGAGGCAAGAGGCAGTGGTGGATATCAACCAACAGTCCGCGTCCGAGCGCACGACATTGCGCACTTCATATTTTTACCAACAACCGCCTCGCTTTCGAGGCCATGCGCTAAAACCTCACAGCGCTCGCGATCACCGCAAAACAAGCCGCATTCCATTGCATCTACGCTAGCCAGCCAACAGCACACTCCCGCCCAGGCAACAGGCACGGTAATAAACGGGTGTAGCGATAGATATACTCAAACACGGGCAGAAGCAGAAGAATGGGAAAACACAACACAGGCGGTGTCCACGTCCGCGACACGCGTCGTCCACCGTCCGGTAAACGTAGCCGTCCAGAATTCCGCCGGACGAGGGTATGGTACAGAATATGCCTTGAGCGTTGCGTGATGCCGTCCAACTTGCGAGATGCTTGGGTTCTGACTGCTTGTTTTGCGCCTCCGCTTCACCACTCACCACCTCCACCGCCTCCTCCACACCGCTGTCTGTTCCGCAGTACTCCTATCGCGCAACGGGCACGCCACCACGGTACGCTCCCTGAGGATACCCTCCCCGACCCTGGTTTGCTGGCTGCGCAACATGATTTCCATTCGGACGGCCTTGTGGGGCCGAGCTCTGGTATACAACCTGCCCTGCCGGCGAAGCCTGCGAGGGGGTGGCCTGTCTCTGTTGGACGGGCGCCTGGGGTTGAGCCTGAACTTGTTTGCCCTTCTGCGGTTGCTGCGGCTCGTGCTCGTTGCTTGCCCCAGGAGCGACGTACAGGCCCTTGTCGATGGTCTGGGGGATAGGCTGGATCTCCGTGCCCAGCTCTTGTTCAATACGGTAGAGGTTGAACCGGTCCTCGTATGTCACGAGGTTGATCGCCAGACCCAGGTGTCCGAAGCGTCCTGAGCGACCAATTCGATGAAGATAGGTCTCCGAGTTCTTCGGGAAATCGAAATTAATGACGACGTTTACTGCCTGAATATCGATACCACGAGTGAGGAGGTCGGAGCAGACAAGGTTACGGCAAACGCCCTTGCGGAAGTCGTGGAAGACTCGGTTACGGTGAGATTGGAGCATCTTCGCGTGGGAGTAGAAACATGAGTAGCCCAGTTCGGTGACTTTCTTCGCCAAAAGTTCGACACGGTTGGTTGAGTTGCAGAAGATTATGGATTGGTTGATTTGTAGCTGCGAGTATGTCAGGAGCCGTCATGTGATAGGTGTAGAGTAGCGTACCTTTGAGAAGAGCGTGTTGAGACAGTGAACCTTCTGCCTCTCCTCGACGTAGGCGTAATATTGGGTTACACCCCGGAGTGTAAGTTCGTCCATGAGGTTGATCTCGTATGGAGATTCCATGTGCTTGTCCTGTCTGAGAGTTAGCAAAAATTATCGTGGCCATAACGGCGAACGCACCTTGAAGTCCTTCACGATCAACGGGAAAGTAGCACTGAACAGCATGACCTGGCGGTCCTTGGGAAGGTAGGAGAGGAGTTGTTCCATGACAGGAGCAAACTCTGGCGAGAGCAGCTTATCCGCCTCGTCCATCACGAACACGGGGCATTCGCTAAGGTCTGCAACGTTCTTTCCCGCCAGATCTAATATACGACCAGGTGTACCGACGAGGACGTGGACGGCTTCGGAGAGACGTATGATGTCGTCTTTGAGAGTAGTGCCGCCAGTCGTGACCATAACCTGGAGGTTCATGTGTTTGCCGAGTATCTTGCATACCTGCGCCGTCTGCAGCGCCAGCTCACGAGTGGGTACCAGCAGGAGGGCTTGGATCTTGTTCTTGTTGATGTCAATTTGTTGTAGTGAAGGAATTACGAACGCGGCCGTCTTGCCTGTGCCGTTCTTGGCGCGGGCGAGGACATCTCGTTTGGTGAGGGCAATGGGAATGGCTTCTTCTTGGATGGGCGACGGCCGCTCGAAGCCAGCCTCGAAGATACCCATGAGTAGCTCCCGTCGTAGGTGCATGTCTTCGAACTCCAGACCCTTCGTTGCTGTCACGTCTTCTGTCTGAGGACGCATGTCTTTTGGTGGGGGCTGGAGACCGGCTCTCCATGATTCGCCACTGTACGAGGGGTCAGCTGGAGAATACCAGTGACACGAACGCAAGACATACGTGGTAGATGATGAGGGGCGTGCTTGTTGGGACATTGTGAGTGCAATTGGAGGGGTGTATCAATGTGTTGTGGTAAGGGGTTGATTGTACGCGTAAACGGCAAGAATCGGTCGCGGGGGCAAGATCCCAGACGACAGGTGTTGTGCTGGTCGAGTGGTGGTGAGGACGATGAGCTGGAGTGCTCCTCTGAGAGTTGGCTGAGGGGAACAGCGAGGGACGTGTTGAACAGGTGTTGGTTGTGGACAGAGACGAGAAATCACTCCGCCAGTGTTGTCCATGGCCTTTTCTTGTCCATTTACGTAACTTATTCTAACTAATTACTTGTCGGCCACTCAAATGCACCCGAAAACATTGCCACATGTTTATAATCGTCGATAGGATGCGAGTTATGGTCGTGTTCCACGTATACTGGACAAGCAAAGTCTGCCAACTTATACGGCTGAGGGCTCATCATTCTCAACATCAATATCTCATATCAGTCGTTCAACACGTCCAGCTTCCACATTCGGGGAATGTCTACCGACACAGCCGGTCGTCAGAATACCGCCATTTTGTAGCTGTACCATGATCAACGAACCTGAGGATATATGGGTAACACCGTGTTCCAAAAGGCGCAGGTGTGGTCCGCCTCGGTGATGTTCCCAGGAATCGCGCCGGTCAGCGAATTTCCAAGCAAGCCTAGCGACGTCGGATCGTCGGGATTGTATTGCTTCCATCCCGAGGTTTGCGGCCCCTTGAATGGATCTACGCCAGGTTCCAGGTAAATCCCCCTCGTCGACCGGACTGCAGCGCACCTTTGATGAAATTAGTCCAGGCATCGACCATGATATCCGAGACTCTGATCTCCTCCGGTGTAGCAGGCACGAACGGAGGGCTGAGGACGATCAACCGCCACTGCCCCATGACGAAGCGAATATCCTCGCCGTGAAAGGCGCCGATTCGTGTTCCGCGAGAGTTGAGGTTGTCGGCGACCAGATCAAAGCGGTAACGCCATACGGGTAATTTCAGTGCCCTTGTTCGTTCAGTGGCGAGGTTGTGCATGAGGCATTGCATGTGGGCGTCGCGCCACATTTCCGATGAAGCGTTGAAGGCAGAAGGAAAGGCGGCAGAAGGAACAGGATAGAGTTCTTCCAGCTCAGTCAAGTTCGCCCACGGGAGGTTGAGATTATTGCTCTTGCTGTGGGCGCATTGAAGGGATGATGAATATCGAAAAACAGAGAGAGACGCACCTGTATGCTACGATATCCAGAAGATAAGCTGTTGGTTCACCTTCCACGATGAGCGTTCCTTCGTTCTGCAAGCACATGAGATGGGGGTCGCGGGCAAAATAGAAGGCATAATACTCACGAGGTTGGTGCCTCCGAGCAACGGGATGCGCGCTGTGTGGCCTTCCCGCGTCAACTTCACGAAGCTATCACTCATTTAGAGCAGCGCCGTATGGGATAACTTGGCACCCACTCCTTGAATATCGTGATATTGTCTGTAACTGGTTGGAACTGTGTTCCGCTTGCGAGAAGTACGGTCTGCAGATCGGTCGCCGACTTTGTACGCAAGCAGTCCAACAGCCCACGGCCAGTAGGGCAGCTCATGTTCGAAGCGATTTTGCTAATTTGATTGTTCAAGGGCCACATAGGTTGTGATGCTTCATCCGGCTATGAGACGTCGCATGCTTTAGAGAGGTCGAAGAACTCACTATCTGCGCTTTGCATGATAGCAGCACGTATGATCGGGTCGTGCGCAAACGCGGTCATGTATTGGTTCGTCATCTCTGAGAAATTCTTGGTACCATACCCGAGGACGTTCAAGTACGGACCCACCAGCACCAACGGATTCGCCTGGAAAAAGGTGAGTGGTACTTAGCAGGCGCAAGACAACAATTCGCACCTCCAAGAGTAATTCTGGTCGGATCTCCGCCGAACTGTCTGACATTGTCCCTCAGCCACTCGACAGCGGCGCGGGTATCGAGGAGACCGAAATTCTGAGTTTCTCCAGCCTCTGCAATTTCGGCAGCATGCGGATAGCCCCAGAGTGACAGTCGATATCCGAAGTTGGCAAACACGATCCCCTGGGGCACGATGAGCAGTCAGAATTCAGTCTCGTCGACAACTCACCTTAGCTGCTAGGAACGATCCATCGACCTTGGGGTCCGAGGCGGAGCCGCTATCGAACCCGCCTCCGTACGTGTAGAGGTACACAGGTAGGTTGGAAGCATTATGTGGGGCCATGATGTTAATCAAAAGGCAGTCTTCGCTTTGAACTGAGGTACCGTTGCCGCCGTCCGTGCTACGATCGTGGCGTCAGGGCCGTGCCAACTCAAACTTGCAGGGCAAGCACTCACCGACCCTGCATACAAGCAGGTCCGAATGCCGTGGCGTTGATGACATGGCCTGTCTTGACTTTGACTGGCTGAGGAGGCCGCCACCTATTTGCACCAGAGGTGTCGTCTGCGAAGGGCACCCCGAGCCATTTGTTCAGCGGAACTGAGGTCGTGTTCGTGTCGAGGAAGCCTTGGAGCAAGCCCGACGTGGTATGAACCAACAGATTGGTACCAGGCTTAGATGAGTCGTCTGCAACGACACGCAATACTGCGAGCAGAACGCATCCCACCAACAGTAGAGGACGCGCCGGATAGTGCATACTGACGAGAGGTTCGGCCTGCTGTACGTCGACCTCGACGAGCCTGTTCAGCTCTTATGGTTCGGACACAGCTCGGTAGGTACTCGGTGGAAGTTTAGGCCGTGCTGCACACATTGTATCATGGGCTAGACGCAGAAACGTCGTCGTCTCTATACGATGACTGTATGGAGCATCTTCGAAACTATTCATCGATCGATCTGGGTTTGGATGACGACCAAGGTAAAATATAGCTCGCACCTCATGACATCCCGGGAACCTGTATTGAATTGGGCTATCAATAACAACGATTGGTGGACGGTGATTGGACAACGAAAACGCAACAACAACAGGCGCATATATGATATCTAGGAGCAACAAGTTGATCAGGGCCGGGCATCTCTATCAGAGAGTGGTACGTACAAAGGGATACGGACGCTTCAATCGACATCATCGTCTGCCTGCAACGTCGCTGGTTCGGCGACCTCGCGCTCGTCATCTTCCTCATCTTCCAGAACCTCGATACCCACACACCAAAAGACCTTCCCGAGGGGCTGGCCCGTTCCTGCCTCATTTCGCGGAGCGCGGGCACAGCATACGAAATAGATCGGTTGACCGTCCCAGTATTTCATAAGGTCCAAGGAGAACCCGCCGGGCAATGAAAGCTGCACGCCATCTGGACTGAAAGACATGTAGTCGTAGCAGAAGTCGGTGGTTATAACGTCCTACGAAGCTGCGTGAGCAAAGCTGAGCTTACGATACATGGGATTACTCACGTCGGGCCCAAATGTCACACTCTTCCTGAGCTCCACGTCTCTGAAAAGCGTTCGCCGAATCTGTTCAGAGAACGGTCTCGATACATTCTGCGGCTCCTTCCCGTCCTTGAATTTGAGACAGGAAGTATCTTCCTCGAGCGGTTTGACGGGTGGGAATGGAGGCACGTTGTGCAATTCATCCCGCCTATGGAGGGCGAGATAGGTCATTGTCGATATTAGAGGAGATAACGCCCATGGTTTGGTCTTGGACTGGAGATCCTGTTCCAGCGACGGATCGATGCACCTTCGGATGAACTTAGGTGTAAGCTTCTCATGGAAGTGAGTTCAACGCACTGCATGAAACCCGTAATCGCGCTAAAACCCCATGGAATTGGCAGAGGTTTGTCGAATACGTTCCCAAAGAGTACGTTGTCCGCAGAATACTCCTGTAGGAACCGACCTGCTCGACCACGCGTGAAAAGCCATACGATCACGCTATGCTTTAACACGTACCTTGCATTTGAATGCTCCAGGTCACATCCTTCCTCTCCTCCTGGTCAAAATACGAACTATCCGGAACCTCTCCGTCGGGATCCGCAAAGTTCTTGATGTAAACTGCGATGTCCCCTTCGAACCATTCAGAGGCAACATGGAAGGGCTTGCCAGAGTTTGCGCTGATTGGCTTCAGGTCGGTGGGGGATTGTCCAGCGAGGATTCGGAGTCGAGGCATTGTTTAGTGGGGGGAAGTAAACGTGAGAGGGGAGAGAGAATTCGTGCAGCCATGTTGACTGACAGCAGTCGCTCCAGACTCCAGAGGGAGCCATCGCCGCGCGTGACGTCAGGCGTCGAAGATGTCACGCATGAGACAGCTGTCACGCCTGCCACGAGGCTACCAACCTCCCCGCGCTTCAAGTCGCAGCGACTGGCCCGAGTGTAACTTGAGTGACACCACATGGACTGCCACGGCTTAATCAAGGTATTTTACAATGTTCATGAATTTGTAGCGCTACAAGGAATCACTGACCGATAATCATGGTCGCAGCGATGTTCGCCCTTTGTCTCTGACACAACTTCAGAACCGCGGCAGCCTCAAGCTGAACATTCTATACGTCTCCGGCATTTGCATACAACACCACCGGTACAATTCCATGACACATAGGGGATAGATCAATCGTTTCTTTGACGCGCTTTTCAAACTTCGATCGTCCAAACTGGGACATAACTCGGTTGCGCCTGCAACGAAAACGATCGCAAGCTCCACTACGTCGAGAAGCCACCCACAGCCACAACTGAAAGCAGCGACCACGGCCATCCCGTGACTATGTTTAACGACAATCAACAAGGTCACGAGACGGGGGGTCGCCAGAACAACATAAAAGAGAGCGATTCTGCAGCTCAAGGCTCTCCACCTCAGTTGTTCCTACTCTCCCCCCACTTGCAAGGCCTGTCGAAGGCTTCCCCACCATAGGGAGTTGCCAGGGCTGGGTTTTCCTACGGTTCGTCTCGTCCCTTCGGTGGCGGTGCGTTCCGGAGCTTCCCCGCAGGTGGGCCGGATTGAGATGGAGCGGCGGTGGGTCAGAGCAGGCCACCCCTAGGTCTAACCATGATCTAGGGCTCCGTAAGACTCTGCTGGAGGAGGGACGGCCTGGCACGCCGTCCTGGTGCTGACTTTCGCGGAGTCTCCGGTGCGAGTAGCGTACCGCCGATGTCGGTGTAGGACGTGAAACCAACAAGCACTCTTGCCAACAGTCGTGGCTGTGGTCGCTGTCGTAACGTGTTCATGTATTGTCGACATCATATATGGTCGGGTGCTGTACTGTACTGACCTGCTCGACTTTTTGGGAGTCGGTGTAGTTGGACTAGAACTCGGGATAGTGAACGAATATCAACTGACATAATGATGCAGTGCACGGTCCTAGTACAGCTGTACGCAGGGTCTGCTCTCCATTATTTAGTTGGAAAATACGGTCCTCGTGAACGATAGACTGCCAAGACCCACTGCGAATAATTCGTGAGTATCAGAGCGGCACGAGGTGGGGAAAATGACCTACGCGCAGCGGCGTTTGTCTGTGCATATCCCGACACGGCAATGGGGTTGGACACCGCAAAGGCACTCCCCTGGCTACTTTTGTCGCCGTTACCATAGGGCTTCACGAAAACAACAATCGAGTCAAATCAGTCTGCCCTTGAGCGACTGCAACAAGACTTACCCCTGCAGTACGAACGGCAAGTGTAGAGTTGTCGACGATCACGAAGGTGAGCTGGTTGATCAAAGATGTCTGGTAATAGCTCTGGTATCCCGCGCGGCCGATGATAGACTGGATGTACTCATTGGCTGGTGAAAGGCGAGTGTGAATAGGAGTTTGACTCGGTGAACAAGACGGGCATACCGCCCAGGGCAACGTTGGTGACAGGCTTTGAGCCATGGACCTGAGTGACCCGTGTGCCGTTGGCTAGTTCGTACGTGAAGCTGACCCCATCGACCTAGACTAACATCAGCACGCTGCCCGAGATGACAGTAATGAACACACAATCCAACCAGCGGCGATCCCGATATTGGTGATAGGATGGTTTAGGTTGAGAGCGAGTTGTCCAGGATAGCCCACACCTACACAGTCATGAGGGTCGTGAATCGGACAGCGAGGATGGGTATACGTACCAACGAGGTCGTTGAAGTAATCGCCACGAACGCCACCGAAGAGGGGGCTTTGCACGACAGAGAAGCTCATTGTAACGAGGCTAGGGGGTTCAAGGGGCGAATGCCTCTGGGGAGTTTGGCGAATGCACTGTCCACCATTTATACTGCCTTCCAATGATTAATGGCTCTCGAGCTATGTTCGGTGCTTGACGTCTTGCTTTCTCATGTCAAGATCAGCACTGTAGTCGGCCTCGCGCATGAAGTATTGAACGGAAGACACCCATTGTCCGCTGACTTTGACCCATCAGGACGCGGACGGAGAATAGCACTTGCCAGGATGTCTGCGTCAAAGCCACGCCCCGCGCGGCTTCAGAGCTTCAATCATGGATGGTCGAACGGAGAAGAGGATTGCTTGACATACCCTACCGACGCCAGTGGTGGATGCGGCATATAGAGTTGCCTCGAACGGGTCCCAGTGAATTGTTCTAGTCTGGCAGCGAACGCCTTTATGAATTATAGGTGTTGAGGGCAGCCGACGACGAACGCATTCCGGGAAAACATGTCGACGGGCCATAACACCGAGTGACACGCACCTAATAGAAGCCGGGCAATCAGTCTCCGAAAGACAACAGGGAGGAAATGAACGAGAAACATAACAGCCATAAAAAGGAACCGGTGACAACACACATCTGCCGCTCCGGCCTACAGAACGTAGGCGGCGAAGACAGATGGGTGTTGTCACAGTAGGAAATCCAGATGTCCGTGTTATACAAGGTTAATTGAGGTGTCCAGGCAATATATCATTCTTTAAAGCGCTGATAGAGCTTCTCTCCGCCGTCGCTGTCGTCGTCGACCCGCTCGACGACAACGCAAAAGAATACTCGACCCCACGGCGTCTTATTCTTCGACGAGCCCTTGGCGCGTTCACAGCAGACGAACCGAACGGGTTGGCCATCCCAATAACGCAGGAGGTCGATAGCGATTCCACAGGGCAGGCGGAGTACGATGCTGTCCTCCCCGAACTCGAGGTAGTGGTGGGAGAAATCGGCAGTGATCATATCCTGTGGTAATGCATGAGAGTAGTGCAGCGATAAGGGAGCATATACGACGTACGTTGGGGCCGAACACCACATCCTTACGTTTCTCGGCGCTCTTGAAGAAGGCCTTGCGCTGCTTTCTGTGGTGATGTGGAACATCGAGGTGGCGTGTAGAAGTAGAGCTTCTCGTGCGCAGCGAAGACATATCGTCTGCAACCGGTCGGCGGGGCGAGGGAAAAGGTAAAGGTGCTTCGCCATGTTCCAGGCGGGCATGATGTATGTGGGGCATGGTTGCCACGAACGGAGAAAATGCCCATGGACGCGATTTCGAGGTCAATTCTTCCTCTAGCGTGGGGTCGACGTATCTTCACGCGTAACGTTAGACAGGACAATGACCCCCGTTGTCAAAGAGACGTACCTCATGAACCTCAGGGCAGCACCGAACCCCCATGGTAGCTTCAACGGACGGTCAAAGATATTTCCAAACATGATATCGTCTGCGGAGTGTGTATGTAGGAACCTTCCTGGAAGGGGGAAGAGGTCGGTGAGGTAGCTACATGGAATGCGCAGCGTACATACCTTGCATCTGGATACTCCATGTGATTCCCTTCCGATCCTTGTGGTCGAAGTATTCACTGTGCGATTGCGTACCGTCCGCCCAGCCCTTGATGTATACAGCGACTTGGCCCTCGAACCCACTGGACTTGACGTGTACCGGCACATCCGAGTTAACCTCCACAGGTGTAAGGCTCGACAACGAGGGACCAGCGAGGATGCGAAGCCGAGGCATATGAGACAGAAGCTAGTGGGATGTAAAAGGAGTGGAGGGGAGGAGGCCCCTCAGATTTAAGGGAAACGGAGGCGGTACAGTGGGATAGCCCAGCTACCTCGTGGCGGAAAGGAGAAAGGGTTGTGCGGGTTACTCGAGACGGTTGCAACGTTCCGTTCACATCGGCGTTCGCCGAAGGCTATTTCGGGCCATTTAGTCGGTGCGTCGCGATGCTGCGCACTTGCGCCGCGCCGTCATCTGGCTTTCCGTCAGGCTTTATTATCGCTCGCGCCTGACGAGTGCCTTCGGAAAGCTGTCTCCTCGTGTCATTCCGTCGCCCGTGGTCGATGTTGTTCGCTGCGCACGGCCGCCACTGCATCCCAAGCTGGACGGATGACCGGAGAGTGTTTACGAGTTCCCCTGGAAAGCTGGTTTGTCGTACCATTTCGCCATTGTGAGAAATGCTGCGCATGAGGCAAGGCAGTAGCCCAGTAGAGCACGCCTTGAGGCCTGTACGGGCAGCTCGGCTGTCAACATACA
Organism: Bjerkandera adusta; assembly: GCA_027924225.1. NCBI lineage: Eukaryota > Fungi > Basidiomycota > Agaricomycetes > Polyporales > Phanerochaetaceae > Bjerkandera > Bjerkandera adusta. The sequence goes on from BSCZ01000297.1 coordinate 375,253, forward strand.
TATAGGAGATGCCACGCCACACCGGCTTCGACGACTGCGACTTGACTGATATGACGTTTTGTCCGAGGTGAATAGAGGGATCAGGACAAAAGACGGGGAACAACACTTACAATCTCATCTCAGATGATCATGTCTCGGAAATGGTTTGTCTGAGCTGAGGTCGGAACACGGGTGGCGTGGGGAAGCATAAAAGGCGGTAATTTGGCCTGCTCGAGGAATCCAATAGCCATGTAGCTGAGGCGACGAGGTACGGAAGCCCTTCCTCGACTCCTTCAATTAAACAGACCCATCTTCGCTAACTGAGAGTCATACGGGAGACCTGTGAGAATTGCATTCGCGATGATAGGTGAGCTGTTGTATCATGACAGAAAAAGATCGTAACAAACGCACCAGAGCTGTATTGAAGGCAGAAGGGGATGGGGGACGGAAGACATGACCTTGTGAGCGACTGAAGTACAGCGAGGACCCTTGTTGATGCAGTCCGACGAGGCGTGCGCTCCCGAGGTCGAAACACCGGTCGTGAGTTGTGACGAAGTGTTTGAGGGCCGGGCAGAATTCCGATGTCTCCAGCGGCTCAACGGAAAGCGGCGCCCGCCAACGCAGGGCGTCGCGTTGGGAGCGCCGTTGTGCTGTGACGACCGCTCTCATTGGCGCGGGTTTCGCCGGACCAGGCACATCACCCCGAAAAGGCAGGGGCTTGCCCTGGTCCAGACCGCCTTTTTCCCGGAAAGGAAATGGGGGGGGAGCAATCAGACTCTGGGTAAGTTTGGGCCTGACACGGACAGACATCGCATCCGCCCGTGGCCTGCTGGTCTTAACCCCGCGTCTGGTGGCCGACTCCTCTTGTCCTCCTCCTCCTCCAGCCCGGTCAGCTCAGCCAGGTCAGCTCCTTCTCCCCCTTCCATTCATCCCCAGGGGTTCACACCCCCCCTCTTCTGCCCCTCGAAACTGAACCCCGGCTGATCATCTCGATTCCACACGCCAGGTTGCACAGGGTTTTGTGATCGTCATCCCAAATTCTCGCCAGGCAGACCCGCTGCTTGAGCCGTCGCTCCTTAACACCACGCTCCTTACGGCCTCCGTCCTTTGCTGCTGCCTAGATACCACGTCGACGCTTTGCAAGAACCGCGCAGCGTCTGTCTCACACCAGCAATCCCCACATCGTACATTCTGAGATGTTTACACCACCACCCTCTCCCGCTCCACCACGGACTTTGCGATGTGAATCACCACCAAGCGATGCCGACGAAGAGAGCAAGCAGTTCCTATCCGTGCCTTCTAGGCCTCTTATGAAATCTTCGCCGTCAGATTCAACGTCAAGGGATGCACAAAACCCTTCTCCATCGTCGCACGCCCCACGGAGATATACTGCTTCGCTCGAGGAGAAGCGTAGCATCGCCCGCCGTACGAAGTGGACTATCCTCCTCATACCGGCAGTCCTCATGTTCATTACCGCTACGACCCGGTACATTTCACACCCAGCCTTGCTGGACGCTCTCTCAGCAGACTGGTCAACGAGAGCGGGCGACTCTTCATTGAGCTCGCTTGACCTCCACCTCCACAAACGCCATGCAAACCCGGATCCTGCTCCACAGCAAGCCGACACTGGTACTACACTCTCTGCCTCTGCGCCAACTGAGAGTGCTTTAGTCACCGCTTCTTCCGCTTCCGCGTCGGCATCGGCATTGGCGTCAGCGTCGTCGTCGTCTTCAGCATCACAGACGATTCCGACTATTCCGTCAGCGCCACCAGTTCTGCCCACCCCCTTTCCTCAACCACTCGATGTCTCGCTATCACAGAACTTCACAACCGTGGGATGCCAGAATTTCTTCCAAAACATGACGAATTCATCTCCGTTCCGGTCGTGTAGAGCGTTCTCGCTACTCGTCCAGACGTCCAGCCAATTCATACAGGTGAGATACTCTTCCTCACAATACCGTTGAGTCGGATCCCAGCAGCGTGTATACGTCTACGGCAATCATCCCCGCCTGCTGGGGGAGTTCATCCTGTCTCACGTCCTTTCGATGGCGCCGAATGTTCTCTACTCCAATGATTTTCTGTCGTCATCAGAAATCTCTAACCAACTTTGCTTTTAATCTCTGTCCCGCTCACACCCTTGCAATTCATCAAGCAGGCTCAAAGCAACGTCACAGAACTAAACGCTGTTCTTTGGGGGACGTGTAATACCGATACTTCCTTCGATCAATGCAACACGAACATGGCCGGGTACGCGAGCACCCTACAAGATGTCTGTTCCAAGGAGCTTAGTCAGAAGAACGCGATCGTCAAGCAGACTTTGAACGGTACCGACTTTGTTTGGCTGTCGGTCACATGCACGGGACTGACCGCTACCATTTTATAGGGCTGTTATCCTACACGCTCATGCGCAACACGGCATGCCTAGCGGACCCAACGACGAACGCGTACTGCTACGTCGAAGCCGTGAACAAGGCCTCGGATTTGTACTTCTACAGTCTGCCTTTCGGATATGGCCTGCCGAACTCCACCGTCCCCTCCTGCTCAGCGTGCACGAAAAGCGTCATGAGCCTGTATTCGCAGAACCAGAATCTGACGACGCTGGCGGGAGTGTATGCGTCGGCAGCATCGCTTGCGAACGAGAAGTGCGGCGCAGGATACGTGCAGATCAAGGCGGTTAATGGCGCGGGGGGAGAACCTGTGGCGATGTTTAGCTCGTGGATTCTCCTAGGTGTCATCGCATTCTGGGCTCTATGGTAGTCGGTGGTATAGTTATGGTATGTTCATTGGTTTCTGTCGGTTTATTCAATGGTGATCTCAATCTACTGCTCAGGTTGTTGGTCAGCATTTCTGTGCCTCGGGGGCACACGCACACATTCATGCATATCAACGAATTCTGCACGGACTTTGACTTCTCGCCGGACACTAATACTGTCACTTCGTTATACCCCCTATCCTATTCTCTTCGTATTGGTTCCTGAGGGGTATATTACTACTGTTCTATTTATTCGTCGCTGCTTCTGGGTTTGTTTGTTTGCTCTATGTCTTTTTAATCCGTCCTGTATCCTGTAGAAAGGCTTATGTCATATGCGACGCCACAACGTCTGCGCACCGGCGGCCCCGTCGATCACTTGGCTTGGTGCGCGCTCTTTCCCTCTTGCCGTCATTGGCGTGGGGACCGCGTCCAGATCTTGTCTCCAGTCTGTTCCGCACGACCACGACATGAGCCAACCACAAACCAAGTTACCATCTTAACCATTCACTGACACCCGACAACCATGTTGCACGACAACCAGCCGACACAACCCTCTCATGTCGACTCTATGCCCTACGTGAAAGAGCCTCTGAAGACGCTTTACGTCGCGCAACGCCTGCTCACGACCCTCCTCCTGGTACCCATCTGGGTTATCCTGTACCTCCCACGTTCGCGGCGTCCGCGACGGTCGTGGTCGCTCAAGCAACTCATCGCGGTCAAATTCACCAGGCGAGTGTACAAGGTCACAGAACTTGCTGGAGTGACGTGGGGTACACGCGACCCGGACACGCCATGCGACAATAGCAGCTTGAAGGAGACCAGGTTCGAGTGGGCGGAGCCCTTACATGAAGATTATAGGTCTGGGGTGATAGCGGACGCGGAGGTACCCTTCAACCGAGTGGGCATGTTTATATGGCCAAAGGTGAAGCCTGCAGGTACGTCTCCTTACAAAAACATTGCTACTCCGCGTCGTCTGAACTTTTCTACCCCAGAACCTAGACCGGAGGACGCTGAAACTGGTAAACAGCCTATTGTGGGCATCTTCCTCCATGGCGGAGGATACTGCCACATGTCTGCTCACGAGAACGCCGCGACGTCAAAAATACCTAGAAGATTATCGAAGGTCAGATGAATTGAGTTACGTCGTATATGCCTCTCATGCTTAATTAGCATCCACCAGGACAAGGCGTTCGATGAAATATATGGTATGGCACAGCTGCGGACTCGGGTGGTGTCGAAGACTTACTCTCTACAGCTGTGGAGTATAGGTTACTCCAGCATGCACCGTTCCCAGCCGCTGTACAAGATGCGGCAGCTGTGTATGCACATGTATTACGACAATACCATTGTCTATCGAACATATCCCCTGGTCTAGCCTCTAGTGAAGAACGTCCCAAACCCACGGTCGCGTACGGCGACAAAAGTGATACTTCTGGAGACACGCTCGTCGCCGGTGGTACCAGCTCCGCGAAGGTACCTACCAGGAAGCCTTGCAAGATTGTACTAATAGGAGACAGCGCTGGTGGAAATCTGGTCCTTGCCCTCGCACGTTGGATTAGAGACGAGGCTTTGCTACCTGCGCCAGATGGCCTGCTGCTGTTGTCGCCATCATGCGACCCATGTAAGTCCCCCTGTTGATCCCGGACATGAACGGTGTGTTCACAATGTATTGCCAGCGCATGCATTCCCTGAAACACCCTCGTCCTACATCCCACGACCCCACGCATCAACAGACTACCTTGTGGACACCCCGGAACCCCGCGCGCTGCTTCAGCGTACATTCCTAGGGCACCACCCGCTCGAGATGATGCACAGTCCCTACGTCAGCCCCGCCTCCCACAAAGTGTTACGCGCATTCTACGGGGACGTCTTTGCTACCAACGTGCAAGATCTCACCATCGCGGCGTTCGACGACGAGATGCTCGAGAATATCCGCCAAATGGCCACAGCGCCCCCGACACCTTTCGAGCTCGTCCCGGCGACACCTCCAGTGACCCCGGATGAGCGTGGCCCAACGTCTCTAGCGCGCCCTGTCATGGCTTCTCCGCGCGGGCTCAGCTTGTTCACCGAGTTCCCGAAGGTCTGTGTGGTGCTTGGCGATGCAGAGCGTCTCGAGCGAGAGGTTATGAAGTTGATATCAGCTATGGAACACGATGGTGTACGGGTGCGTACGATCAGGGTCGAAGATGGACCTCACGATGTCCTCATGATGGGGTGGTGGGATGAACGAGTGAGGGACCGAATCTGGGGAAGCGTTGAAGGCTGGGTGAAGGAGATAACACACGCAATGTAGATTATCCTATGTACAATCAATCTTTGCTCCTAGCAATTCTCATCCAAAATTCATGGCCGTGCGTTGTTGTTACACCCTGAGGCAATCCAGAGTTACGTCTGCAGACGATGATTACTACGTATACAAGTACCTCTAATGGTATCTTTTCCATCGGAGCCCGCGTACGGTAGACAATTCAAAATCAACTTTCACCTGTCCACACCCGGTGTCGCTTCACAAGCTCGGCCACGATGTCTTCTTCTATTTCTTTAGTTGTGGTCTCCGACGGATCTATCCGCAACCACGACTCGGAGAACAGCGATGCGTCCAGCCCGTCGGAGGCGTCCTGTATCGGCTTGCCACTCGCTGGCGAGACGAACACTACCTCAAACTTACGCCGGTGTAGGTCGTTCCCGATGACGACCTGGTGCCCATATCGTGCGAGTGCTCCGCGTGCCTTTGGAATCAACAGCCCCTCGTCCGTCTCGAGCTGAGAGATAGACCACAGTATTCAGTAATCCGGTCTGCACGGGCCAAAGGGATCGGCGCACCTTGAACGAGACGATGTACCCTTCTCGTGACCACTCACTGACGAGGGGCTTCAAGATCTTCGGGACCTGATCCATTTCAATGTGCAGGCTTCCCTTGCCCGATTGAATCTTGTGTTCTGACTTTCGTCGTCAAATTCGCGCGTCAGCGTGAAAAGACAACACGCGACGGGGGAATGTGCATCTCACCATCTTTTGACGGGGTAGGAAAAAGTCGCTGACTGCCGCTGCGAGATAGAACATCGCGTGCCGCCCGAGGGAGACGAGCTCCTGCGAGACAGCGCGCAGCAGCCAGAGGTAGTCGTTGACGGTGACGAAGGTCAGCGTATGCAGCGTGCCGGCTGTGTGTACGCGTTTGTATGCAGTGAGAACCTCAATGAGTTGGGGTCTTTCGGTAGACTTGACGTCGATGACCTTGGAATCGTCGACATCAAGAAAGTCGAGGAAGGGGTGGGTGGAATGCGAGTAATGTCGGCTGAAGGGTTGAAGACTGAACTGACGGTGCATGAAGATGACTGCATAGCCCGCTTCGAGGAAGTACTCTGCAGAAGTGGCACCGCGAGTTCCTGGCACGGCGAGATAGGTTAGGAACAGTCGATAGCCTATGATCGCGGGTACGCACCGGCACTGAAGTTGTCTAAGAAACGAACACTGCAAATGCACACGCATGAGTGGGTGTATGGCGGCAGCAAGACCTCCTGGCGTGCTCACACGTTGAGCTCCAGCGGCACGGTCGTTCCTCCACTCTGCAAGACATATCAGACCAACGCGGCGACGCGCAAGACGACGACCACGCACCGTAACAAGCACGACCTTGCGCCCATCCTTCTGCTGCCGCTGCACGAAATCGCGCACGCGAGCGACGTCCTCGTCGAGCGTCGGCGGCGGCGGCTGCGTCGCAAAGTACGACTCCGCCGAGAACGGGGTGCTCTGGGACTCTTCGCTCGCCATTCGGGGTGGTGTGTGGTCGTCGGCCGGTGCAGCGTGGGCTGCGCTGGGGTTTTATATGCCCTGCCCCAGTCGTACGTCCGTTAGAAATCCAAAAATTGTGACAAACCTGCGGCGATCGTACAATGATCTCTGCGTGACGCTCTGACCTCACGCTTTCCGTCCCACCGCGCCGGTCACGTCCCGACGCCGCCTTCCTCTCGTACCACCACCTCGCTCGTGGGGTCTGCTTTTTGGTTGCTGTACGTCGGCCCAATCATTTTCCGACATAACGCTCACACCGATCCTTCGAATTCAGGAATAACGGCAGCGTTCGATGTAAATCCGCAAAGTTGATTCAGAATGTATCCCGCTTTGCGAAAATCACTGGAATGCGTCTTCCGAACTTCAAAATGGGCCAATCACATGACGCGTATGGCGCTATGTCAACCCAGATGACATAGGGGTGAAGGAGTCCCGACAAAGCCGGGTCCCTGCGACTGCCGAGGGCAGCGATATGTCTATTGAACACTCAGGCCAGGACGTGCGTTGTGATGGGAGATACTGAACGTTGGCCTAGCACGCCGATTTGTCTGTAGAGTCGCGTTTGGAGCGATTTTGGATAAGCAGAGACGTAAAGAATGAATGAAAAGCCTTGTACGTGCGCAATCTTCGCCTTTATCAAGCACTAACCCTTCATTTGTCTATCGTAGGTCAACCGAAAATGGCCGGGCTGATGTCTGAGCAGGCAAAATCTGCTGCTTGACTTGACAAGTCATGTTACGCGGCGTCGAATGTCGCTAGACAACATGGCAACCTTTCTGGCATAGAACGTGTTTGGTTCTGTGAGCATGTCCGTCGTGTCATTGGCTGTTGCAGACAGAAAGGTGGATTCAACAGGATTTTGACTCCTTGTTGCCACGGTAAGCGTATCCAGGAAATCTATTGGCTATGTACTTCATACTACATCGTAGGCATGTCCATGAGAAGCGGGAAACGCGTCGGTTCAACCATTCATGGTGGTTGGTAGAAGTTTCCTGACATCCCCTTGCCAACGTCGAAGTGCGTACGTCCTTGCAATTGTTTCCCTTTTGAACCCTCGGGACACATTTCAACATGGCAGATTGAAGTCCCATCGGTTCGACTACTCAACCTCATATCCCTATAGGCAGATACCTTCCTCTGTTGATATCGAAGTGTCTCGGGGAAGCGCTTCTAGAAAGGCTCTAGTTGTCGGGCCGAGCCTAGACGCGCTCTGTACACATATCGTCATCTCGTGTTGAACCTCCACAGCAATACGTCCCAGGCCAACATATATAGGGACGGCTTCAGGAGGCTCCCAGCGCTACTCGGGTTGTCCTGACCCGCGACGGCCCTCACACCGTTCACTCGAAGTCAAGGTAATGTAAGCATTTATCACGCGCTCATGAACAGGCAATTGACTTCTGGTTGGTAGCAGCATGTCATTGCCGGGGTTACCAGAAGGCGTCCAGTCCAAGACCATAAAGATCCGTGACCTTGATATCCACTTCCTGCAAGCCGGTAATCCTGGCTCACCACTCATCGTCCTCCTGCATGGTTTCCCGGAATTGGCCTACTCCTGGCGGCGCGTCCTCGTCCCACTGTCGCAGTCCGGATTATTCGTCATCGCGCCTGATCAGCGGGGGTATGGCCGGACAACCAGTTCTACCAGCTCTGGTGTCACCACATATGACGACGATCTCTCGCCGTTCCGCATGGTTAACCTTGTGCATGACATCGTCGCATTGGTACACGGTCTGGGGTACGAACAAGTCACTGCCGTGATTGGACACGACTTTGGGTCCAATGTAGCAGCGCACTGCGCACTCATCCGCCCCGACCTGTTCAAGGCCGTCGTCTGCATGAGCGCACCCTTCGCAGGTCCCCCATCCCACCCAGTCGTTTCCGCCGAGCCTGACGCGCACGAAGCCCCCCGTTTGTCATGGACGACACTCGGGAAGCACCTCGCCGCGATCCACCCTCCCATGAAGCACTACGTCCAGTACTTCTGCGGGCCCACCGCCAACGACGACATGCTCAACGCGCCACAGGGCCTGCACGCGTTCCTACGCGGGTACTTTCACGTGAAGAGTGCCGACTGGCCTTTCAACAACCCGCACCCGCTCGCGGAGCCGTCTCAGATCGTCAAGCTACCGCATTACTACCTGATGCCTGCGCACCATACCATGGCGCAGGTGGTGCATGCGCACGAGCCCTCCGCGGCCGAGGTGCTCCGCAATACCTGGCTCCCTGACGACGAGCTCGCCGTGTACGTGGAGGAATTCGGACACACTGGGTTTCAGGGCGGGTTGAATTGGTATCGGGGCATGACGAACGAGAAATTTACGGATGATATGGGTTTGTTTGCGGGGAAGAAGGTCAGGGTGCCGACGCTGTTTCTTGGCGGAGCAAAGGACTGGGGTGTGTATCAGACCCCTGGAGCGTTGGACAAAATGAAAGCCGCTTGTCCGCTGATGGGGGATATTGAGCTCATCGCGGGCGCAGGTCATTGGGTGCAGCAGGAGCGACCGATTGAGGTCGTATCACATCTGCAAAATTTCTTGAAGAAGTAGCAACCATTTACCCTTGTATTCAATCCTGTACCATCGTACCATACCATCTTCTCACCAGACATCTCAACTTCACATCCACGCAGTCGAGTTTAAGTTTAAAGACCAGGCCAAATGCTGGTCCCATTCGCATCCCAACACACTAACTAAAGGAGAGTACTAGAGGTTGTTCAACACACGAGACCGCTGTGGTCCCTATCCTATTCTCGTGAAACACTTCTTACATCCACTCGTCAACGGCGTGGCGGAACGCGCGGGCGAGGCGAGCACCCTGAGGACAATCAGCACAATGAAGCGCAACGTGTGAATTAGTACTTACGTAGACGACCGCACGAGGAGCCTTAGCGGCCTTCTTGCCAGTCGTAGCAGCGGTCCCGGCTGCAGCAGTTCCAGCCGCAGCGGTACCCGCAGCCGCACCAGTTGCAGCAGCAGCGCCAGTCTGGACGACGACGCAGTTGCCGAACTTGCCCGCAGTTGTGAAGCTGACGAGGCACTTGCCACCGGTGCAGGTTGTGCCAGCGGGGAGCTGAGCCTGGACCTGCTGGGAGCCGACGGCAGTGGGAGCCTTTAGAAAACGACTTCGTCAGATACAGTCCAGCGGCGGATGAGTAGAATTGCGCACCAAGTCGCCGTTCGTGATAATTGTCGCAGCCTGCGTGAATGCCGTGCCCTTGCCAGTGGTGTCAACTTTGGCGGTGACCTGGCGCGAACCGTCGCGTCCACTACAAAAACATCAGTGAAATGCTCAGCGTGTAAAGCGAGGTACGGGCTTACCCGTTGAAGTTCTGAACCGTAACGGTGAACTTGCCAGTCGCGTCAGCAGTGACGGCCTTCGAGCTGGCAAGCGCGGTGGCGACGTTGACACCAGCGCCACAGGGGTTCTGGGTCGATGGCCGCTTGACGTTTGCGCGAGCCGGGGTACCAGTCACACCAAGAGCGGGGTTGATGATGGCATGAGCCTGAACCTCGAAGGCAAGGCCGAGGAAAAGGGCGACAATGAAGAACAGCTTGGACAACATGACGAGGATGGGTGGGGAATTAAAGAAGGAACGTCGGCCTGGACGGTACGAGAAAAGAAGGACAGGAGATGACCAGCAGGTGCTCGGGAGCTGCACAAGATACCCTCGTCGAGAGGTGTGAAGGACGGAGAATGGGGAAAGGTGGTGGCGGGGGCCAGGACTTTATACGTTTTGCGGCGCGCGTAGCACGCGTGGTCGCCCCGTGCCTGTCCGCTAGGGCGTAGCGTATCTACGTGACCATCCGGCTGTTGTGCAGTACGGCCAACTCTTGGCGCTGTGATTGGACAGGAGCTACGCACATTCTGTTGGACCGGGGGTTCGCTGCGAGTCGCACGGCAACCATCGCGCGCGATCGAGCATGCAGCATGTTGAGGCAATTGGGCGCACAATTGAGCATATTGTGCCGGAAATAGGCCGGCAAGGGCAGGCAATGGCTGCACGACGTTCGCCGTCGCCCAAATGCTGCTGTTGCCGCCCTCGCATTGTTGTCTGCGCGCCCGCCTGGGACCTGCGGGCAGACTCCCAGCTACTTACACATCGCCCCTAGCCACGAACACCTCCGACGACGACTTCCATCGCCGTTGATGCCGCCTGGGCTCTCCATCGCGGATGTGGCAGCAAACAAGGCGTTCAACCGAGGCGCATGATCTCTCGAGCCAATGTGACCGCACCGTTTATGGGCAAGCGGTCTCGCACTCGTCATCCCAGCGGCCTCCTTAGGTCGCTGCACAGCGAGATAGCCTCTGCCACAGTTCCGCCCGCGCAGACTGCTGGTTGTATAAATACCTGCGCAAGCGAGTCAGTTCAACACCCCCATCCGCTGCGATGTCCTCTTCGAACCAACCCACCGAGCACTGGCAAAGCGAGCCTGTTGCCAATGGCATCCCCCCGCCTCCTTTCGATCTCCCGGTAAGCACTACGCTCGCGGCGGACCGATTCCATTTAGACATGGCGGTTGCAGTATCCGGACAACCCAGACACGATCACGGCCAACATAACGAAGCTCTTTGATCTCACGCCAGATGCGTACGTGCGATTTGGTCCCAGCCATACACGACTGCTCACATTCATACGGTTCTAGACGCACCAAGTTCGTTTTCAAGAACCTTATCAAACATCTGCATGCTTTCGTCAATGAGACCAGGTATGTTACATGCTTCCAGCAGTGTTGCCACGACCAGATGTCTGGCGAGATGGTCCGCGATGGCTGGCCGAGCTTCCTCGCTGCGACCAGCCTGTTCGATGTCAGGTGCCCCAGGGGTCGTCTCGCAGACTTGGTGAGGTCCGACAAACAATGCATCACGAATGGCATGCGTTGTGTGGTGCTGTCGCCATCGCGGCGTCGACACACCAACCTCATTGGCCAGTCCTCTGAATGGTCGTAAACGAAGTCCTACCTGGCCTGCGGAGCAGACGCACCAGTGGCGGACAACATTATCGTATTGACCATCATAATGAATTGATAGACGGACTCACCAATCAATCATCTAGCATTACTACAGAAGAATGGGAACAGTCAATTCAATTCCTGACGAGGGTGGGACAGAAATGCACCCCGATTCGCCAGGAATTTATTCTCCTCTCTGATACTCTCGGCGTATCTGCCCTCGTGGACTCGTTGAACAACCCACCAATCCATGGAGCGACGGAAAGCAGCGTATTAGGACCTTTCAAGACGGATGACGCACCTGATGGTGAGTGGTCGTTTTCCAAGCGGAGAACGGATTCTTTGGTTGGGTGGTCGCTTTGGACACAGGATCAGTGGTCGAAATTATTCGACCTTTACACCTTTGACCCCCTCATTGGCGGGAGAGCCTTGTTACCAAGCCCAAGGTCATGCTGGGATCTTGGGTTATCAAGGTGGCACATACCGTCGAATGGCTGGTAACGAGGGCTTTCACCGGGTCAATGACAAGGAATGCTGTTGGCTTTGGCCTAGGAGACCACCTCCTAGCCCCACCTTCCCAAATCAAGCACGGAAGGGCCGTTCGTGTCGAGGGCAGTTCGGGTCAAAGCCATCCCGACTAGCTTTCTCACCTCTGGTTCCCTGTTGTACTCGACGAACAACGAGAATCACTTCGTGACCTGTGATCCTTGTGGCTCTCTCAGCTGACACTCATGGCAGTGCTTATTGGCGATTCCATTGCCTCGGAGGGCAAGGGTGATTACATGTATGTCGAGGGACGTGTCACAGGCTCGGACGGCAAACCCGTCTCAAACGCCGTCATCGAAACATGGGAGACGGATGGCCACGGTACGCAGCAGCGATTCCAGCCATGTTCCTTGTTATCTGACATGTCTTGAAGGTTCGTACGATACACAGTACACCGTACGCGACAAGCCGGAGTGCAGAGGTCGCATTCATACGGGTCCGAATGGAGAATTTGGATACCGCGCAGTGGTACCCGTGTCTTACCCTATTCCTGGTGATGTGAGCGTTGCCGACATTAATGCGTTGAGGGCATGCTGACCATCGATCATGAACTTAGGGCCCCGTCGGCGAGCTTCTCACGCGCATCGGCCGGCACAACATGAGGCCCAGTCATCTTCATTTCATGGTCGAAGCTCCAGGGTATCACAGACTTGTCACCGCACTGTACGTTGAAGGCGACGAATGGCTGGCCAGCGATGCTGTCTTCGGCGTGAAGAAGTCCCTCATTGTGGTAGGTGGCTGATTCGTCATACCGCCGCGGCTGTCCTGACCCGTCCGCAGAAATTGGAAGATGTGAATGACGATGCGGAGGCACGGAAGCGCGGCTTCCCCAAGGGCGGGTCCTTCAAGCTCCTAAAGCGTGATATTGTCCTCGTTTCCGAGTCCGAGTCTGCCGCCGCCCGCGAGAAGTTTGCTGCCGAGCGAGCACAGAAGGTTACTGTGTGAACAAGGAAACATGTGCTATCTCGGGACACTTTTGTACTAGTATGGATGTCGGTGTATGTTATTTCGAGCCAGGCCCGTCTGTCAATGTACCAGAACGCAACAACTTTCTCGAAACCTCCCCGCCTGACTCAGGCCATGTCTTGTTTTGTGTGATCGACGTCTTGCTAACCACGGAGGCAATGGCCCGGAGCTGACATCACTGCGGCTGCCCGCTCGTGTAATCAGCGTGGTTGCGTTGCGATCCCATTATTCGTTGTGGCGTGGTTCTAGTGTTGTGCGTTTCAACGTGCTTCGTGAGCAAAATCAATCGGCTTGCTAAGAATTGCAGGGGCGAAGTCGCACACACATCCTCGCGGTGATATCGCACCCCGCGGAGACAGTAGTGATGACATAGCCATGACGGTGAGAGAGACCCTATCGATGACGCGAGGAGGAAACGAGGCACGCAGCCCGATCTCTGGAACCGTGACGCGGGGAAGGGGAATATCTCGGGAGGACAGCCGGCAACTTACTTCGTAGATTAACTATAGCCTCGAGCGGGCTCTCCAGGGACATCTAGTCGAGATGTAGTTATCGCCCGCCCGCGTGTCATAGGTCGGGTCCCACGGGGAATCGATTCAGAGGATCGTCACAAAGCGATGCTCTGACTGGCAGGGCCCGCAAGGATGCCTCGTGTGTTCGTTGGTGGCGCATCTGAATAACGCCTGTGCTAGTCTCTGGAGCGCAGAGTCCGTATGAATGGGCCTTGCGGACGCCAGCAGCTGAACTGGCGTGCTTGCAGCCGAATATGAGATGGAGCGAAAGTACTGACAAGAGTATCAGATATGAGTAAGCTTTGGTCCCGAAACACCATGCGATAAGTCACAAGTATCACAAGATCCCAGAAATCGTCGAGGAGATCAAAAGTACGATGCATCCGCCGCGGCGCTTGATCGCGACGTGACCGACGCGCTAGCGCGGTCGCGTTGTTTAGTGTTGTTTACCAAAGTAAGCGCTGTCTGGCCGCCGGACTCGCTGGGATTTCCCCACATTTTGGACAGCGACCTCCACCACCAACTGCATGCAACGCCGACGCTAGACTCTTCCCCACCCCCACAGCAATGGGCATCTCCGGTCTACTCCCTCTTTTGAAGCCTATCCAGGTCAACCGCCATCTCTCAGAATACTCCGGACAAACTATCGCAGTGGACGCCTATGTTTGGTTACATCGAGGCACTTATGCATGCGCGCCGGAGTTGGCTACCGGGAAGAAGACTAACAGGTGAGCGCGAACTTGCTGTCCTTGCCAGCTATGTACTGCAGATCTCCCACGACGTCTATGGCGTACCCGCCGAGGCTCTGAACACGCTGCATGCGCCTGCCTTAAATGTTTGTCAAAGACCAGGAATGGCTGCGTTCGACCCTAAGTCAGCGCATCTAGTCGCTCGACATGATGTGCAGATTTCATTTCGCGTCGTGCCTCGAGCCTTGAGGCAAGCTGTGCGCACCATCTCCGTGAACCCAAGATGAGTAGTCGTCATCGATACTTACTGTCGACCTTCACACTACAGATATGTCGACTACGCCATGCATCGAGTCCGACTTCTGCAGCACTACAACATTACACCTTATATCGTTTTCGACGGCGGCCCGCTTCCGGCCAAGAAGGGAACGGAGTCCGACCGGAAGAAGAAGCGCGACGAGAACCTGGCACGCGCAAACGCTCTCGCTGCGCAAGGCAAACATACGCAAGCCCGGGACTTCTATGTGAAATGTATAGACGTCACACCGCAAATGGCGTATCAATTCATAAAGGTAATTCTATTGGAGGATACCGTGCGATAGCGTCACTGAGGTTGTTCTTCCCAGGCGTTGCGTGCCGAGGCCATCTCCTATGTTGTTGCGCCATATGAGGCTGATGCTCAAATGGCGTATTTCGAACGAATTGGCCTAGTCGACGGTATCCTCACGGAAGATTCCGACCTGCTTGTCTTCGGGTGCAAGAACGTTTTGCTCAAGCTCGACCTTCCAGAGGCCACGGTGATCTCGATATCACGCGCTGATTTTGCGTCCCTCGTGCCTTCCACGACAGGCGGAATTTCGCTGCTGGGATGGTCAGATGTACAATTCCGTGCCATGGCCATACTGAGCGGGTGCGACTATCTTCCCAGTATCCCAAGTGTCGGCTTGAAGACGGCTTGGTCGTTGTTGCGCAAGCATCACACGGCTGAGAACGTGGTTCGTGCATTACGCATAGAAGGCAAGAAGAACGTGCCAAAGGGGTACATGCAAGCGTTCCAATTGGCAGAGAAGGTCTTTCTGCATCAGCGAGTCTACGATCCATTACAGGAGAAGCTGGTGAACTTGACTGCGATCCCGGATGGCGAAGTTTGGGACGAAGAGAGAGAGGCCCATGTGGGAAGGTAACACAATGTCGCCTGCTACGTGTTCGCCGCCTGCTGACCTGTTCTGAATCAGGGATATTGAACCTTCGTTGGCAAAGCAGATAGCACAGGGCGAGGCATGCCCCGTCACTCTGCTTCCCATGGAAGACATCAACCCGACTTTCGTCCCACGGGCGCTGAAACCGATACCGCTCAACAACCTGGTCACGGATAAGCCGGAGGGCAAATGGAAAGGAAAAGGCAGGATGCGTGCACCGGAGAAAGCGAACAGTACTAGCCTTCTAACTTTCTTCAGTAAGTTCGCCGCGGGACCTTTGTGGGTGCCCAACAAAGTCTAATCATTTCTGCCCAGCCCCGAAGTCGAAGGTGGATACTCGTCCCAAGAGTTCATCACAGCCTGCTATGTCTCCAAGCACTCCCACTCCCGTGATGACCCGACCGCTGGTAGGACAATCTAGCGGGAAGAGGTCCCTTGTAGAGGTGATGGACCACGATATGATCTCCAAGAGGCAGAAACGGAAAGAGCGCGATCTGCCGGGCAGTTCATCCCCTCATACGCCGCGACATACCACGTCCAAATTTTTCAGTGGAGCGTCCTCGTCGCGGGTGGATACCCGACAGCCTCCGCGTGCTATTCCCGATTCAGAACCAGCTGGACCATCTGGTCTGGGTCGGCTTGCTCATAATAAGGAGAATATCCCATGTGTCGAGGATGAGGACGAACTCGACGGCGGCGAGATATCGATGGACGAAGAGCCGGACCCTGTTACGCAGGAAGATGGCTACATGTCCCCGTCGCCTTCTTTCTCGAGGTGGGACTCGCCGGAGCTGCCTTCGCCTTCTCGCCCACGTAATCGTTGGTCAAGCCCGCCTGCAGAAGACGACTTCGGCGCCGACGTACTATCTAGCCCGCCGGCTGCCGCCCGTCCCGCCCGTCGACGGAGTCTTGTGAACAGCGACGAGACCAAAACCAATGACTACTCTACACTCCCGTCATCCGGTAACATTCTTGTCCATGGGACCCCTACGTCCGCAGAGAAGCGCAAGAGTGTCAAGGCGGTAGCCGCTCCGGGTCCTGATCTTCGCAACATTTTCGAGGACTGGGACGACAAGACGAGCGACATCGATGAAAGCTGCGAGGATTCAATGGAAAGCCCAGCGTCTTCGAGCGACCCGGTGACGCCTGAAAGCTTGACGCAGCGTGTAGTGTGCGTGGTCGACGCCTACGATGAAATCACCTCCGATATTGAGGAGATAGAACGAGAGGCTGTCGCCACCCGTAACGAGCGCATAGCAAGTGGCTGGTGGGAAAGGTGGTCCTGCAGTGGAGAATCATCAGGTCAACAGTCGGTATGTTGCGCTGCTTATCGTTTCAGATTAGCTTTTCACGGCCTTTTTCTGCAGAAAATTGGCACACTTCAACGTCGGGAAACTACGATCACAGCAGAGGGACGTCATCACCCTGCGCAACGACTATCAAGCACGAAGCGTACTGCTCAAAATCAGGATCTACGCACGGCAAATCGGAAGAGCTTACCGTTTCAGTCCCAGCCCAAGGCAATCCAGAGATCTGGCTACATCCACGACGATGTAAGCAAGCGGCCCGGCTCGTCAGGGTCCGAAAGAGCGGCGGAAATCGTGGAGAATGCGAAGCTAAGACTAGATGGGTATCGGTGAGTGAATCTAAAAACGGTGACATCGTGGCATGACTTCATTGGAAGTTACAGATACATGGCCGCATAGCCGCGCCGTACCCGTCGTCAGCAAACTGCCAGCATGTCACAGCGCGCGTTGTTGGACAATCGCCAACTTTATCGTGATACAGGGATTCGACACGCATCTGTTCAATCTGCACTCGACACGGGTTCGTAATGCAGTTTCTGGTATCGTCTGCCATGTGCGCAATGTTGGGGGGTTTGGCCGAACATGATGCCTTGGCCGGAGTCGGAGGATGGTCTTCATGTGAGATACGATGTGGACTGTATGGAAAGCTTCCAGAGCCTCGAGCCAATTGATCCTTCTCAGGGTAGGGGCGAGATCATGCCGCGGAGTCGGAATCTCCTGAGCGGTCTAGCAACCTGCCGTGAATGGCCAACGACGACATGATGAAAGTCCGGAAACTCTCAGCTCGAGCCGGATTCATCACGCCCCCCAGACGCCTGCTCCGCCGTGGGACGCTGCTGGGCGCCATCCGCGAGGACCGACGGTTATCAGGCGGGCTGGGGGTGGCCGTGGCGGTGGGGTCCGGCGGCTCGAGGGGGCGATGGCGCGCGGTCGAACTGGATCTGTCGGGGTGAAGATTCCTGCAGGGGATCCTCGAAATGGACATGATTCTGATCACGGAGGCCGATTGGATAGTTGGGAACGCTGAGTTGCGAGCAAGACAGATGGCAGACCCATCTCGAACAAATTATATTCGTAACTCCCTGTTTGGCAGCTAAGGCACACTTGACTTCGCTTTGCGTGCGCTCTTCGCTGTATATCTATTGCGTCTTCGCCAATGACCTGCTCATCCCCCAGACATGACCAGACCACGACCCGCCGACTATATCTTCCTCCTCTGAGCCCCCTCCGAGTCCCCCATCCGCCGCCTCAACGTTCCCACCTCCTCGGCTACTACTCGCCACCATCCTGGCCGCCCCCTCTGCGTCGATGCGCTCCTCGCTCTTCAACGCCGCCCCGACACGAACATCCCCTCCCATGCCTGTCCAGTCACAGCTCTTCGAGGAGCCCTACTACCACCCGTACCAGTATGCCGCGGGCCAGCGCTACGCGCACGGTTCGTTTGCTTCCGCGCCATCAACCGCCGGCGCCTCCCTCTTGACCAACCCCAGTGGGGAGTCGCTCACCTCGTACGCCTCCCGCCAGTCCTGGTCCTCGGGCTCCCAGCATGGCTCAGAGTACGACTCGCCCAGCGGCACCCCGTACTCAGAGTATGGGCCCCCGCTCGAGCACGACTACTACCCCAACACCACCACCAGCCAGACCGTAGCCTATCCCGAGTCGTCGCAGCGCACCCACGTCTCCGACGCCGCCTACAACTCGATGTACAACGCGCGCGTTTACGCAACGGGCTCGAGGGTGAGCAGCGCGTCCTCCAGGTCGTCCCACACCCCCGAGGAGGAGCAGACGTCTTATCGGTTCCCCTCTTCGCCTCACCACTCCAGCCCTGCTCCAGCCAGCGAGAGCCAGCTGAGAGGAGGGAACGGTACGTGGCAGGACTTCGCTGCCCCCGCTCCTTCGTACTCCCGCTCGACGATGGTGTCTCAGTTGGGCAACATCCAGGCAATTCCTACCTCCCGCCCGGCTCTGCCAGCTCAGCAAGACGCGCACAGTGTTTACGCCGGACGTGTCACCACGCGTCCGTCCCCCACGCTCCCCTCCCATCTTCGCCTCCACGGCGGCCTTGGGGAGCCCGGGAACCCTTCTGTCGTCCCACCCCTCGTGTATGATGAAGAATTCGACGACGAGTCCGAATGCAGTGTGCCATCTGCTGCGAGTGCGGACGTGTATCGTTCGGCCTATCACATGCAGTCTTCCCCCCAATCATCACCTGACGGGTCGGCCGGTGCCCTGTCGGTGAGCTCCAGTGCGGACAACAACGGGGAAATGCACAGTCCCACTCCCCCGCCTGAGTCTGCGCTGTCCTCCCCGACCATGACTTCTGATCGCTCCCTTGCCGACCGCTCAAAGGGTCCCTGCCAGAAGAAGTCCAAGATGCACCAGTGCGTGGTGTGCGGCAAGTGGTTCCCTCGTCCGAGCGGCCTAGCCACGCACATGAACTCTCATTCCGGAGCCAAACGTACGTGAAACTATGCGTTATTAAACGTCGGGTCACGCTGACCCCTCTATCAGCGTACAAATGCCCCATCGCGACTTGCACGAAAAGTTTCGCTGTCCGCTCTAATGCGAAACGTCATCTGCGCACGCACGGCATCTTCCCGTCATCCGAGCACCCAGCGTCTCCCTCTCAGTTCACGGTCGGCTTCGACGCCCCTATAATCCAGGAGGTACACGAGGTGGGGAAGTTGCCGTCCAAACTGCGCTGGGTGCCCCAGAGCCTTGCGACACGCACCAATGTCGAGTTCCTCCGGGACGCTCAGTCTGACTCGGATGAAGAATACCCGCCGTCATGCCCCGTGTTGTCCGTTCCCTTGCCCGCGGTAGTGCCGTCGTCGCCAAAATGGGACGAGGTTGACTTCGAAGATAGAAACTCGTACGAAGACATGGGCACCAATCCCTATCTTGACTCCCACCAGGTGAGCGCGGTCTGATGTTGCGGCACCGCTCGCGTCGCTGACATTCTGCCCCGTAGTGGAGGGCTCTGCCTGGCCCTGCTATCGTCAATCATTCGTCCCTATGAAGACCCCCATATGATGTATACTTTGCGCGCGAAGTCTCGCTTCTTTTTCAGGATGCCTCGCCCTCGTCTTGTTCAAGCATTGAAGTTTTATTTGCGGAATACCCCATCACCCATATCGTATCTTACTATTGCCACTATCTCATATTCCCGGGCGTCGACGGAGTTGTTACGGTTTGATACCATTGGATTGGCTGATAGATTCTCGACTGCTCATGACGTGCTCTATAATACTACTTTTCACTAGTGACTGCACAGGTTTCGCACTGTGTGGCTGTACCATAGTACGCTCCGGCAGCCGTACGGCAAAGCATCAATAGAGTTGTGCGGATGCAACGGGACGGAGTCCCTGGCAGCGACATGAATGATGAATGGGATTGCTTAGCATCAGAGACAGGCAGGGTCCGTGCATAGTTGGGATGTAGGGGATCTCGGTGCGCGTCATAGGAGGACCATGAGTATCAAACTCAATCACGCGAAGCGGTCTGCGCAAGGACACTGTACACGGCTGACTGGTCGTTATCACAGCACGTATCACTGCTACCGCAGACGCTGCCTCTGCTGAGTCCCGCACGGACACGGTAGGGGGTTAGCCGGCCGGGGCCGCATGAGGGGCACTGGGCTGGGGTCGGCGTGAGGGGCGGCTGAAGATGACGCGGTTCACGAGGCCGATCGGTATGTCGTACATGACAGGGACCGCATCCGGGCGCGCGGCAGCAAGGTATGGGTTTGGCGAAAAGGGATCGGGGACGTGGGCCTTGGGATCTGTGGCGCATCCCAACTGTCGTGAGCTGACAATGAGGCATGCCGGCGGCCGCGGGGCGTACCTGTTATCGTGCTAACGTCGGCGAAACTGGGCGTGTCGGCCAACGCCAGGGCGAAGTAGGTGAAGTAGGTGAGAAGGACGAGGACGACCGAGTATGCAGGCAGAAGCAAGGCCCATTCTCTGTCAGAGGCCCAGGCGGGGAGCAATACAAATTGCGGGAAAACGGAGATGAGCGGAGCAACACGAGGTGTGGTATAGCGAGCAAGCTCACCGGTTGGGATACCAAGAGACACCGAGCGAGATGATGTATTCGTCAGGCAGCAAGGCCCAGAGAAGGAAGAAGAAGAACAGGAGATAAGTCGAGGTCCACGCTGCAAAGCCATAGAACTCTGGCGCGCGACTTCGGACTTCCGTCGGCGGTAGCGGCGGGTACGGTGCCAGCGGGTTGACTGGCGAGGTGGGACTGTCCCCCTGCATGAACTGCGAGCACGGGCGGCCGGGTGAGCGAGCAGTGCTGAGGGGAGAGGGCGAATGAGCAGGCATGCGTACGGGCGTACCACGTCCGCGCCGCCACAAGCGCAGGCAGCCGGGCGTTTGCTTTGTCCGCGGATGGCAGTAGGAGCCCGGATGCAAGGACTGAAAGGCAAATGGCCGCAGGGGACGCGAGTAGTACTGTGGGAGTGTGACACATGGTGAGACCACGCCGTCAGCTTTGGTTTCGTTGCAGCGACGGACGGACGATAACGAACCCCGCCGATAACACTAGACTCTGGTATTCGTGCGCCTCTGCAAAGCCGTCGCCGCGCACAGAGCTGAGCTGCAAGCGTCGTCCACACCGACACACCGACTCGTCCAGCGCAGCGCAGCGACTGCGAGCGCCGGCGGCCCGGGCATTTTGGGTGTGTGCGCGACAAATCGGGAAGGTGAACGTGGTTCAGCAGGCGCCTGCCTCGCTTTCCTGCATTCCAGCGTCCAGCAATTGTCTCTCTCGCAGCGCAGCACCCATGGCGACGCTGCAGGCGAACAAGAAGGCGATGAGAAAGGCGATAGGTGCTGTCCTGCGCGCCTTGGCCCCCTCTGACGTTCACACGCAGTGTAGGTCATGATACCAGATAGCGGACATCTGCCTGACTCCGAGTCTGCCCCATTGCTACAGCTGAACAGGTCGTCGCCCGGGTGGTCGCGGCCCCGTTTTTTCAAAGAAGTAGTCGCGTCAGCTGCTACCTCAGCATGCCGTCGGGCGAACTCGACACCTCCGCCCTGGTGGCTGAGATCATTCGATCTGGTCCGCATTTTCCGTGTGATTCGCCAGCCTACGCTGAACTCAACGGATGAATCGCAAGGAAAAACATTGTTCGTACCGAAGATAGACCCTGTTGAGGGAAAGATGGACTTTGTGCAGGTGCACGGGGAAGACGACCTGTCGACCTTTCCAGCTGGCCTCTGGGGTATCAGAGAACCGGACTACGTCTGGAAAGACCAGCCGCGGAAACGGGGTCAGTTTTCCGCGACTAGTTCTCGTCGGCAGTTTTTCATTGTTCGCGCGAACAGCCCTTGACAGCTCAGGAGGCGGTCTCGACCTCGTTCTATTACCCGGTATGTCTGCGCCTGAACTCGTGATAGGACCCTGTTGAGCTCACTATCGCACCCGAAGGCGTGGCCTTTGATCGCTCGCTCTCGCGCCTGGGACATGGAAAAGGCTACTACGACCGTTTTCTTGCAGCCTACGCGGCTGCGCATGGAGGACGGAAGCCTATGCTGGGTCAGTGGCAGGAGCTTATTTATAACTTACGCATGCTGATGATCAGATTGAATTCGCAGTCGGACTTGCATTGCGTGAGCAGGTTCTGGAATCAGGCAAGGTACCCACGGGCGAATGGGACTGGAGGATGGACACGGTAGTAGGACCGGACGGCATCGTCGGCGGCGACAACGCTATAGATAGTCAGGTTCAAGTTGGAACCTGATTGTACTCGCTCATGATCCCATCGACCTATACGTATTGCATGTCAGTTAGAGTGGCTGTCGAAGACGGCACAACATACAATCTCGTACGGCTCCTCGCGGAGCGGGGCCCGATTCGGTTCATACGGGCGAGTGGGTGATGATATCAGCCGGACGACACTGCGAGGGTTCAAGCGTCAATTGAGAGAAGCATCGGTAGTATGACTCAATGGTACTGGCCCCGTTGTGCGAGTCTGAGGTACAATCATGAGGCGGTAAGATCGCCCAGGGGGTAGATACGTGTGTGCTTGGGAACATGCGCCATTCGTCGCGTCAACGTGCGTACGACAGTGTGTTGGGCTACATACCTGGCTGCGGCACCATTACCGCTCGGGCGCCGGTGTCGAAGCTCGCTGGAGTACCATCGGCGCTGAGCAACTTGGTCGAGAGTTGGGTAGTAATAATTGCCTGGGCGCCACAAGGATGACATTGACCAATGTTAATTCATCGAAGCGGGACGCTATCTCGCGGCGCTCACGGAGATGCCCGTAGATGCACAAGCTTGCGCCAGCGCATATTTTGTTTTCTCCAACAGAGCGTTCCGGGTTGAGAAGGAGATGCCGGTGTTTGATTGGAAGGGGAACCATAGGGAGTTTAGCACCAGAAGGTGGACCTAACTGTGGCGTCAGAGGAACACAGATTTTGTTCCGGAGGATGCCGCTGACCTGTGTATGTTCTTCCAAGTATGCGGGAAGCCTCTGCAGAAAAATCATAAAATCTGTGAGGGTATGGAGCGTATGATGGAGGACCAGAGGGGTAGGCTCGGACTGTGGTAAAGAACTGTTGCGTCGTGTCAAATCGGCATTATGTCAATGAGGTACGAAAGATTACCGCGCTGTCGCACCTTTGTTGAATGTTTGCAGACAGTTGAGTGGCGGTAGTCATGTTCTGCATATCTGCAATTAATCAGTTGGTGGGAACCTGACTATTCCACGTAATACTTACCAACGAATAGGACACCACGGCCTTCTTCGATGAATGCGCGAGCAAAGTCTATTGCCAGTGCCTCCTTGGCTGTTCCAGGAGGGCCAGATATTTCCAATACAGACCCAGGCTTCAATCCGCCGTCAAGCACTGTATCAACCGGGATGCGTCCGGTTGCATATTTCTGAGCGTTATGTTGAAACAGGTTAGCGGCCGATTGCGTCAATGGGGGCGCCTTTTGTGTTTGCGTTGCTGAGTACACAGCCTGCGATGCATGGAGAGGAATGCGTGCATCTGGGGCAAAGTCTGTTAAATCAGTTCAAATTTCAGCGATAGAATATAGTTGACCCTTTGCCAATTGCTCTGCCGTCGAGGCAGCGATGTCGTGAACTGTCTCATAGCCCGCCCTAGTCAGAGCTGATAGCGTCGCCGCCGGCAATGGGAGTGTATGGAGCGGCCTTCTTGACATCTTTCACGTAGGGATGAGAAGTCTAAGGTGGCGGCCGCGCTGAGATGAGGGAAATTGCATTCACCTTGAGCGTGACGCTTGCGCTCGAACAAATGTGGACGCAGTGCGCGTCGCGTCCGTGGCGTGGGAAACTCTGACCCCAGCTGAGTTTGAATGGGCGCCGTCTTCCGCGACGTCGTCCCCCCACCTCTCGCCTCGTCTCTCTTTTCTCTTTCTTGTCCCTTCTTGCTAAAAATCGCCCGCGACGACACCGTCGGCCTCCCTCTCTTCCCTCCTTCCCTCGTCTTGCATTTCTTGTCGGCAGATCCTCTACAGAGCACCGGAATCATGGCATTAGCACCCAATCCTGTCTTCAAGTTCACCAACGAGCTCAACGTCGTCAAGGTCGAGCATGCCTCCCGATCCAGTGCGTACGAGTTTTTTCAACGCAAGCGTTATCCTAAAGCTCCTTCCAGCAAAACGAGACGACATTCTACAGTTATTCAATACCCTCATCGGTGCGCGTTTGGACATCTATGTTTCTATCAGCGGGTACTAAGTCTTTTCCAGGCGACGTCTGCAAATGCACGGAGTACTTTGATGAGAAGAAAGCCCGGGTGTTTGAGATCACTTTTTCGACAGTCGACGCATACAAGTGACTTGTGACGTGCTCTGCCATCGTTTTATCATACTCACTTGTTCACTTCAGGAAGGCGTTGTGCATGTCGGGATATACCGTCTCCGGTGCAGCTCTGCAAGTGTTTTTTTTTTCGAATACTTTGACGTTTTCTCATCAGTCCCAGACAAGTGTCCCCGGCGACACCTCAAGAGTCAAGGCGTGTAGCTCAGAAGCCGCAACGCGGCAACGACCCGCGCCGTAACCTCTATGTTCTCGGCCTGCCTTTCGACCTAAACAAGTAAGCCTACGGATGTTTGGTCCGTAGATGACGCTCATGTTAGTTCAGGAACGAATTCGTTGAGGTATTCTCACGTTACGGCAATGTCGCGCATGCCGTTATCCTGGCTACTGTCGATAATGCCTCGCGCAGACGAGGGTTTGTAGTCATGAATAGTCATCAAGAAGCAAGATACGCCATGGAAAACCTCAGCCGCAAAGAGATAAAGTAATTATGAATACAATACTGTATCCCGACACTCACCGATCTTCCAGGGGACATATCATCGACGTTTCGTGGGCAGTCGTACAGCGTTCACATGGTACTAGTCTTTCCCTTTCCTCGGAATGCTTTTCTCATGGTGTCCTAACCTAGGTTTCTTGGACGGTGGTGATCGCAACATGATCTTGTCTCAACCTAACCCATCGTCTCCCTCGTCGCCTCTTGACCACGACTCGTTCGACCTGACTGGTTCACCCGAGTCTCCGGCTATTTTAACTCCGCCTCTGGATGGGAACCTTCAAACTCTTGCTACTATTCCGGTTCCGGTTTTACTAGTCACCAACCTGCCGGCTGTCTTGTTTTCTACTGCTTCCGATCTCCATCCACTTCTGTGCCCGTTCGGAGACGTCGTCAAGCTGAAGCTACTTAGCCCGTCATCGGATGGCTGTTTGTCAGTAACAGTGGAATACAAGACTGCCTCTCAGGCCCGGGAAGCTCTGGAGACGCTCAATGGACAGCGCTATACCGATAAATCCGTCAAAGCCGAGTTCCTCTTCTCGGAGCAACCCTCTCCTTTGACCCCCGATTTTAGTGGATGGCCCACCGCCAACGATAATAAGGCTGGTCTCAACCCGTATGCTGCGCCTTTCACTGTGCAGAATTCGAATGCCAAGCCCTGGGTTTACTCTGATACCTCTTGTGGTGCCGACCATAACGGATTATCTGGTTTCTGGTCTGGGCAGTCTACGCCGCGTTTCCCCTTCCGTGGTGGCTCTCCTGTGTACTCTAATACCGGCTTGCTTGCGCCCCCTACCACCACTCTGAGGCCGCATTCCGCTCCTTCCGAGTAAGTTCTGGTTTATCGTTGCTCTCGTTCAACTCACAACGTCTTCCAAGTTCTCCCAAAAACACATACGTCCATCGCCCTGGACACTGGAACTGCTCTGCTCAAAACCTCCCCGGCCTCTCGTTCTCGTTCTCACCCTTCTCCGACTGAGACCGCTGGGCCGTGCTTGCTCCACCCTGCTTCTGCTCTGGCGCCCCTCTTTCTTCAAGTTTCCGACCGTCCGGCTATCGTACTTTCGTTTTTTTAAGTCAGTCCGTTCCTAGTATGATCCGCAATGCATACTCACATCGCCCTGCAGTTGCGCCTCGGCGATTCTTAGCGTGAATGTTCTAGACGGAACTATCGACCACTTTCTTTAATGTTTTGGGACCTTGTCGAACTTTGTGTCATGTAGAACTTTGGACAGTTGTGAACCGTGTCGTATGTCGTGGAACTTATGGAATCCCAAAATACGCGCCACGTGGCGGCGCTTTGACATGACGTCCACGCCCGCGCACAGCTTGCAAAGTCGCAGACCGCGTTTCGTTGACACGCCCACCGTGATGCCCTTCCCAGCTCAGACTGCACCCACATCGTGACCAAACCCACTCTATATGCTCTGAGGGTGCGCATTTCGCTATGCCTCCACGGTCTGAAAACCAATTCAAGAAGCCGTCCGGTGGGCGGCCCATTCCACGACGACTATTCTCGTTTGATTCACTCCGCAAGGAGCGCAGTGGCTCTGGGACAGACGATTCGAATTCAATTCTAGAAGCTGACGAGAGGCGTGGGTCGCGGCCGACCCTGGTAGAAAAGACAATAGCGGAGAACCCTGAGGATCCCTTCGCGGAGCCGGATACAGCGCGCTGGACGGAGAAAGAGCTCGTCGCGTCCCCAGAAATTGGAGAAGATGCCGCCTTCAGGGTAACCTCCCCTAACGGCTCAGGCCACAGACCTGCGCCGCTCGACTTGAGCAAGGCGAATTCTACAGCGTCCTCTGGTCCCCCACCGTCCCCGTCGCGACATCGCTGGGATACCATCAGGCAGCATGTTCTGCCCTCGCCGACAGCGGCCAGCATATCCTCTCCTCTCCCCTCCCCGCCTCCGGATTCATCATCCTCATTCCCAGGCCGTCCATCCACTCCCAAGCTCTACCGGTTCGGCCAGAAACGTGCGTTACGGCAAGTCGTCGAGACGGCCCAGGCCCAACAAGTCCACGAGAACAAGAAGTTTACCGAGACGATATGGAGGGCGTGCTGGACCGCGAGGTTCGGGGACGTGTCTTTGCATCCTCCGAAGCCGGAACGCGAAGCGACGCTAGCAACAATGGGCTCAACACTGCATTTGCCCTTCATGGCATCCACCGTATCTTTGCAGACTGTAAATAGCCCAAATATCCCTGGTTTACCAGGAGGAGTGAGAGTTGGAGGACTAAGGCGACCGCCTTCTATGCAGTCGTTGGCCATGACTGGGCGTTCAGCACCCTCCGTTGCACACATTGCCAGAGCTTTGAATTCCACATCGTCCACGAACCGCCCTCGTCATTTACCGCACGAAGCACTTGTTCTCTCGGCACTTCTCCTCCCTTTTGTATCCAATGTCTATGGCAATCAAACGGAAGTTGAGCAGGCCATCGCGGTAGAGACCTTCGAGTATGCTATTCGAGCATGGAGGGCCGTGAGCCATGAGGCGAGTAAAACAAAATAATCCTTGATCGTTGAACACGCGCTTAACTACTATCAGGCAGAACTGGAGCGGTGTGTCTGGTGTTGCAAAGCCGCTGCCTTCGCACCAAGCTCGAGGACGCGTGTATTGGGCACCCTGTCATCCATTTTGTTCTCAAGAGACAAGACGTTCGTGGCAGAAAGCCCAGCGGTCCTCCAAACCTTGCTTCAAGCGCTTTTCTCCCTACAATACATATTGTCCCAGTCGCCATCTGCTAACGCGGAAGCTCAATCCGTGGCCGAATTCGTCACTGCGATCAGGTCCGGAGGCTGCGGGGAGCTTTCACAGCCATTCGTCGAGAAGGAGTTTGGGGTGCGCTACTCTAGGAAGCATAACGAGACCATGGTCTTCGAGTCCATAGTGGCAGAGAGCGCTATTCGGTGCCTAGACGTAGGTCCCCCGGACGGCCGACGATGGGTCTTGAGAAACCTTGTCATGGTATGTATTTTCCCATGATACGCCTAGCGGCGCAAGGAGACTCACGCAATTGGCAGCAATTGTGGCCGCTACCGGAACCGAACCTATCTCTGACGCCGTTACAAACCTGCATTCTTTGGCGGAAATTGAAGACGTTCATCGGAGCTGCGTTGTCCCTGCTTGCAGACGTAACGCATGACACCGACGAGTACGGCGATCTTATGGTGTCCCTGTTGCGAACCCGGATCCTGCCTGAGATCGCAGCGCTACAAGAAGAAGAAGCTGCGGAAATAAGGAGCAGACTGATACAAGTTGTTCTGGAATTGCTTTCAATCCACGACAGTGAGGGTCGAGAGTACCTTCTCATGCATTTCTGCGACTGGTACCAACAAAAGGGTGCTTGGAGGGATGGGGTAGAAGCGGCGTTGACGGAGATTGTAGGTGCTCTGCAACATTTGACTTACGTTGGCTCACTCGGAATTGCAGATATCCCAATCAGAATGGGCCTTGATACTGCGCACCATCCCACCGCTCATTCCGATACTTCCTTCCGACCTGCAACTGCCCATAATCTCGTACGCTCTCCCACTCATCAACAAGGTAATTCAAATATACGTCCATAAATTCCACACTGATTTTCAGACATTTCGAAGCGTCTTGTCAGCAGTCCACCAGATGGCCCGCATCCGGCACTATCCAACTTCTTGGAAACCATCTCGAGAGGATACCCCAAACTCTTCTTCAAACCTCTATTCACATGCGCGGCCGCGAGTAAAGATGCGACTGTCACAAACCAGCTTGCCATCCTCGAGTCGATTTCGCGCTTCGTGCCGGACATCTATATCCGAGACGCGGACATGATGACAGTAGCGCTGCTTAGCGAAGCAGGTCCGAGAGCTGCAATGGACAGTCAAAGTCGTCACTGGAGCGCGCCGCGGCTCGGCCAACTTACCTTGCTCTCGGAGCTGATTGAGCGGCTCCGAGCTGTCCATCGCATGAGAGACATGGGAGCAGTAAGCCGATCTCGTCGCCTCTCGGGCTAGCACTGACTACGGTCTGTTAGACATCGGCGTATGTCAAATTTGCTGCCCAATTAGAAGTTAGGATTGGCGCTGCTATTGAAGCAAAGGTGAGATAAAGTGATCTTTGGTTGGCTGTTCTTTAACGGATCACACAGGAGAAAACGATACCACTCCCACTCTCTCATAGAGTCCTATTTGGCGTGCTGTTCCGCGAGATCCGACTCTTGATTCGGTCACTCAAAACGTACGTTAACGGCAGCACCTCATTCGATGGACCCTCATAGTGTTCCGTTTAACAGAGCTTCATGGCTGCCGACTGCTATCTCCTGGGTACAGTCGTGGACTGACACGGAGGTGTTTCATGAGGCCTTCGCTGAGATCAGGGAAACTTACAGTCGGCTTGACCTGATCTATGGTCAAACAGAAGAGACGTCTCAACGCACAAGTCAGGTCCGTTCAGCTTAATTGGTTCATTGCTATCTGCTGATATCTTACATTAGCGTAAGACAACAACGCCGGCGTTATCCCCCGATCCCAAGGCCTCGGATCGAGCTGGAACATCCGATGTCACCGCGTCCAGTCGGTTTGGTGACAGGCAGAAGCTCATCGTGTTAATGACAAGGTCTCCTACACTCAGTTTACTGGATCTGTTGGTCACAGTTTCCGGCATGCTTTCCTCGGAGGACTATGGCTGGGTTGGGCCTGTCATCTGGCAGGAGTGTCTATCTGGTCATGACAGCGCTATCCTTTCTGCAGTAAGTGCACAGGTTTTGAGGCGCAAAATCATGCTCATCATCATCATCATCTAGGCATGCTTCGTCTTTATGCAATTCGCTGAGAGATGCCCTGACGAATGCACAAAGTTGGTAGAAGGCGAACTACTCTCGTCAGTGTTCTCATCTACATTGTTGAATGAAACTCAATGTGTCACAGAGAAGACCCTACAACACGCCGCGTTGCCCTGGAACGAATCGGTGCTCTTGCTACATGGCGGTTTCAAATCTTATCCCAAGAAGTCATCTTGGACCGCAATCATCGGCGTCCATTCAAGCTTCAACGTCCACCAGTTCTATTCGTTGCCACTGATATCGGTTCGAGCCTGTTTATCTACGAGGACGACGCGGACGAATACAGGGATATCAACGGCCATATCATCCCTCTGGAGTTGAGAAGACGTTTGTCCGAGATCGGCTGGGAGCAGGAAGACCGCATTGTCGATTATCGAATACAGAGGGTCAAGACTCCCATGTCTCTCCTCCCGACACAACATCTGGAAAGACTCGATGGCGACTCGTTGGATCCGCCTCCGGTCGCAGACATTCAGGCACCCAGTCCGGAGCCTTCTCCCACCAAAGCTTCTCCGAGTGGAAGCTCTCTCGCACGCCGAGACTCCCACTCGAGCTTCCGATCCGGATTCAAGAGGAGGCCTGTGTTCGTCCCCGCTTTGGTGGCTCTCTTCCCTAGCATCTCAACCATGATTTCGGATCTGGACTACACTGTCGCGAGTACGGCAGCGGAGCTAGTCATGGACTTCATGAGAGATGACCCGTCGATCTTGGCCCGCACGGTCTTCCAGCTTATTTCCGGCGACGAACAAGCTATCACAATCGCTATATCGACATTACGAGCTTTCCTTCACGTCCGACACGCCCTCCCGCCCGCCACCGCACATCATGTCTTGAACCATCTCACAGGATTCCTGAAATCTTCCGTAAAGCAAGCACCATCTGTCCATCCATTGCGAGGCTTCGCCTACTCAATTCCCATCATTGCGAAACTAGTCGCACAGGTTACTAAGCTGTCAATGCGAGACATTCGCAGGGCGAAGGTTGACATGCTCATCATCCCGTCCGGGTCACTCTGGTTTTCTCCCAACGCTCCCGCGGGGCCAATGTTCCCTCGCGGCCTCGAGGGTGTCACGTTCGCGGAGGTTCCCCTAAACCTTGTCTGGATCACAATCATTCGTAGCTCGCAAAACCTTCTGTTCCTGAACATGTTGAAACGCAATCCCCAGGATATCAAGGTCATCAGGAAGAATATGGCCCGCCTCGAACTCCCGAGTTTGAAGTTCGGCATGGCCTTGCCTGACCTGACCCTCGCCGACATGATCCCTCGGAAGCCTCACGTGGATCTACGCGCTCGGACGCGAACCCAGGCGACATTGACGGCTCTATCCCTTACTTTGGCTCGCAGCCACCTTCTTTTGGTCGAACAAGTATTCCAGTGCTTGCCCCGCCATCTGAACGACCGAGAGGAATTGGCTGTCTTGATAGATGGACTCGTTCGCATACTCCTCGCTCATGGAGACGACATCGGGATTGTGGCGCATGTATTACTCGGTATGTCCCGTATCTTGTATTTATCTTTCAACTGCTGACCCTACACGACAGCTTTGATGACTGCGTCGATTCGCTTCAAGCGTCTATTCAACTCGGGTGGAGGTTACACTCTTTTCATGCCTGCCGTAATCAAAACCTACATTGAGGCGGAGTACAATCCCAACATCAGATACGCCATCGCCTATACCGTCAACAGGTTCTACGCGTTGCATCTCGAGTCTTTCGTGTTCCAAACCTTCGATGGCATGTCTCAAATTCTCGCACTGCCCAGCTGCGACGCTCCGTGGGTAGCAGGCGGGATCTACGCGCTCTTCTCCACCCTGCGGCATGCAGCCACTTCTTCTTCCCCCGACGCAGCGGGAATTCACAATCTCAACAAGGCACAGGAACACGAGGCTCTCATGGTCACGATGGCTGAAGAAGTTCCACAAACATTCTTGGACGCTATCAAGAAACGACCGGGTGGGAAGCAGTCCTCTGTCGCAGTGCCTATACCTGAGGAATACGAGACGCGGCGGCTGAAAATCGACGACATCGTACGCCTTTTTCTGACGGTTATCGCTCATAATCCCACGGTGCAACGTTCGGAACACTTCTTCAAGTTTCTCAGGCTGCTCACCCCCCATCTGTACGACGCATCCCGACCAGTACAAACTGTGCTCCGAGGCGGCATCGACGCTCTCGGGGGAATCCTGACGAACAAGGTTCTCGGCAAGGCCAAGGACTCCTCCCAATCACGGACAACAGAGTCATTCGACTTCGAGGCAATATCACAGGCCGCTCCGAGCACAGGAGATAGCACCCGCTCTGCCCCTAGCGATCTGTCAACTATCCGACTCGAGTACCTTTTCCTGGTAGCGGCATTCACCGCCGCAGGTGGTCACGTGGGAGTCAACACAACGATGCGCATCGTGGATATCGTAAAGGCCGTTCTTCGCGATTCAAAATCGAGCGCGGACAAGATTTCAACGTTCCTGGCCGACTACGTCCGCCATTCACTCATGCAAGAGGGCAACCCTCCGGGAGTCAAAGAAGCTGTCACCTTACTGGGAGCGATCGCGCCCCTTGCGGCTGCGTATGTGACCACGGTCGATCTTTCGGGTCTCTATCGCGTCCTCGCGGAACTCTGCGCAAACCCTGTCCTTGCCGCCGACCCCGCTTTCTCACAGATGATCGTCTGCCAGTACTGTCGGATCGGATTAGATGCCTGCGAAGCTGCTGCCTCGCAAGACTACCTATTCTCCTTCCCCCTACGCACCGCCCTCATCAAACTCATGATCAGTGTGGTCACCGTCGCTGGCGCAGCTGTGATGGAGGAAATTGAGAAACAACCTTCCAGCCACAGCTTCCTTGCCGGTGTCGTTCTTCCGATGGTCCTAACACTCAGAACCTCCTCCTCCGTGATTCATGAGAACTACAAGGATAGGCGCGAGGTGTCCCCCCGCGTGTGGCTCCGTATGCTGTCACTCGTTCTGGCAGTCATGAAAGGTGTCCGGCCGGTGGAACATACATCGGACGAAGACGAGGCTAACGACCGTCGTAAATCCCGCGACTCACGGGGGACGGAAAAGTCGTATGCACCCGTCAAAGCATTAGCCATCTCCTTGCAAATTTTGAAGGTCGTGATAACCCGCGCCGCCGAAGACATATCGGCCGCATCTCCAGGAGTATGGACGACCGTGTCGAATGTCTTGAAGGCCGTACTAGCAGACGGAAACGCCACATTTGCGATGAAATACCGCGATTATTCAGAACCTCCGTCGCCAGCGTTGTCTCCTCGAGGGAGCAAGTCTTTCGACCGATCACCAGTCATGCAGACATTCCCCTCTAGCATGTCTATGCACTCCCGACGCCCTACTCCTCCACCGAGGATGGTCGACTATCTGACATGGTCGCTGATTCAATGGCTCTGGCTCCACCGCAGCCCTCTGATGATCCAGATGCGCATTTTCGTCCAAGAACGCATCTCCGACCTTGCTACGGAACTGCGCCAGCAGGGCGCGATGTCCATTAGCGGAGCAAGTTCAGGCAGGAGCCGTCGTGTTTCCACTGTCTTCTCCAAACCGAGGCGCAGTATGCTCGGTCCGAGTCCGTCTTCCTCTCCGGGATCCACACCCCGGAACTCCACCTTCTTCACCAACTCCATCTCACTTCCCGTCGTGAGCGACTTCGCACCTTCGTCCTTGTCGGCCTCCGCCAGCCTCGGGTCGCGTCAGGCAGGCTATGCGCGTATGCCTAGCCCCATATCGCCATCTGGCCGCACCTCACAAGACTCCACCACCCTGAAGATCGTCCATCTTGGCCCTGTCAATCCATACTCCGCCATGGGCTCCCTCAGCGCACCCCAGCCGGCGGAGGAAACCGAGGGCTTGGATAGGAGGAACAGCATGCGCGGACTCGCGAAAGGAATGAGTGTGAACTCGCACGGACTTGCGGGGATGACGTACCGGCGCATTCGACTTATCCAACGGTTGATGGGCTTTACTGAGCTGTTGCCTATGGGTGGCTCCGACTATTTCTCGGACGAGGACGACTCAGAGGTCCGCGCTTGGTCGCAGAAGGTCGCTCTCGAGGCGATCGTGTCGGAGACCAAGGAATTACTGGAAGAGTTCAGAGAGAGTTTCGGGGATGTTGGAGACGAGAGCATGGTTGTGGTGGATTCACAGATTACACTGCTTCAAGATTGAACTATTTACTCCGCTGGACGTTGACTCACTGTACACTGTTCTAGAGATACTTTTAGATTTGTATTTCACCGTCGAGGATGTCAAATTAGTCGCATATAATCACATATGTATTCCCAAAGTAAAAAGAGATAACGGGGGAGCTAACGTCGACCTAGGGGTACCCCTTCCTCGGCAGCTATAACCGACCGGCATTTATGCCAGAGCCGCGCCAAGCAAGGAGAAAACAACTGCGCTCGCAACACTCCACATGGCCCACGGGCTAGCAATGGCGGTCATACCACCCATCGCACTGTTGACGGTGCTCTTGTTCGAGAAAGCAACGCTAGGTGTGAGCGTAGTAGCGTTAGAGCCGTAGATGTACGATGTTGCGTTGGACGGGGCCGCAGAGATGTCAGAGCAGGTGACAGTGACGGACTGAACGAGGGCGTAGAAATGACCGGCGGACTTGTAGTCGGGGTCGTCCCAATTGATCATACCGCCAGACCAGTCGACAGTCCCAGGAGCAGAGGTATTGATGCCTGCGGGCCAGACACTAGCGAGGGGTGAGCGAAAAGGAAACGCTCGAAGCTCGGGATATCACTGACCTGATCTGAATACGGCTGGGTGTACTGGGGTACCGGCTGACACCCTGGCTATCGACGGTATCGGAACGCTTCAACGTACGAACGGCGTTGCCGTCGATAAGCCAGGTGAGGCTGTCAGGTTGCCAGTCCAACTGCGCATTTTTTGTGAGTAAACATGTTATGCGTTTTGCACGATGACTACTTACAGCATACTCGTGGTAGTTGGCGAATGTATCCGAAAGCTTGTCGACTGTAGTGCCAACGGTCTTATCCGCTGTCTTATGACGGTCAGCAGAAAAATACGCACGAGCATGAAAGTTACTTGCGTATGACACCTTGCCAGAAGAAGTTTGTCTGGCCCTCGGTGGTGGCGGCACCAGGGAACTCCCAGTCGATTTCGTCCTTGATATCGGACATCGTAATGAAGGCAGTGACAACACCTCCCCAACGACCAGTCTTGACTGTAGCAGAGCTTCAATATCGTTACACAAGAAGATTGGGTGAATTTGGCTTACGCTTGGCGGCGATCTTGCCGTAGTGCACGTAGCGAGTAGAACTAATGCGAGTGCCACCGTTGGTCTCGGTCAGTAACAGTGCCAGTTCGCCTCCAGATGAGTTCGTGTTGATGATGTTGCCCTTGTCAAGGACCCAGTCGTACTCTGTGGCATTGCCATCATAATAAGTGCTGTTTGTCAATACGCGTGAAAGGTCGGGGAAGGTATGCTGCGACATAATAAGCCTATAATCGTTAAAGACGTCGGACTCGTTTACTTACGGTAGAGTCTTTGCAGATCGGACTCGGCTTGCACGAGTCCAGGGCATGCGAGTTCAGAGGATTGCACCCTCCGAGACAAAACTATGGGAAGCTCAGGCGGGTTGTGACTTATCAGGAACATATCGCGTACCTCTGCATTTCCGCAGAAACCGAATTCACCTAGGAGCGTACTCAGAAACTGACTTCAGGCATATGATTTAGTGACGTACTGCAGCACGGAGCTGAAGCACCGCAGTGGGAGGTTGCGTTACTACGTGTCATGTTCAGCGATTTTGACGGTTCCAGAGGCAAAGCGCATACCAACTCGCACCACCCTGAGCTGATACAGAGGTGAGGGAGACGGCCAAAGCCAGCCAGCCGAGGAGTTGTTTAGATCTTGAAGAGTCGAACATTTGCCTAGGGTATATCCGTAATTCCAGGTAGAGAAAGGTGGTGAACACCGTTTGAATGCGATCCGAGAAAGACAGTGAGAGAAAAGAACGTTGAGAGTTGCGGACGGAGCGAAGCCTTCGAGGCGAGAGAGTAGTGGAGGTAAAGGTACAAGGATGAAACGTTGAAACGCCTGGAGGCAGATTCCGCCAAATCTGACAGCAACCGCATCACACGGTCAACGGGTGCGCGACCGGCCCGCGTACCTTACAGCTGTTTTCAGGCGCCAAGGCACTCGCGACTTTTCGCTGAATTTGGAGCGACCTGAAAACGACGCCCACCAGTTTCAACCCTAGCGTAGGGCTACGACGACCTCAACTTGCAACGCTCATAGCTCCTCAACCACTCGTCCGTTTCCCAAAATTCCTTCATATTCCTACTGCTGCCATCCGACCCCATCGTCCCCCAACAAGAAATCAAGAGTTCACCGTTCCGCTCGAGTGCCCCCCAAAACGTGCCCCAGCACGCCCCTCCTCGACGACCAAGGCTCATCCAGTCTCCGTCTCGTCTCCCCTTCGCTCCCAGTGTCCCTTTCTTATATTTAATACATGCCACGGATGCAGCCTTACTCCGACGACCTTCGCTGTGCGCTCTGGCACATGCGGTACGCAGCTGGGATGTCGGTAACTGACATTGTGTCAAGTACAGGATTGGCAAAACGAACGGTGCAGCGGATTTTCTCCCAGTATGCGAACACGGGCACTATTCTACGTACTCCTCAGGACCCGCAGTCAAGAGTACGCTCCACATTGAATGCCGAGGACCTATCGGTACGTTTTTGACTCCCGCTTTCAATAAGTTCTCAGACGTCTCTGCAGTACCTGCAATCCTATCTTCGACGCACCCCTGATGCCTACCTTGTTGAGCTGAAGCAGCAGCTAGAGGACAATGCCGGAGTCAGTGTGTCAATCTCGACGCTGTGGAGGGCACTTCAGAGGATGGGGTATACATTGAAGAAGGTAAGCCCGCTTGTTCCGTCGATGCGTCGACAATTTGCATGAGCAACAGGTGTCGAAAATTGCATTGGAGCGAAGCGAAGCTGCCCGAAATAGCTACATCTACCGTATCGGAAGCACGTACGAGGCTAGACAACTCGTATTCGGCGACGAGAGCTCATTCGATCGGCGGACCACGTATCGGCCCTATGCGTGGGCACTCAAAGGGCGTAGAGCGTATCGCAAAGTGTTTTTTGTGAGAGGGAAACGGTACGTACCGGGCTCTATATTATCCCTTCGACTTACATGATGGAATCGTCAGGTATTCAATCCTACCTGCACTCTCCCTCGACGGGATCTTGTTCTGCGACATTGTCGAAGGAAGTTTCACTGCCGCCCGTTTTTTAGAATTCGTCAGGGGTCTGCTTGACAAGATGCAGCCATATCCCGGCCCGAATTCAGTCCTCGTTCTAGACAACTGCAGCATTCACAAGGCACCCGAAATCCGCGAACTAATCGAGTCTCGGTATGTTGTATTAACTCCGCATTCTATATTTGCTTACAATGTCCACCCAGGGGCATGCGACTTGAGTTCCTGCCTCCGTATTCTCCAGACTTCAATCCCATAGAAGAGGGCTTCTCGGCACTCAAAGCGAGGCTTCGTCGCAACTATCCACATTTTGCGTACTCGGCTGCCACAGGAACAACGAATATTGACCGTACTGAGGTTCTCTGTATGCTTTATAACACTGTCTACTCCCTCACCGCTGAAGACGCTGCGGGTTTCTTTCATCATAGCGGATATATTTGAATTACGGTTGTATCTGTAATTGAGGTTGATTTATGACCATTACATGAGCCAGTATGCTAAAAGAGGGCTTCGATGAAGGAGTGACAATATTAAATGGATGTAGTGTATGCTCATTGTCGAACAATCAGAAGTCGGTGTGCATACCATTCAGGCGAGGCCGCTTGACAGCTCCTGCGCCCTCCAACTGAATGCAATCAGACCTTGCCCACCGCAAAAGTGCTTGCGCGATATCTATCGGCATCTCCATAGTTTCCTGAAGGATGATCTCGTCGGTCGCAGCAAGCTGATCGAGTCGCTGGTAGCCTTGAGCATAGAACAAAGGCTCCCAGAGCGCATAGAAGGGCTCATCGTTCCCATCGAGGCTTGTGAGCCATTGCGAGATGGGTGGATAGACAACTTCCACTTCGCGCCGTGGTGGTTCGGGGGATCTGTAGCGTGGACGTTCCGGGCTTGGGTAATGTCTCTTCAAACCTGAGCGACGAGAAGGGGGATGATGGTAAGCTGGGATACGAGGCTCGAAGTCGAATGAAGCTGGTAGACTGGGATAGTGATATGAATACTGGCCGCCAGGGTATAGAGCCGGAGCTGGAAGCATTGGTGGCATCGGAGCAGGCTGCGGATATGCAATTGGGTACATCGAGACTGACGGGGTCGTCGGCATAGACCAGGTCGGTTGATTGTGTGCGCAAGGGGTCGTTGGCCAGGTGGGTGGGTATATCCCATGGAATGTGCCAGAAGGAGGACTGAACGTTGTAGCCGGTGCAGCTACAGCGACGGAAGGTGCAACAGACGCAGATGGGAGAGCTGCTACGGGCGGAGGAGGCGCCGCAGCAGACACAGGCGCCACAGTCTTCGCTACCGATTGTTGACCGCAACCATGATCCCTCTGAGCGTCGAGTCGCTTCTCCTTCGCCTCCTTCTGCTCACTGAGCTCTGGAATAACTTCCTGGGCGACATTCTGCATCGTAACACTCGATAGCCGAAGTTCCTATGCTCTGTCAGCTTTCACGACCCCGCGATTGGACCCGCAAACTTACAAGAATCTGGGCCATCCGTGTCAGCTCTGGTACCGTGAACTGGCGATGCTTCCCACTAGGATATAGGACGACGCAGGCCTTGTTGCAGTTTGCGCACATGTGATGGCGTATTATCTCACCCACCAACCGCTCGTGCTCCGCGTTCTTTGCTGCTGTTGATGCAGCACGAGCCTTGCCCTTGACTGCTGTCGACTCGAATGCCGCCTCTGTATCGACTGGTTCATCATCGTTCGGTTCAAGCAGCGCCGGACCACGGAAGAGGGACGACTTCTTGGACTTCTTCGTCGTTGCTTTCGGCTGGGACTGCTACGGACAGCTTTGAGTCAAACAATCATTATGGACTAAACTCGACGCACTTGGACTTTGTCCTCGCCGCAAGTTCCCTCCTTCGGGCTGATCGTTACCGTAGGTGCTTTGATATGCCCGCTCTTGCTCTTCTTGGACTGCTCCCCTGCCATGTACTCGTTGATGTGCCGCTTCAACAGGAGCCATTCCGTAGGATCTGCAAGGGATCGCACAGGGGCGTCCTTCTTTCCCATACGCTGCCAGGAAAGAGCGTAAACGAGCTTGAGGTCAGTGGGGTGACGGTTCATAGCTCTTGCAATGAGTTCTTGCGCAGACGGCCAGTCTGACGACGATTTGATCTCCAGATCCTTGAAGATCCCGTCGCAGGAAATCTCAACCAGGATACAGGGGGGGAGTGAGGCGAGGACGGCTAAAGAGGCTGAAAGGTGAGCAGTGTATAGATATCTGTGGGTGTCTACTAACCAGTTTGTGGCTGCTGCGTCGTCGGAAGGGTCCTCGCCAAAGATCCAACGCCAACCTTGTTTTCATCCACCACCACCACCTCTTCTTCGCTCTCCTCCTCTTCATCCGCCTCCTCCTCTTGTCCCTGACCAGCTGGATCGACCTCCTCATAATCGAATATGTGTTCATCTGGCTCGTTCGGCTCCATGTCGTCGGTATAACGAGCCCACTCTGGTGTCGATCGCGGGGATGAAAATGATAGCTCTTCGCTAGCCTCATATTCTGTGATCTGTGAGTGCGTATCTACTCGAGAAGGTGATGGTAACTTACCCTCGACGGGTCGCTGGGGGTACTGATTTCGCAGTCCAACGAGCAAGTTGGCTGCGTACAAGTCCTCAGTCCCGTCCGTGTTGGCCGAAGAACTGGCTGTAGCAGCATGCCTGCCATCCGACAAGGTGGGCGTGGGGATTGGTGCCGACGGCTGTGTAGATGTACTGGTGGGAGGGCGTCCAGGGGCACCCCTATACGCAGGGCGGGGCTTGACGACATGCTTGGCAACTATGGTCGGTGCGACCTCTGGGCTGGTGGCCGTTGCTGCTTTACCTCGTCCTCGTGTAGCCTTGACACTATTTGCCGGAGGTCCTGGGTTCTGAACTACAGAGCGAGTCTGTCGTCCTGGTGTCTGAGGTGGCGCTGCTTGACCTGCCGCGGCTCGCTTGCGACGACCCGCCGTCGACATTAATAGAGATGGGATAGCGAGAGGATTAACAAGCAGACAGGGGAATTAATATCTTTGTGGACTTTTGGATTGAGGGGCAGTGTTATATACATCTCAATATCAAACCAGGACTTGCATGTTACGTCTAGATCTACTGTGATGCCTGCCCGGTACACAAACTGCACGTACTCAATCACTTGGTACCCAACTCCAATCAGCCACGTTCTGTCGGATATGCACAGGGTCATGAGGCCGTCAGGCGACATTTGAGGGCCAGACGGAGACGAGACGGAGACTGGATGAGCCTTGGTCGTCGAGGAGGGGCGTGCTGGGGCACGTTTTGGGGGGCACTCGAGCGGAACGGTGAACTCTTGATTTCTTGTTGGGGGACGATGGGGTCGGATGGCAGCAGTAGGAATATGAAGGAATTTTGGGAAACGGACGAGTGGTTGAGGAGCTATGAGCGTTGCAAGTTGAGGTCGTCGTAGCCCTACGCTAGGGTTGAAACTGGTGGGCGTCGTTTTCAGGTCGCTCCAAATTCAGCGAAAAGTCGCGAGTGCCTTGGCGCCTGAAAACAGCTGTATTCTCGTCCCTCACCATGTTCTCGTCTTGCGTGCAGCCGCCTCTCGTCTCTCTCTTCTCGTCGACGGGCTCAGACAGTCTGGCCTTGTTTGCCACGCAGACAGACCCCGATCTCCCCGCAGACTCGTTTGTCTGCCTTCTCCAAGACATATCGTCCTCTCCGCTTCCTCCATCACCGGCCAAGCTTGTGCTTCCGGCGTGCCTAGAAAACGACTCTGAGAACCAAAAGGGCGAAGGATATACACTCACCCAGACTGTCCTTCACATTCAATCACCGACGTTACGAACGACTTTCATCCGATGTCCTCCAGCAGGCGACCTTGGCCTTAAGCACCCATGGATCCACTTTCAAGTCAGAAACATGGGCAAGGGATGGAGTTTGGAAGTCGGTGTAGTGGATAGAACTGGCGTCGAGGGTGTCATACGATGTTCTACCTTCCAGGTGCTGCTTTTCTTCTATGTTTCTGTGTAACGTCGTCGTTGTTGACAATCGAAACGAGCCTGCATGGCCGAGGATTTCATTCATATTGCATGACTCTGTGCACCATCCTCATGCTCACACATTCGCAGAAAGAGCCTAGCTTGAAATATGCCCAACCGCCGGTGTTGCATCTCCCGCTAGCGTTTCCTCACGCCAGCACGCGCCCACTTACCACCTGGTCGACTATCGACCTAAACCTCGCCAGCATGTTACCAAGCTTCTCTTCTACGGTGTTGTCTCATTCGGACGACGTATCTGATGAAGAAGAAGGTGCCTTTGGTCGACCGACCAAAAAGCCTCGTCCCGCCGTCCCAGTTCCCTCGGGAATGTACTCTCACGTGTCTTACGTGAAGGTTTACGCGACGTGTAGGCTTAGGAGAATATGGCTCAGCCAAAACGGGACGACCCACGACCTTCCTTGGGAGTTTCAGTTGCATTCTGCAGACTACTGAGGCGTGTAAGAACAACCTCTCTCTGACGACCCATTGCAACTCACGTACCCTAATAGAGGCGTACATGATTTCTATCTATATTGTGCGATCTCAGCTTGGTTCTCATGTACAGATGTATTATAATAGAAAGAGGGACTACGGTGCAGGTCATTCTGAGGGTATTTTGATCGTGGTCGCGGTCACGAAGCATCGCGTCGCGTTCATTTGTACCGGGAGAAGCGCCCGACGCGACCTTGCACTCTTTCTCTGACCATCACTTCCTTCATTACCGCAGTCCGCCTCAGAACACGCCTCGAACATCCTTCAACTCAGATCCAGGAAACTGAGCTTCACCATGGCGCCTCCAACGCAGAAGCAGTCCGCTAAGTCTTCCGCGGATGCCAGCGGTATGAAGCAGAAGAGTTTGATGTCTTTCTTCGGTAAAGCATCAGCTGGGACCAACGACAGCAAAGTCGACAGCAAGGAGAAACAGAGTGTCAACAGGAAGCCCACCAAATTCAAAAACGCGTCGAAAAGCGC
Source organism: Bjerkandera adusta (assembly GCA_027924225.1). Taxonomy (NCBI): domain Eukaryota; kingdom Fungi; phylum Basidiomycota; class Agaricomycetes; order Polyporales; family Phanerochaetaceae; genus Bjerkandera; species Bjerkandera adusta. The sequence goes on from BSCZ01000297.1 coordinate 417,288, forward strand.
GCCAGGCCCTGTCAACGACGAGCCCTCATCTGACCCGCCAGCAGCCTCGACCCGCACTCCACTGGCAGAGCATGCATCCCAGTCCTCTGTACTCGCCGGAGCAAACAACGCGAGAAGCTCGGACTATGCCAGCAGTGTCATGGAGACTCCGCCAACAAGCGACCCGGTCGACATCGACATGCTCTCACCAGACGAAGATGATAAAAAGGCGAAGGCACACAAGGCAGCGGTAAGTCGAATATATGCGTTTCATGTCGGCTGTTCTCATCTATCTCTCAGCCTACGCATCGCAAGAAACGGAAAATCATCCTTGAAGATTCCGATGATGACATGGGAGATGTCGACACAAGCGCGTTCAACAAAGGGCTGTCTGCGTATGAGCCTTCACCCGACGCAAAGAAGAACGGTATGCTGTCATGTCGCTCACTACTTTAACGTGCTTAGTCAGTCTTTGTAGGTCGCGCCAAAAAGCCCCGTGTGTCCGCTGTGTTGTCGGACGAAGACGAGGAAGACGACTCGTTGTTAGCCTCGTTCAGTCACAGACTCACGAAATTCAAGCCACCGACCAAGGCAAAACCGAAGCGTGAGGCTCATAATCGATATTCTCGCTGACAGTACGCTTACTCCCCGTAGGACGGCGCTCTGTAGTAGACGATGATGACGACTTCATTGTCCCCGATGACATCGACGAAGAGGATGAAGGCGAGGAAATCGTGCCCTCCTCCAAAGCTCCTTCCCACGCGTCGTCGTCCCGTGCGTCATCTCGGTTGTCTAACTACGCTCATACTTCTTCCGAGGCCGAGGACGATCTGGCGGAGCCCAAGAGTCGGAAGCCCGCGAAGCCACCATTGAAGAAGTCGGGGTCGAAGAGGGGTAGTAGCAACCTATTCTTGACAGCCGCGGAACAGAGAACCCAGCAACAGAAAGAAGATAAGAAGAGCACCGAGGATCCATTTGATTTTCTTCTGGATGTCAAGGACAAAGATGGTGTGCGCCCCGGGCAGCCAGGCTACGATCCGAGGACGCTATACGTCCCTTCGAAAGCGTGGAAGTCCTTCACTCCTTTCGAGAAGCAGGTGAGTCTAGTCAACGATGTGCTTTTCGCTGAGTCTAACGATGCGTCAACCAGTTTTGGGAAATTAAACAGAACCATTTCGATACTGTGCTATTCTTCCAGAAAGGCAAATTCTTGGAACTATATGAAGAGGACGCGCGGATAGGTCACCAAGAGTTTGACCTCAAGCTTACTCAAAGGGTGAAGATGAGCATGGTTGGCGTACCCGAGCAGAGTTTCAACTTTTGGGCGGCCAAGTTCCTTGCCAAAGGTTTGTCGCATACATTTGTTTGGTCCTTCAATACTGAGAAAGACTGTAGGATACAAAGTGGGCCGCGTTGACCAAGCCGAGACAGCCCTTGGGGCGGAGATGCGCGTAGCTGCGGACAAAGGGAAGGGCAAAGCCAAGATGACAGCAGAGGAGAAGGGCAAGGACAAGATCGTTCGCCGGGAACTCAACAAGGTGTACACGAATGGCACCTTGATAGACGAGGCACTTCTCACTGACGAGCAAGCGGGTCATTGTGTATCCATTCGTGAAGAAGGCGAAGAAGATCCCAAGACCGGAAAGCAGAAGTTTGGCTTGTGTGTCCTAGACAGTTCGACGAGCGAATTCAATCTGAGCGCCTTCGAGGACGACGTCTGCCGTACGAAGTTGGAGACGATGTTGAGGCAACTCCAGCCTAAGGAGATCATCTTTACCAAGGTGCGTCTTGTTTTATTGTTGGTCTGGCGCCACCTCACGCGTCTTGTAGGGCAACTTGACAGTTCCGACTACTCGGCTCCTGAAAATGGTTTTGCCCGCAAGTTGCTTGTGGACTAGCCTTCGTGACAGCGAGGGTCTCACCTACGACAAAACGCTTAAAGAGTTGAAGACTCTGTACCCCGCAGGAGACGATGACGACATGGAGGACTGCGTCGCTGGCTTGAGCAACGCCGTACCCGAGTCTATTCGATCAATGGTCATGTACCAGGGTGCGATTGAAGCTCTGGGTTCGATGATATGGTGAGTAGCTGTCTAGACCTGCCACACCAATCGTTGATGTTGGGTTTACAGGTACCTTCGTACGTTGAACATCGACAAGGACCTTCTAAGCATGAAGAACTTCAACGTATACGATCCCATGAAGAAGGGCCAGGGTCTCATGCTGGACGGTCAAACCCTCGCACACATCGAGGTCAGCTGCAGCAATATTTGATTGCGGTTGGGTGCTTAACCTCCAGTAGGTCCTCCTTAACAGCGAGGGTACAGATGACGGGTCGCTTCTCAAGCTGCTTAGTCGATGCGTAACTCCCGCAGGTAAGCGCTTTTATATGAACGAATTATAACGTGCCGACACTAAACGTGCTTGCAGGCAAGCGGCTCTTCCGTATCTGGCTTTGCATGCCGCTCAGGAAGATTTCTGATATCGAGGCCCGGTAAGAATTCCTCCTGTCGGACTGGAAAAAACATCACTGACTAGTCGAATTCAGTTTGGACGCCGTTCAAGACCTTATGGACCATCCTACGTTCGAATCTGACTTTCTCGAGATCGCGAAAGGTCTTCCCGACCTCGAACGTATTGTCTCTCGCATACATGCCAAGAATTGTCGTGTCAAGGATTTCCTGAAGGTGTTGACGGTACGTTGTCACAGCGATCGTCGACTTCGCACTTACTCATAATATATCATCAGGCTTTCGGAAAGCTGAGCAAGGGCCTGGCTTCGCTTGCAAGCACTGCGGAATCGTTCAAGTCCAAGGCTATCCTCGGCCTGCTTCGTTCAGCTCCTGACCTAGCCCCCCATCTCAAACACGTCAAGGCAATGTTCAAGCCTCCTGCTGAAAGTACGTGTACAATTTAGCTTCAGTTTACGCGAACTCACGCTGGATTCAGCTGGTGATGAGCTTATCCCGGAAGACGGTAAGGATGAAGCGTACGACAAGATTGTAGAGGAAATCACTGCGCTTGAGGAGGAGCTTGATGGCGAGTTGAAGAAGTTCCAGCCGAAAGTAAAGTAAGTTATCAGTTCGTTATGGACCGAGACAGTCGCTCATCTCTGCTAGGAGCAAGCTGTCGTGGTGGCATAGCGCGCAAGGGACGAAGGTCCGTTATGTAGTGTGCTGTCGGCGAGGGCTTGCTGACAAAGCTATCAGGATATTTACCTCGTACAAGTCAAAGCCGGTGAAAAAGTGCCGAGCAACTGGCTGAAGAGCAACGGCACTAAAGTAAGAAACTGTATATTTCCGAGTCAGGACTTTCCTCACTTTGATGCTAGGCTGCCAATCGATACTCGGTGCCCGAACTAGCTGCCACCATTCGCAGTCTGAAGGAAGCTAGGGAGCACCGTAATACTGCCACGAAAGACTTCAAGGGGCGAGTCTATACTGAGTTCGACACCGACCGAAGCGTCTGGCTACGCGCAGTTCGGGTGCTTTCCGAATTGGATTGCCTTTTCAGTTTGGCGAAGGCATCGCTTGCACTCGGAGAGCCGTCATGCAGGCCCGAATTTGTTGAAGGAGATGCCGCCTTCGTCGACTTCGAGGAGCTGAGACACCCAGCGCTGTCGATCAGTGCGGGATTCAAAGGCGACTTCATCCCCAACAACGTCAAACTTGGTGGCGATGCGGGCCGTATTGCGTTGTTGACTGGTCCGAACATGGGGTGAGTTCTCTGCTACAATGAATATAAAACCATCGCTGATGTTCCGTTGCAGAGGTAAATCGACGGTAGGTCTTGGTTGTGTGACCATAAATAATCTCCGAGTCTGACTCCGTCGCTAGGCTATGCGTATGACGGCTGCAGGAGTGGTGCGTCCAACTCAGCAGCAAGCGGGTTATGATGCTGAAAGTTTCCACAGATTATGGCTCAGCTCGGAATGTTTGTGCCTGCACAGCGTGCCAAGTAAGATTCTATATTCGGTGTTCAGCCCAAACATCCATCTTACGCGCCCGCAGACTCTGCCCCGTTGATGCGATTCTCACTCGCATGGGTGCATATGACAACATGTTTTCCAATGCAAGTACCTTCAAGGTGGAGCTCGACGAATGGTACGCCCGTTTCGTGTCCCATGTCGATGATCTCCGGCTGACAGTCTGTAGCTGTAAGATCTTACGGGATGCCACGCCACGCTCGTTGGTGATCCTTGACGGTGAGTGACGTGCAGCCATCTACCGCAGGACTCCGCTGACGGTCATAATAGAACTTGGAAGAGGGACGTCTACCTACGTAAGTGTATGCCAAATTCTGGCCCAAAAGATGCTGATGGTTCTGGGTTGTAGGATGGCATGGCTATCGCTGGGGTGCGTTCTGAAATCTGCATTGCTCTCTATCGTTCTCACTAACGATTCGGGCAGGCTGTTCTACACCAACTAGCGACCCATACTCTGGCCTTGTCCTTTTTTGCGACGCATTACGGCTCCCTGACCGACGACTTCGCCTATCATCCGAATATTAGGAACATGCATATGGCCACGCATGTCGATGACGAGCAACGAGAGGTCTGTACACTCGTATTCTACTATGATACAGACTTATTAACGTCGCACAGCTGGTCTTCTTGTACAAGCTCGTGGAGGGCGCCGCCTCTTCGTCATTCGGAACCCACGTGGCAAATCTAGCTGGAGTCCCAGCGTCCGTCGTCGAACGGGCCGACGTAGTCTCGAAGGATTTCGCCCAGCAGTTCCGAGAGAAGGTCGAGGGGAAGAAGACTGCAAGGTCTACGAGCAAGATTCCGTTGACCGTACAAGCAGACTTTGCCTATCTGTGCAGCCTCGCGCTGGGTAAGGCTGCTTTGCCTGACGATAAGGTGCGGCGCAGGGATATCCTTCGTGGCCTGAAGGCCGCGGCTAAAGGATATCTTGAGCACACCCAAGTTGGCTAGTGCTTGCGAGGGATAAATTTCTATTTCTGAATGCTATGCCATTTCACTTCATTTTGCTCTCTCGCTTTCGATATTTCTTGGAACCTTAGATACCTTACAGCACATGTAATCGCTATGCTCGCCATGTACGATACAAATATGTCTTCGGCTACTCGAAGCATCCATCCACATTGTACATGATTCTAACAACGTATTTCGCGAAACCCGCCAGTGCCTGTTATGGAGAGTCGTAGTCAAAACTGCGTCAAGAAAGCGAACGAAGCATTTCATCCCCAAATCTCTCTATACTCCGAAATACCCGAAACGTCGAACTTCACAGCCCTTTGCCTCTCTGAATCAAGCACGGCGAAGGTCGCTCCTTCAGAGAATAAGAGGAAACGCCAATCTGGAAGCAGCCAGCCCAGTCTGACAGTCTTTCCTGGGCCCATTGCGTAGAGCCATCCGTCCTTCGAAACACGATACACGGGCCACGGACGCTCTCCAGGTCTCCACAACGGCAGTTGGAGTATCTGGTCGTGATCCATGCGAATGAGGATACTGGTGTCGTCCGGCGAGAAGTTGATGGAATGAACCCAGTTCTCGTTCTCTAACTGGCTGGATTTGAAGACAAGTGCGCCGCTCTCCATACTCCAGACGTAAGCTCCGCCATCGTAGTCTAGGCAGACGACGTGGCTTGCGTCCGTCGTGAATGCCACCCGCACAACCGAGGTGTCGTGCGGTTGCAGCACCTGTACAACAGTCTTCGTCGTGATATCGAGCACCCGTGCGGTACAGTCCCTCGACCCAGTGACGAGAAGACGTCCGTCGAACGAAAAGGCAGCACAGCGAATGGAGCCGTCGTGCTCGTTGTGGCGACAGAGGAGGGTCTCGTCCGAAATCCTCCACACTCCGACCCTGTCGTCGTCATCACCGATAGACACGAGCGTGTTGTCTGGGGAAATGGCTAGTGAATAAACGAAGCCGTGCCCGGATAGCTCCGCGATGAGGGCGCCGGTGCGGAAATCGATTACTGCTGTTTCGATGTATTGCACATCTCGTACCTGGTACGCGAAGAGGGTACCATCACGAGAAATCGCCACTGGATATTTGTGGAATTTAGCATGTTGCGTTCCTGTCAAGAAGGCCCAGTCCGCAGCGTTGACGCATTCGTCCCGGACCGACGAGGGTTCGTAGCTCCTGTAGCGTAAGACAAGATCCCAAGGATCTGTTATGTCTCTGACAAGAGTCTGCCAAGTTTCATGCGTGGTTTCCTCCAGAGGTCGTGGAGGATATGGAAGATGAAATATTTCGTCAATGCTCTCTCCCGTAATTATGAGAAAGCGCGCAGCCCCAGACGAGTCGGATTTGGACGTCCGCGCCACCAATTGCCTCGTCCTCGCCACTTCTCCATCTTCTTCGTCGTCGTCTCCTCCCGCTTTGCGCTGACGCGCTACGTCCCAGCCCCGGATGGTACCGTCGCTCCCTGCAGATACCATGCGTAGGCCATCGGGACTCCATGCGACGCCCTTGACGTCTTTTAGATGGCCTGTTAGGGAGCTTCCCGCGTCTATCGGTACATCCCCCAGTCGAGTTTCGACGAATGCTGCGGTAAAGACATCTGGGAGAACGCTACTAGGGGGGGTATCCTCCGGTTCCACCTTCCACAGACGCACAGACCCGTCGCTGCACCCACCACAGATGTGGACCCCGTCCTTCGAAAACGAGAGCCGAGTGGAGAGCGTACGGGGTGCTGTAATGTACCTTTGTGACCACATAGGTTGATCATATGCGGGTATACAGAATGAGCGAACCAAAGAGATGGCTGGGAACGTCCATATGTGGACAGAGACCGAAGTATGGGCTGCCACATAGCGGCCGTCCGAGGAGAAAGCCACTCCCTTGCCCCTAGACAAGCTGAGAGTCTTGAGGAATCCTGAAGGCACATCGTGTAGACATAGCTCATCCTCGGTACAATATGCAATGGTGGTGGCGTCCGTAGAGATTGCAGCTCCCGGGATCCGCCGGCTCGAAGTTCCCGTGTTCATCTGGAGAGCTATAAGACAACGCCCGTCCGAAGCGTCCAAAAGCTTGACCTCGCCCTCTTCGCTAGCGGAGAAGATACGACTCCCACCGGCCGCATAACTGACAGAGGATACGCTGGCGGAGTAACCTTCGATGAGGTGGACCTGCCTTCCCGACGGGACGTCCCATACCCGGACTGTACCATCGTTCGAGCCGGTAACGACGCGTGTTCCGTTCGGAGAATACGCCACGGATCTAACGGGTTTGGTATGTCCCTCCAATGATAATAATGGGGTGCGCGTCACTGTCTTCCAGATCTTTGCATTGTGATCTTCACCCCCAGTGGCGAAAGAACTCCCATCAGGTGAGAATGCGACGGAGGATACCCCTTTCCCATCGTGTCCGGTGAAAACCTCGACGCAGGGCTTCCAGTTCTTCACCGCCCCATGGTCCACAACGAGGGAGTCCTTAAGATCTTTGGCGTATGTCAACCTCATCGCACTTCCGCTCGGTGCAAGAGCCAGGGCGGAGGCGTAGAGTTGTAGAGGAGCCCGGGCCACACAAGGAGAGAATGTGAGCGCAAATCTCTGGCAGTCGGCCAGAAGGGGCATAAGATCCGAGGACGGACCGTCTAACGCCTACAATATTATTGAGCTCGCAGACTTTGACGTCCGAGAAATGAGGACATACCAGACAAGCTCGCCTCGCTACCTCCAAAGCATTCAGAGAACTCTCCAAAGTGCCCAACAAACCGCATACTTCGAGCCAATGAAGCAGGTGGAATTGTATGAAGTCGCGCAACATGGCCAAGCCCTCTTTAGCTCGATCATCGCCGAAGCAACAACGTAGATGGTCACTCCAGTATCGGCAAGAATAGCTGAGTGAGGACGATATGCACCGTTTCAAAGTTTCGGATAGGTCATGAATTTCGTCCTTGAAGAGAGTGGAGCCGGTGAGGCCAGCAATATTTCGTTTGAGCTGACGCATGACTTCGAGAGTACGAACGAAGATAGCAAGATGGTGCTCGACTGGTTCTATGGAGAAGGCGGCGGGTTTGGGAGGAAAGGATGCGGTAAGAAACTCGGGGAAGGTCGGGTGGATGACGCGAATCAGCGCGTCAGGATCATCTGGGATGGATAACACAGAACGCAAACCAATGAGTGAGTTGCGGGTGACGCTCTTGGGGAAGCCGAGTAATTCAGAGAGAGTTGTTACGGAGAGGGGCTCTTGTGCGAGAGAAATGGTGCCGAGGATAGAATGAAGGCGACCGGTAAGCGTTGCCGAAACCCTCGACGACGCAGCTTCTATAATATGCAGATATAGCGAGTCCAAGATAGTCCCTGACGCTTCGGAATCCGGCTGGTTGTCGATAAGGGCCTGAAGTTGTCCTTCGGGGTCACTGAACGAGAGGTCCATAATGAAAAGGAGTGCTGTAGCGATCCAGATGAAGACCCCATGCGATAGCTCCACGAGCTTGTCAACATGTTGGGGCGACGGCCAATCTTCCTCGACATCGTACAGGCTGGTGATCTTGCTGAAGCCGTCGAGGGTACAGAGTCTGATATCTTCGAGCACCGACTCAGGCTCGACTGTGTGTAACAGCAGTTGCGTCGTTACTTCTTTTAGAGAGTCGCCGCGGGTCTTCTCGAATAAAGCGGTGATACGTGGTTCAGGGCGACTGGTGATCAAGAACAAGACCGACTCCTTGATGCGTGAATTGTATTTCGCGATTACGCTGAGGACAGCGGAGATGACGTTGTCGTCCTTGCATTCGTCGAGGCCGTCGAGTACGATGACGCAGGTGCCGAATGTGTCCTTGAGATCCTCAAGAGGACGCAGGATCAGCTCTTCGAATTGTCGTTCTATCCCAGACTGGGCGATGTCGGGGTCTGTCTTCATAATCCCAACGACTTTCTCCTTGAACTGGGGGTTGAACCGGCAGAGCTGACGGGAAATAGTCTTGAAGATAAAATTCGGGTCGCTGCATTCGGCGTCGAAACGAGAGCAGAAGAAGTTAGCTCCGAGGAGATTTCGTTCTCTGCACCACTTCGCCATGGAGACTGCGACCGTGGTTTTCCCAGTGCCAGCTAGACCGCTGATCAGAAACACGTTCCCGCCACTCAGAAGAACGTCCTTCTGTGAACAAGCGATGGTGACCCAAGTCTGAAGCCGAGACAGAACACCCGTCCGCGTCCCAGTAAGACAAGACCGACGAACGTCATCAGCATCATATGGGGCGTGTTTCGCGAAAGGCGGTAAGAAACCATCTGCGCGGGGCTTGTCAACATCGGCGGCGATTTCAGTTGAATGATACACTGACCGTCATGATGAGTAGTCATCTTCAAACACGTCAGTACATCTCGCTTAAGCTAGACAACCGTAGACGTACATCATCGAGTTTCCTCCCCACATCTTGCACATCCGCACGGACATCCTGTATATCCTTTTGGACTTGTTGTACTTCGGCTTGAATTCCGGTGTGAGCTTCTTGCACCTCCGTCCGCACTCCCCCAACAGCGGAAGAAACCTCCTCCACCTCCACAAGAAGTGCACCCACATCGGTTCGTACTACCTGAACCTCAGTATGAGTGCCTTCCACCCCCGCCATCACATCCCCTACACCCGCATGTACCTCGTTTATTCGTTCCCGGGCTTCTGCGGCATGATCTCGTAGGGTTCCCACACCTTCGCCTACAGCCCCTACAACCCTGGCTACGTTATCAATACTGAATTCCATACGCTGGACGCAAGGGGGTGAGAGATGTATCGAGCGATTGGATAGAAAGTAGTACCACGGCTCCTTCAAGCTTGTGCAGGTTAGATTAATTGATGGTATAATAGTCACGGTGAACGCGCGACTTACCAAGAAGTCGTTCAACGAAGAGTTGATTTCCTCGACAAGGCTAGCTAATTTATCGGCGTCGATTTCGCTTCTTATAAACCGCTTGAAGCGGCCCCTTTTCTTCAGCGCGCCCAGGTTTTCTCCGGTTTTTGTCCATCGACTACGTACGGAGAAAGCTTCAGATGACGCCCGATGTAGCCTCACAAGATAAACACTCACTCAGTCAGCCGATCGATCCTGCGTTTGAGAGACTCGGGCACTTGGCCTCCATCGGGCGGGGTCATGACATCCACCAGTATCTCCGATAACTCTCGCAGTCTTGTTTCAAGAGTTTCGACGCCTTCGATCGTGCTGGACATTGCCTACTTTCGTGATTAATACCACGCGATGGATCGTGCAGCTCGGACCACTCACCTGCACTTTCGTGAGGATTTCAGACACCGCCGACAGAGCGATACTGAGACCGGGAATGCCAGCGTCGCTTGAGGCCTCAGATGCCAAGCTCAACAATGGGCCTAGCATATCCAGAGCATGGGACGCAGCGGTCTTCATCCGATTGACATCTTGTTTGGAGATACTACCCGTCAATCGATGCAAAAGACCTGGGCGCGCAAGGGGTGGGCCCTGTGGAGCGGAGTGCGGCGGAAGAGTTGGCGAAGGCGGTTGGGAAACGTCGAGTTGTCCTGGCGGGTGCATCGTAGCAAGCGGGGTGGACAGAGGGTAGGGTTGGGGGAATTCACGCCGTGGCTGCGTAGGCCCCACGCAGTTATCGATGGGTGTCGTTCCCCCGCGAAACAAAGTTTGCTCAGCGCAAACGCGAGGCCGCCTTGTTGACAGCTCCCCACGATATTGGGTACGAGGCGCTGAGAATCTCGAGCAACCCATGACTTGATGAGCGCGGTGACATGGTTCCAGTTCGTTCTACGGTTGTTCTATCTGTTGTCATCTGAAGAGGGTCATATGGCAGGATACGGATAGGCGTCGTCGGCGTGAAGACGTGGTCCAGGTGGCCTAAGTAGGGGCGGATCGTCCGCTGGTCAGAACTGCCCCAATCTCGGATGACAATTACGATCCAACCTCGTAGAAGTAGAAATATCAGCGCGAGCTGTATACCTTTCTCGCATAGAAAGTGCACGCAAGGGCGGCATGACAGTAAGGAGTGAGGTGGATACGGCGCTTCATACAGGGTAATCTTCTTCTGCGCCAGGGACCTGGTTCTGAGCGCAGCGATCCGGCGAGTTGCCAGATTCATGAGGGCGGGCTCGAATACCATTCACGTTTCCATTAGACAAAAGCTCTGCGTATGTATATGGTAACCTAGTAATATGGAAGTTAAGATACTGGATTATGCTATGTATCATATGAGACAACTTGAAAGCGAGAGGTGAGGTAGAAACAATGGTGACAGGCCAAACAGGGTTCACAGGTTAGGTCTGCTTACTGCTCAGTCCGAAGTAAGATCAATTGTATCCCCAGATACCGTTAACCTTATAGGGCTTGGTTCACGCTTGACTCGCTTTGATCTGGCTTTCGCTAGCTTCGCTTTGAGCTCGTTCATCTGGGCCTGGACATAGAAGGACGAGTTATTGAGATGCGACATGTCCGGATCAGTGTACGCACCTGAATAACATCCTCGTCCTCTACATCCTCGTCTGACTCCGGTTTCACTTTTGCGACATCTACATGCCGAGTTCAGCTTCAACTTGTCTGGATAAGTTGACATGGCATCACCATCATCATCTTCTTCGCGAGCCCTCTTGACCGATCTAGCAGCGTCGGTAGATTTGGGTTCAGTGGACCCTTTCGCTTGCACAGGTTTTTTTGTACGCGGCATGATCTCTTGCGCTTGCAGGATGTCTAAGTGGCATAAATGGGGAAGGCCAATTTGAGATATTCCTGGTAACGTACCTCGTGATCGATATTGGAATCGAAATATACAATGGGGTTTGTCTTTGGGGTCGATGAACTCGAGATTGGAAGCCCGGCGAAATCTAATATCTGGCGTAGTAGCCTGCGCACCAAAGCTAACGAAGCAAACGCGTGAGTCCCATAAGCTTTAGGGCCAATGAACCATTACTCACGTAACACAATGAGAACCAGCTTTCTTGCTCCGCTCATGAACAGCCCCGACTCCATCGGGTTTCAGCCCCGAACTAAACCAATCTTCTCTCGAAATGGTAAACTTCACGCGCCATATGCGCAATTCAATCGTGCCCAGATGTTCTACGTCCTTGATATCACTAGCATGTGCATCATCTATGTTACGCTTGGTCAGCCAAAATGAGCGACAGGTGGTTAAGGAGTACTTGCCAGAGCTCAGACGGAGTGGAGAAAACGTGTATGGCAAGACCTCAGAAGAGGATGAAGGTTGACCTGGGGAGCGCAGGCGGATGCCTGGCAGAACACATAGTGCGGTCGTGAGACGACCGTCCAGGTAGAATTCTGCGCGATACGAATACACCTTGGATTCGTGGTCACAACAGATTACGAACTTCTGCAGTGTTCCTTGTCAGACACGGCCTAAGACGGTGTTTGGTTAGTCTTGTGTGGCTGCGTACCTTGCCCTCCTCACTGGGAATGCAGCAGCTCATGAACCCCTCCCGCTCTTGACTCACAGCGTACTCCTCCACACGCTGACCATCAATCTCTATGTAGGCGTCAAGGTCTCCACTCTTCATCGTCTTGGCCAACGAGAGATGTCTTGAGCAAGACGAAAGTAGTACTGAGCGCGAAAACGTCGTCGGGGCGGCCGTAAGAAAGACCGACCTAGGACCCCGAAAACAACCTGTACATGTCCGGGAAATCACGTGCGTTACGGGGTCTCAGCGACTCGGACTATATAATGCAGGGCCTTGCAAGAGGATAAAATGGCGATATACAAACCGCCGCGGAGGGAGAGACCACTGTATGTCTTCGCTGAACCGATGGACGAAGGCAGATGATGCTCATGTCACATTCGCGTGACGTAACGCGTCTCCCACAGATACCGTCAATAAATCATGATCCGCCTATACTATTACAAAGAGGATAAGACTACTTTAACGCGGTACTGGATGCCTTCCCGCAGCTTTTATTGCGCGCTGTAGAAATAAATTTCGTCCATAAACCCCGTCGGCACGTCGGCTTTCGGGCGCTACCGGAACATCGGAATTCGGAGAGGCACTTACAGACGATAATCTAGAAGGGGGGTCGACCCCCCCTTCCAGATTAAATTCTATGTTTTCAGACGTTCTACTTGCCCCGCCGCGCGCCTCTGTGTGCCTTCGTCCAATCATCGCCTCGCCAGGCATCAGATCACTCCCGCCCGCCCGAATTTCGACCTCCATATTTATCTGCTGGACGGACACTGCGGTTTACACCTTCGGCTACACGGCGGGCGCTCCTCTCTTTCAACCTCCGCTATATACTCTACAACCTGTATTTATGCTGCGGGAAGGCATCCACTTACTTTCGATAGGGCTACTGTAGTATTGGATGGATGGGAGGCACCGCACATTTCAGTCCGAAGTGAGGTCTATGATATCCCCGGCTGTTTCTAGTTTGATAGAACTACGTTCTCGTTTGACACGACCAGCTGAACGTGACTTCGCTTTCTCCATTCTGGCTTGAATTGCTTGCAATTGTACCTGACAGTGATCGGCAGAGGTCAAAACTAAACACATATTGCCAACATGAAGCACGAACCTGTAGCACTTCGGGATCTTCTACGTCCGAAGTCAAGTCGATTTCCGTCTTCACCTCCGGTACGTCTAGAGAGGAAGGGTGAGCTCTGAGTGACAGCACCGGACCTTATGAACTCGCCTTCGATGCCCTCGCGACGTTTCCTCTTCCCGAGCGTAGCACGACTAGTACTCGCCTCCACCGGCACCTTTGATTGTGCGGACAATGAAGGTCTCGGGATGTGAGGTATAATTTCCTGTGCTCGTAGAATATCTGAATGTCCTGTTAGCTCGTCTCTGACTATAGGGATGGACAAGTAACCTTGTGAGCGATATTGAAACCGGAAGACATAACGCGGTGTATCTCTTGGGTCAACGAACTTGCGGTCGATTAACTTACGTCGAAGCCCAACGATAGGGACGTCGGCACCAAACCTTGTGTAAAAGTAGCATATGAGCTATTCACGTAGAGAGAATGCAGGGTAGTTACTTACGAAACGCAATGCGATCCTGCTTTCTTGCTCCTCTCGTGAACAACGCCGATCTCGCTAGCGTCGTATCTGGTTCCCCTTCTTTCCTTGTACCCACCAAGCGAATATGTCACACGCCATAAGCGTACTTCAATGCTACCTAAAGCATCCAAGTTCTGGACATTGCCCTCTGCTTCGTCGTCTGTACATGGTATGAGCCATGCACCTTGCTAAGCGCGAATTGAGACTTACCTGCGTTAACAAGTAGCCGGGAGAATTGGTAGGGGCGGTAGTTGCCTTCCACCGATGGACCAACGGACATTATCATTCGCCCTGGCTGTGCATGACAACTGTACAGAATGCGGCCATCCACGCGGAACTCTGCTCTATATGAATCGGTTTTCGCATTAGGGCGACAATGAATGGAGAAAGTCTGTATAGCTGATTTAATGACTGCATAGAATAGGACAGGAAGCCCCCAATGCACGCACCTTTCCTTCCTCGCTTGCAATGTAGCAACTTGTCAGCTGCTCTCCTTCCCTGACGGTCGAGTACTCTTCTACTCGCTGACCGGACATCTTTATGTAGACATCAAAGTCGCCATTCTTCATTTCAGCTTGTATGACGCTCGCGGATTGTTGTATCGTACGGAGATGAGACGGGCGAGAGACGTACTTGAAACCCGGGATGACGGTTGTGAGCAAGAAGTGGCTAGGTGGGACCCCGGGAACCAGCCTCGCCAAGTTCGATCACCAAAAGGGTCCGTCGACGGCGCGTTCGACATTGCTCAGCTTCCCAACCTCTACCAGTTTTTGGCAGAGTGATACAAGCATAGTACGTGTTACTTGGTAGAGAAAATGTGCAGACACGGACGTGTTCGTTCAGCGAGATATCGGTCTCGAACCGAAGTCACCAGGATGGCCTAGGTATATGATTATGTAACACGAAATATGATCCGAACTCCAATTCCGACAGGGCGTTGCGACTATTCCCCGTCGGAATCCATCGTGAGGTCGATAACCTCTCTCGGGCCTCCGAGAGTTGGCTGCGCGAGCTCTGTCTCCTGCTTCACTTGGCCGCCTGCCTCCCGGGCTTCAGCCTCCCGCAGCCGTGCAAAAACTATCTCCATTTCAGCGTCCATGGTCTCAAGTCTCTTCTGCCCCCGTCATGTTAAGTCGATCGTACGCGTCAGATCAAAATTGAGCCACAAACCTGGATTTCGGCTTGTTTGAAAGATTCGTTTGGCTCCCACCGCCTGGAAAGTTCCTCGCTTGTACCGACGAGGGTCGGGCGCATCATCAATAGTGGATTCAGATAGTCCAGGCTGTCGTAAGTAGGCCTCAGAGAGGGTGCATTATGAAGGGGAGGTGGACCACGGTAGACAGCAACCGCCGAGGATGGAGCTCGCATAATCCCCTGTGCTTGCAAGATCGCTGCGGTGACCTATCTATCAAGAGAGCTTGTTCTTTGAGTGGCGAGACGTACCGCTTGACCGATAAAGAAAACGAAACGAGAGACCGGAACCAGGTTTGTCTGGTGAGTCTATGTACTTGATCGCTACCGTTTGCGTTTTGGGTACCTGAACCTTTTGACCAAGTCTTGACTAGACACGTCAGATAGTCATGTCAGGATCAAGCATGGGTGACACACCCCACTACATGGGACGCCGCCTTCTTGCTACGCTCATTGACGGCTCCTATCTCGCGTTGATCGAAATGGTTCCGGTTCCATTCGTGCTTTTCCCCCGACGTGACGCGCCACCCCTGGAGCTCAATCTTTCCAAGGCTTTCCAGATCGACTGGAGCACTCCCGCTGAGTAGCAGGGCGTCGTCCGTGTCCTCTATGACAGCTATGTTAGCCCACGAGGGTTTGGTTTACGATCCAAGCGCACCGGATGTAAGATTAAGCTTCACGAACTTGAATGCTCGTAGCTCTGTTGCAGAAATATACGTCCCGGCCAGCCGTTTCGCGGTGGAGCGCTGGACCACCGCGTAGTCCATCTCCCGACCGTCGATGAAGAGCTTCACAACATATTCGCACAAATTAGAATTCCTAACTATGACTGCGAACTCCTGTAGGAGAGCAGTCAGCTATCAAGTGACCTAGACGTGGCGGCGGTACTAACCTGGCCTTCCTCGCTCGCGATCCAACAACTCGATAGCCGGAGGTCCGGGTTGACGACGACGCTGTACTCCTCGAGGCGTCTGTCTCCGACGAGAACGTACACTTCAAGATCACCGCGTCTCATGATTTCGAGTGTCGAGTGTTGAACAGAGTTAACGTTGACCCCGACGCGCGCACGATCGACTGTGTGGCGGAGGGGGGACAAAGGATCGCTGGACCCCGAATACTCCTCGCCAACAACATGGTACGCCGGCAAAGGCCGGTTTACTTTTCTACGGATTTTGTCCCTGACGAATTACAAACCTAGCAGCACTAGCACATCTCATAAATGCTCAAGTTCGACATATGTGACCCCTATATTTGTACCGAGAATTTGACGGGCACCCGAGCATGTCTGCGGAAAACGACATATACGCAAATGCACGCCGGCGCGCTTTTGCGCAAGGGTGTGTACTATCCATACCTGATAGCAGAGTCGTTGTATATATACGCCTCTTAGACCAGGAAGCAGTAGCGTGTATGGATGCTACTCGTGTACGCGTTGGCCCGCTCGCGCTGAGGAACCTCGCACATTGCCGAGGAGCACTTGTCAGTCCCGAACAGGCAAGTAACGTCGTTGACCTTATTCCTATCTTCAAAATAACACGGCAGAGCCGGGAAGACACTGACATAAGACCGGTGAACCCAAGGAAGTGAATTAGAATACAAGCCGTTATACAGATACACGCATTAAGTCAAGTACGGTACATCGCTAAATATACAAATCGTTCGAAGATCGTGCTACAAAGTCATATGTTTGTATAATTTACCTGTGGGACGGAATATCAGACTTCTATAGGTCATTCTTGGACTTCGAGGAATCGGAGGGATTGCATCGCTCTGAGCGAGGCACAATGCGGTAGGGGTGCATCCGGGCGCCTTTGGCGAGGCGGAAGCGCGGATGGCGGAGGTACTGAAGGGCACTGCCCGTGACGAGGAGGGCCTGGTCGCGGCGATGGGCCCCAGAGGCAGCGTTCGCACGCGATAGCGCGGAGATGCTCTGTACGTAGTTGCGGACCGGAGGGACGATGACAAATGCATCGGCGTCCTCGACGGTGCTTGCAACGAGTCTGCATTCACTCGGGGCGAAGTTGCTCGGGGGAGGGGTTGTAGAACTGCGCCCAGAGTCGGTAGAGGACTCCGAGTCGCACGGGGACGTCGAGCGCGCGGTTATGGTCGCGGAGGAAGATGTGGAGGACGATGAAGTGGAGGAAACGGAGCTCTGGCGGGAACGATGCCACCGGCTCATAATGTCGTCTCGTGTCGTTGCCTGTAAGTGATGATCAGAATTGAAGTTGCCCTAGCCAGGACAGTGAGACAGACCTTTGCGTCGTTGTCGTAAAAAGAGACTTGGCTGCATGCAGCAAATGGGTCGGGCAAGCCCAAAGTGTGTAAAGAAGGAAGAGCCAGCGGCGAGCGCGTGGAAGTCGTAGTGTTCATGTTGTGCGAAGCGTTGGAGGCCATTGCTGAGTGCGCGAGATGGAACGGGGCGGATGAGATTTGGATGTGAGCGTGGATGGAGTTATGAGTCTGGTCAAGTTTTCGAGATATCGCAGATACCACGGTCCGCCAGGGGTCGCAAAGGCCTGCCTTTATAATGAATGAAAGGGTATCGGTAGAGAAGCTGTGGTGTGGGGACGGAGCAACGAGGAGCTGAGGGCAACCGGACAGCTGCGCAGACCTTTAATAAAGCGAGGCCGCTCAGTGCGCGAGGAAGAGAACATTGTTGTAGTCACCGGACGGTATCGTCGCCTAGTCAATGGGTCAATAGTCGGAGTAGGGCTTTGTTAGGGTGCACAATGGCATGTCGTCGTTGTTCAAGAGCGCCATCAATAGCGTGGCAGAGATTCTATCACAAGATTGGCGCCTGTCACGCTTGCGCTCGCATTGTTTCTCTACATCCGCTCGTTCAATTGTGAGCAGGTTCTGTAGGCGGGGTAGAATAGTATCAACGTCTCACCATTACTCTTCCATTACTATGATGGCTGAAAGCTCTATCTGGGCCGACGCAGAAAGCACACACGCGACGTGAGCATGTAACAGTCTGTCACATAGTGGTCACATATGTCACAGG
Organism: Bjerkandera adusta; assembly: GCA_027924225.1. Lineage (NCBI taxonomy): Eukaryota > Fungi > Basidiomycota > Agaricomycetes > Polyporales > Phanerochaetaceae > Bjerkandera > Bjerkandera adusta. The sequence goes on from BSCZ01000297.1 coordinate 435,412, forward strand.
ACGCTCATCCCCTATTTGGCCATATTTGTCCACGAAAACTTGTGCTTTGCAAGTTCGCTCGCTACAAGACTACGCCACGAGGCTTTACTATGGCCGAGGTTACACCAAAATTGCGCATTGTATGTAGCTCGTATCCATCTGCGGATCGTACTAACCGCGTCCCTTGGTAACAATAGCTTAAGGGCGCGGAACCCGACCTTTCTGCCGCGACATACCAAATACACGACGAATCCCATACCATTGGTAATTCGTTGCGGTGGATGCTGATGAAGAAGTGCGTATATGTTTACGTTTCCGGTGGGCTTCAGTACTGATGCCGATTTGCTAGCCCCAAGGTCGAATTCTGCGGATACAGGTATGTTCCCGCCCTTTACGGCTTCTGTATTATCCTCCACCCTTGTCTTCGTTACGTGCACTGCGCGCAGACCCTACGCTGCACAACTTTGGCACGTGTAGATACCCCTCTCGGTATCGCTTACTGTATCATTGTCCTTCGTTTCGTTCACCCGACTATTGTCTCACTAAAACTGTCCTCTAGTGTCCCGCACCCTTCGGAAAACCACATTCATCTACGAATCCAGATGTATGGTGCGTACGATGCCAAGCCTAAGTTTTCAGGGCCTTTGTCAACCTCATTTGTCGCAGATGGCTTGTCGTCACTTGATGCTCTGCTCGAAGCGCTCGACAATCTCGACAACCTCTGCGTCACCGTTGAGAATGCATATCACTCAAGTCTTGCAAACGACTCGTATGAAAAGTGGGTGGAGCGTAGCTAGGCTTCTATATCCATAATCACGTCGCCGCTCAAGCTCTCTCGGTTATGGTGCCTTCTCTCCCTCGCATTTGTCCTCTGTGCTTCTAGAGATGTATCATAGTGTTCTCCTTATTTCCGCCCAACGCCAGTTTTATCTTCCTACTGTCTCTGCACCAGGCCCAACGCGCACCTCCTGCACCCCATTTTCGACCGACAAATGGTAGGGCGTCTTCCCACGTGGCGGTCGATCATGGCAATGTCAAACTCGCGGAGCGCGCTTGCGGAGGATCTGTCTTGACCACCAACGCCCACCATGCCTGCCGAAGAAGAAGAGGCGAACCCATACGAGCTACTCGGTGTGGGGCTTGAGGCCACCGAGGGCGAAATCAAAACCGCGTATCGCCAACGGTCACTCAAAGTCCATCCAGACAGGGTGCGTTTGTCTCTACCTCCGTGTCTCGAGCCATGTCCTCTGATACTCGTTGTTTTGCTTCTAGAACCGCGGAAACCCCGATGCAGGTGCGTAGGCCCTTTCACAGTGACGTTTTGCTTCAAACTGACGCGTAACGTAGCCCGGAAGTTCCATGAGCTTAATCAGGCGTATGAGCTGCTACTCGACCCGCTGCGGCGCATGGCGCTCGACGCCAAGGTCCGCCTGAAGGAGGCCCGCAAGGCACGTTATTCACAGTATGACGCGAAACGGAAGAACATGCTCGACGATCTTGAGGAACGCGAGAGGGCCTTCAAGAAGGCGAAAACCGACCAGGCAGAGAAGCAAAAGGAGGTGTTTCGCGAGAACGAGAAGATTATGGAGGAGGGACGCATACTCAGGGAGGCAAAGCAGAAAGAGCTCGCGAAGAAGATTCAGGAGGCGGAGGATGGCGAGCGTAGGAAGAAGCAGGGAGATGCAGACAGCTTTGAGCCTCCCACTCTTGGTGCGTTTGCGTACCCTTCTTGTCAAGTCATTCAACTCATCGCTGTTGAAGGTGCACTCGATACGACTGTCAAAGTCAAGTACCAGCTTAGTGCTCGGCCGAATCTCAAGACTGCCGCAGACATCCGGGGATTGCTGTCGCAGTTCGGTGCTGTGGAAGAACCCGAAATTGTGATTTCCTTGAAACCCGCTCCGCCTAAGAGAGCCAAGCGCGGCATCGCTTTGGTCCCCTTCAAACAGATCGGCGATGCTTTTGGGGCGGTGGGTGCTAGTGGACTTGCCCAACGAGGATTGCAGGACGTCGAAGTTACTTGGGCTGGGGACAAGGAGCCGGAGCTCATTGGTTGGCTGAAGAAGATGGGTCAGCTTGGAACGAAAAGGAGCCTTACCCCGCAAGCGTCACAGGAGGACGTTGAGATGCGTGACCCCTCCCTTCCCAATCTCAACGCTTCGTCGGCCAAGGCCCCTTCAACGGGTCCTTTTTCCACCTTCCCCTCAACCTTCGTAAGTTTGATTACTCTATGAGACTTCCACGCAATTGGTAACTGACGGACTACTGTAGCCTGATCTATCTCAAGCCGCACCGACCACTGGTGCATCAAGCCTCCCGGGACTCGACTTTGAATCTGTGACTTTGATGCGGATGCGTCAAGCAGAGAGAGAACGGTTGGAGCGTCAGATACGTGAGCAAGAAGCTCAAGAGTCATAGCGTGCGCTTTCGTCACGATGGTTGGTTGCTCTCGTCTGCTTTCTCCTGCTCTCGTTGTTTTCTCATTCGGGCCTTTGGGTTAGATGACCGTACTCGTACCTTATAATATTTGTATATGGACTCGGAGTTAGAGATTGACGGTATGTCATTCAGAGCTTCATCGATAACGCGTAACTAAACCTCTATCCGGGGAAGGGGAATGTCGCAGGACTACGGAAGCCGTTCTTCCCCACCGCTCTGACGCCCATGATCGCGTTGTCCTTGGACACCTGCACCGTCGCCTTGCTCACCAGCCCGACAGGGATGACATGCGACCAAAATGGCTCCTCCGTCGCGCGCCATACGATCTCGTATCCAGCGACCGCTGGATGCGTATCAACGTCCCAGGATAGGGTGCTGTTGTTCGTCAACACCGAGGTGTCGATGGTGACGTGCTTCGGGGTGCCCGGCGCCTGCGCCATGGACCATATCGCTGCACCGTTTACCTTGCCGACGCGGGCGATGAAGTCAAAGTCGCAGAACTCTATCAGGTCCCCGAATTGCTTCCCGGTTGCGTCGACGCGAACATCTTGGTGCTGGTGTGCGAAGTCTTCGTGCGGCTCGGTGAACCGAGCTGCGACGAATCCTGCGTCCAGGAACGGCTCATGGTCGCCACCTCGGAGGAATCGGTCAAGCCGCCAGACGACGCGCACTGTATACGGGCCGATCAGCTCAGCTACCAATGGGGAACACACCGACGTACCCGTCATCCCCGTCACACTGTTGGACGCAACTTCATGCGTGAACCTTGCGAGCTGCCGTGCGGGCGAGTCGTTCTCTCCGCCAATAGACTCGCGCTGCGCGAGCCTTGTGGCGTTCTCGGTCGTCGGGATCCCTTGGGCGAAAAGTCGGATGCTGAATGGATCGATGAGGCTTCCGTCGCCCTTGGGACTGCCGACGATATCATTGGTGAACATCCCCTGCACGTCCGCGCCCGCCTCCACCATCTGCTTCGCGAAGAAGCTCGCGCCGAACAGCCCCTGCTCCTCACCCGCCACTGCTCCAAGCATAATCGTCGCCCGCGGCGGCGCATGCTTCGCCAGGATGCGCGCCAGCTCCATGACGATTGCAACCCCGCTCGCGTCGTCGTCCGCCCCTGGCGCATCGTCCGTGAAGTTGTTGATATCCGTCACCCTGCTGTCGTAATGGCCCGTGATGATATACACCCGGTTGGGCTCGTCGGAGCCGCGGATGGTGGTGATGACGTTGCTGATGTTGACGGGGAAGAGGATGCGGCCCTGGGTGGGCTGGATGTAACTCGGAACGCTTACGCTCACGTCCGTCCCCGGAATCGCCGCCGCCGCAAACTCGCGCATCTGCGCCGCGATCCAGTCGCGCGCGGCGCCGATGCCGCGCACGGGGTCCGTCTGGTTCGACAGCGTATGCCGCGTCCCGAAGGACACGAGCTTGGAGATGATGTTCTTGATGTTCTTTGGGTCGATTTGCGAGAGGATGTGCTCCAGGTCGCGCGACACGGCTTGTGCAACGAGGGGTTGCCCTGGGCCAAGCGGCCAGGCGGCGTCAAGGGCGCATTGGGCGTCGGAGGCGCGAGGCGCGAAGGCACCTGACGCGACGGGGAGCCACAGCAGGACGTTGCAGGCGAACGCGGTCAATGAAAGGAGGCGCATCGCGGTTTTTTGGTCAGGTCGAGCCCTTCAGCTTTCCTCCCCTCTTCCCCCTCGTTTTATACGGTCGCTGCACAATCGATACTCCGCCGCCTGGCTCATCGCGCCTTGCGTCCTGTGACCAGGCCTCGTAGAAGGCGTGCTCTGCGAGCATACCTGTTTGAGAAGGCGGAGTGACCGTGGCGGAAGGTTTGCGGAAGGGCTGGGATCCCGTCCTGGGGGGCTGATACGGTTGAGCATATGCTGTCTGGCTGATAACAGTCTTCCTTTCCCTCGACGCGTCCGCCGTACCTTGAGTGATCTCCAATGCGCCATTCTTCCGCCGCTCCTGCCTCGATCTTCACAGCGGTATCGTGCGCAGGTGCCTTGTGTGCGCTTGGTTCTGAGCACGCAAACATGCAGCACACGCCGACGGTCGTGTTTTCCCGGTGTTTGTAGGGTATACTCGCCAGCCATCGATGTCTATTCCAAGTCTAACACCCAATAGACTCACAAACCTTCATTCTATCTTTGTACGGGGTGGGTTCTGCGACAGGACGCGTCCATCACCAATAGCACGCGAGTATTGGGCGTCTGCACCCGCCCTTCTCATGCCCCTCGTCTCTTCCCATACCTGCCCAGCTCGCTCTTCCCATACCCACCACCACCATGCCTCAGCCCAGCGCCTCGCCCTCGCCGCACGCGGCACAACTAAATCTGCCCGCGAACGGCACCCGCATCGTGTTTCTGCACGCGCACAACACGGGCCTGCGCGCGCCGTGCGCCGTGCAGGTGGACGTCAAGACTCCGCAAGGGTGCGTGCATTCTTTGACCTCACGAGGGCTAGCGTTCACTAACAGCGATACCATCTAGGGATAGGGAGACTGGGCAAGATATAAGCACGGAAATATCGGTATGGTTCTGCAAGGATGTCCGGATGGTGGCGCATATACCCAGCCCATATCTGCAGGACCTCCTCGTCAAACTCATCGTATCGCACCTACGAACGCCGCTTCCTCAGAAATTCATAATTGACGGAGACTCCTACACCATCACAGCTAGTACGTCGCGAGTTCCTATGGAATATTGCATTTTGTAGCTGACTTGTGTTGGTATAGCGCGCAAAAAGTGGAAGTATGGTCAGAAGAAGTTACTTATGACATGGGGCGATGAACGAATCGTGCCATGCGAGGATAAATGGACGTTTTTACTCTGCCGGAGAGCTCTTCAGGGGTGCTCTGCGTAAGTGCTCGCCCGAGAGCTTGAAAGTCCGTTTCGCATTGGGATCACGGACAACTCAGGCCCTCTTGTCAGCGAGATGCGCCTACGGGCATCGCGTCTTTTATAATGACTCTGATTCTGGTCGTGCGTTATGCATTGAAAATATTAATCAAAACTTGAAACCACCAACAAACTCTGCCTTGCAGGTCGACGAGCATCAACGTTGCATAACGCTTCGTCTCATACTCCTTGTTTTGCACAGCAATAGCAAGTTATCAGCCATCCTGGTATAACGCAGAAGGTTTCCCGGAATTTTGCCATGAGCTCGCGGGCTTGTCATAAGCTCCAAGCATAGCGGGGCAACCTTCATTGACGAAAGAACTTGTTCACTACTGGTAGGAGGTGCTGACATTGTCCATATTTGGGCTCGAACTTTGTGGCGTTCGGCTTGCGCCGAACACGCAACACGGCACACCTCTTCACCATTCGAGCCACAAACAATTCAAAAGAATTCATCAGGCGTACTCAGCATTGTAGGTCGACAAACCCGTAATTCGGAAGTTTTGCGGAGGGCCAAAAAGAAGGAGCCTGAAGGCTTGGGCTGTGTTAAAGCATTTTGTGGCGCGATCCCGTCCGTACTCATGCATGGTCGCCCGACTTTGTATCGTATTCGATACCATGACGCGTTTCGACGACCCCATAACGTATGCTGGATCAATACATGTGAGGGCGCCCAGACAAAAACAACCTGGCGGCAAATACCGCCTGTACAAAATGGGTCCGATGCTAATTGTTGTCGCGGTCCTTGAAAAAGCCTCGCGTCTCGCGTCGATGCCTGGGAGGGGACTGCAGTGGCCTTTCCTACCACACACTAGGTTTATGGTAGTAGTATTTGGGATGGGTAAGACGAGAGACGGTCAAAGGAGTAACACCACCTCCTTCGTACTGCTATCCCCCGCGGGAACGGTCATCTCAGGTCGGACACCATTCCACCATTGCTTAGATGTCAAAAGCGCCCTGTCCTGCTGCTTAACCTTGACAACGCTATCAGTACAAGTCAATAGCAGCGCGCGGACACAAACACACACCTTCTCGACCTTCAGCACAGTACCCGCCGCGCACCGAACGACCAACGCGTTCGACGCGTTGTCAAACATCGCCATCCCAGGTTGGTTCAGACGCGCCAACAAGTCCTCGGAAGGGCGTTCAAGCACCGACATATCGTGGAGTTGCAGCGTCCTGTCGGTTTTGAGGTTCACGAACAGGGGTTTCTGAGCAAATGTCCTCGATGGTCAGCGCAAGGACAGTAGAACGGTAGAATGGAGAGTGCGACTTGCCTGGTGTGCGATTGCGCGGTGCCGCCGCGTGACGTCGGATGCGGACATGGACGTAAACACGACGTGTGCGTCCTCGGCTGTGATCAAGGGAGCGCGTCGCGCGTCCACGTCGGATGGCTGCGGTGTCGATGAAGCCTGCATTCGTTAACATCAAGATCAGAAAAACACCAAAAAGCGAAAAGGCGCGTACTTTTCCTTCGAGCATGTCCCGCAGCACCTGCACGAGAAGCCGCCCACCCCGAACCGCCAACGCATCTCTCATCTGCGCAAACGCCGCGTCCTCCGGCACATCCTACGCCCCGAAACACAATCATGTTCAAGCCTAGCCAAGTACGCAAATGAAGTGGGGAACTCACCATGGTCTCCCGCGCCCACACCTCCCCAGCATCGATGCCCCTGCGCTTCTCCATCATCTCAATCACACAAACCCCCATCTCACACTGGCCGTCAAGCAGTGCGTGCTGAATCGGCGCGGGCCCGCGGTACAGCGGCAGCAACGACGGGTGCACGTTGAGTGTGCGCCCGGGTGCAAAGCGTTGCAGGAGCGCGTTCGGGAGGATTCGTCCAAAGGATGCCGTCACGAGCAGGCGTGACGGCGGGGGCGGGAGGGGTTCTAGGAAGGATTGTGGTGGCTGTGTGGGGGCGGTTAGTCGAGGGGACGGTGGAAGATACGGGGTGTGGGGACCTGCCAGGTTTTGAAGGACGGTCTGTCTGGTGGGATTGTGTGGACTGGGATGTTAAGGTTTTGGCCGAGGATCTTCAGAGGTGCTGGAAAAGAGGCTGTGGTGTTAGAGGGTGAAGTGTGCCAGGAGGTGACCACGTACAGACTGAAAGGATAGAGCCGCGTCGCCCGGTCTTCATATCAGGCTGCGTTGCAATGTGCAGCTCATCCCAAACATCTGCAACACACAAAAACGCCATGAAAATCCTCATACAGACACCCAAACGCGCGTCAACACGCACCTCTGGCCGCGTACAGCTGCTCCAGCACGAGACACGAGAATTCGTCGCGTCCGAAGAACAGCACGTCGAAAGGCTTGCCGGGTTTCGGGGCCTGTGTGCTGAACGGTGCGCGGAGCCTCCGGGGCCAGCGGCGCGGAATACGCAGGGGGTGCAGCAGCACGGTCATCTGCGCGTGCAACGTCACGGTCAGAGCCAACGAAAGACGCCCCGACGCGCACCATCAAAATCAGGCAATGGGGCGGCCGGGGTAACCGGACCGTCCCGAGTCCCGCCCACCTCCATAAGTGCGCCACCGCAAAGCGTATCCAAAAACGATGCAGTTGCCAGTTCGATGATACATGCAATACACTCCATACAGTGTTACATCCAAGTAGTCCCAATTACAACTTCGGATTCGCGACTCTCAGCTTCGTCAACCCGTCGATGACCGCCTCCGCCTCGCGCTCGATGCGGGCGACGAGGTCCTTGCACGTCGGGACATCCTTGATGAGGCCCATGCACACGCCCGCGCTCCAGATGCCGTAGTCGGGGTCGCCGATCTCGTACACGACCTTGCCACGCGCGCCGGCGACGAGGTGGCGGACCTCCTCGAACTTGGCGCCCCCGGGCCGCCGCTCGAGCGCGACGACCTCCGTTGAGACCTTGTTCTTGAACACGCGTGCCGTGTTGTGCAGAGTGCGGAAGATGTGCACTGTGTCTTGTTCTGTTGCGGCGACGATTTGGTCTTTGATGTTTTGGTGGATTGGGCTGCGAGATGGCGAATGTTAGCGAGTGTGGAGGTATGAATGAGGAGCGAGTGTACCTCTCGACTGTGCACATGAAGCGTGTACCTGATAATACGTTAGCACCGACGGTTTCAACAGGACTGCGTTGACGGCATACCCATGTTAGCTCCCTGTAATGGAAACTGTGAGTATGGACTGAATTCGATTGAAATCGACGGTACGTACTGATGCACCCAATGCCAGGACAGCTGCGAGTCCACGACCATCCGCAATGCCTCCAGATGCAATATATGGGATGTTCAGTTCTTGGGCGGCGCGTGCGAGCTGTATACCGTCTCAACAAAAGTAATAGCAAAAGACGGAGAATGCATACAAGCACGAGCCCGCCGATATCCTCTTCTCCCGGATGTCCAGCGCCTTAAATAAGTTACTCAGCGCAGCCCTGTGCAATGCTTGAACTTATACGTACATTCGAAGCCGTCAATGCTTAAACAATCGACGCCTATCCTGGCAGCAGACTAAAACACCGTCCCGTCAGCGATCACGTCCAACTAACGCGTAAACAGCACTCACCTTCGCGTGTCTGATAGTGGTGCATTTGTGTATCACAATACACGCCTGCTCCTTGAGATACCGAACCAACGGTCCCGCTTCACACACCCTATCTATCAGCCTCGCTCACGCTCCCAAGTAAAACCGCACAACTCACGGTTGTTCCCCGCAGTCTCGAACACACGCACGCCCTCTTCGACCGCGACGCGCGCGTAGCCCGCGTAGTCGGGCGGGGTGATGCTGGGCAGGAGCGTGATGTTCACGCCAAACGGCTTGTCCGTGAGCGTGCGCGTCTCGCGGATGGCGGCGCGCAGCGCCTCGGGGTTCGGCTGTGTCAGCGCCGTGAGGATGCCTGTGTGTCCGCGTGTCAGTTGCGGTGGCGGTGTGTTTGGGGGTATGTTTGCGAGGGGGGATGGGCGCACGTACCGAGTCCGCCTGCGTTTGAGACGGCCGCTGCGAGCTGCGGGAGGCCGACCCTGTTAGAGTGCGTGAGCATTGCTGGGTGTATGCGCTGGGTGGGGAAATGGGCGTACCATTGCATGCCGCCCTGTACGAGGGGCCTAGAGAGGCGTTCGTAAGCATGCGACCGCGCACGAATCGGGAGGGCGGTACGTACACGCGGATGTTAAGGAGCTTTGTGAGAGACGTGACGAGCATCGTCGCGTTTGCTGGTCGATTGTCGTGTGGGCTGGGGGAGGAGGGGAAGAGGTCGTCGCGGTAGGAAGAGAAAGCCGGTCAGGTGAAGTAGTTGGGCCCACATCGCCCACAACCGAGTGCCGGCGCAGACGCACGACGCGGAGGGCGGGTACAGACATGTGAATTCGAAGCGCGACGGCGCTACGCACCGTGTTCCCCTGACCCGCCTGCTGAGCCCACCACAGCCGGAGATGTGACGCGGAGGAAGTGTGAGTAGGACGTACTAGGGAGATGGAGGCAAGGAACGGCGGCCAAATGGGGAACAAGGAGGTGGTGGTCGCGTCCGACGACTACACTTGCCCAATCGGCACCCGCCCTGAGAAGCCCCCGCGCTCGATCACAGATAACGCGATCTGGGACGCCACGTGGCAATCGCGCCTCTCTGATTCGCTCGTCGTCGTCTCTTTTTGCCCACACACGATGAACGCGGAAGATGTGCTCGGCGACAGCATAGGCCTCTTTGGCGACGCGCGCACCGACGACGACACGGTCTCGTATGGACCCCTCATGCTCACCACCGCGCCAAAGGTGAAGACTCACTCGCTTTGGGACGTACACGGTCGCTCATCATGGCATCTGGCACTAGGAGGGCAAGGTAACTCACTCTCCGGCACGATGAATTCCTCGATCGAACGTTAATGTGACCTCAAGGCCAACACGCTACTGGCCGACCACCTATTCTCACCGTCGCTGCTACTGGCCGAGCGTATCGAACGAGGGCTCGTCCCCTTGAAAGGCACCACAGGCACGTTGTACTCGGAAATGTCACCGTGAACGCGACCTGACCGCTGACGTATATTCTCTAGTGGTGGAACTAGGGGCGGGCTGTGCGCTGCCGTCACTGCTGTCCGCAACTCTGTCCGACCCGCCGTCGCTGGTAGTCATAACGGACTATCCAGACGACACCATCATGGGCAACCTGCAATCAAATGTGTCAAGAAATCGCGCCTCTTTCACACCTAGCTGCTCCGTGCACGCCGTCGGCTTCGAATGGGGGCGCGACGTGGCGCCGCTTCTGTACGAGTTTTTCAATTATCGAATGATGGTATTAACGTTGCACACGAAAGAGCTTACGCATTGTACGTCAGGGCCCTCTTGCCAGCAGCTGCAGGGACGCCAGGCTTCGACGTCGTCGTGCTCTCCGATCTGCTGCACTTTGACGCATCGCACGACGTGCTGTTGGCCGCGCTCACGTCGCTGCTTCGGCCGTCGCCGGACGCACGCACGTATGTGGCGGCGGGAAAGTATACGCCGGCGGCGGTGTGCACGCGTTTCTTGCACGCCGGCGAGGCACTGGGGATTGTGTGGGAGGAGGGCGAGGACGATCCGGTGTGGCGGGGCTCGCTGGAGGTGCGCGGTGGTGGGCTGGACGCCGAGCAGCTCGGGGTGCGAAAGGGTATGTGTCGGTGGTGGGTCGGGCGATGGGCGAGTTCGCCGAGCGCGTCGTCCTAGTAGCAGCAGCGGCCTACGTCTATGCACGCACTTACGTTCCTCGCACGCATCGCATTCTAGCAGAAGCCGGCCTCGTTCCGCGTCGGGCAGCAGCACTGGGGCAGCGTCGGGAGGCGCCCAGGTACGTATGCGGGCGTGCACCGATGTGATGCCTGAGCGGGCAGGCGGGCGGGCGGGGGGGTGTTTTATCACATCAGACGGTGGGTTCACGGCCGTGAGCTCTCCACTGGATCGGGTCGCCAGCTGCGTGCTTTACGTCAGACCGGCGAGGGCACCAAGGTTCACCGTCTCTGCAGGATCCTCCTGGGAACCCGTCCCAGCCAAGCGTTTTTCCTAGCTGACCGCCGTCTGATGCCCTGCATGCGCCGCCGCCGCACCAGACGCGGCGTTCCCCGCACGCCCAAGCTCTGCAACATCTCGACTTTCGCGCACCTCCCGTGCGTTGTTCCTCACCTGCGTTTTTTGGGGAAGCTTCGGCGGATGCTTCGCGTTCCAAATATACCGGGCTGCGGGGCCACGCCCGGATAGGAACGGCGCAAGGCATGGGGATCGCCCCCCGGACCGGGGGGCCCTCTGAGAAGGTTTCGCGCGAAGCAGGGGTGTAGTGCCCCGGGGTGGAGCCGTCGCAGCGTACACGTCCACGTAATAAGCCCGCCGTGCTGCAGCTGCTTATCGTCTCGAGTCCGCGAGCGGAAGGCTTCGCGGCCGCATCCACCTGCGCGTGCCTTGCGGACAGCATCGAATCAAACATTACCAACGGCACCTTCGCGGGTGCTCACGAGAGAGAGATGCAGATCTGCGCAGGCCCGCTCGCCGTGTGTTGTTCGCTGCAGCGTGTTCGCTCGGCGCACACGGTGGGTCTCGCCTCCTCCTCCTCGACATCGTGTCAGGATCAGGGTTTGAACGCTGTTGCGCTGTGGGCACTTTCCCTCCGCCCCGAGTGTATGTTCGAAACGCGGTGGTTCGTCGGCTCGCGCGCTCGGTGGCGCATCCCATCGTCTTCTCTCAGACCCTAGCCATCTGCGATGTCCCAGGACATCTGGGTTGTGTCAAAACCGTGGGGCCGTCGAACACGGCCGTCCATGTCCCACCAAACCCTTGTTTATTAAAAACAGCCTCAGGTCACAGCATCTACTTTGTAACTATAGCGTATGGAATGAAACACATGACGCCGCTACCGAGAACTTACAGGTCAGTTCAGCAACAAGGTCCGAGTTGGAACAACAACATCATAGATATCGTCCACCCGGTCTCGCCCCGCTAACACTGTACATCACTCCATCCAGGCATCACCCCTCGCATAGGCTCCATTGCAATCACCACCAAGAACAATGGAAGAACAACACGGAGGCAGGCTCTGTCTGACCAAGCCTCCAGGTACCACGAAGAACGCAAATGTTTCGCGCTCCCCCCGGCACAGGGACGCCGGGACGATAATGAACGAAACGTGTCGAACACAAACACTGACCGGCTCACCTGACCGCGCTACGCAAAGCGAACAATTTTGTTGCGCCGTACATAGGGGTCCACACCGCTTGCGACCCTGCGCCGCGTAGTGACTTTGGTGAAACCGGCCCCGCGTCCGACGCAATGAACGTCGGCTGCTTGGAGGGGAATCGGGATCGGGAGGGAGGGAGGGGCTGCGCGCGGGAGGAGGATGGGCGACGGCGGAGAGGGGCTAGTGTTGGGTGTAGGGTTGGCCGCGCGGGGGTGGTTGCGTAGCGCGTATCGAATGAGATCTTGCAGGGAGGCCGCAGCTTCTCTCCGGTGAACGGTGGAGACGAGGCACAGAGTTTCGGCGGAGTGCGTTGGCGACGGGGAGATGAGGTAGCACGCGTATGAGGCGTCGGAAGGAAACAAGAAAAAAAATGAAAGGTTTTGCGAATAACGGAGGAAAATAAACAATTCGTTGTTTGCCGCGCTGTGCGGGGCGGTATAATCCACCGCCACCCCCCGTCCGTGTTACACCGGGAACAACGACGGCGGCCAAGGAAAAATAGAAGGAAAAGAAAGGAGGAAAAGAAAGAAAAATGAAAAGGGCGGTGGCGGCGGAGATGAGGGCTCGTGGGTTCGGTCGTCTCGAGGTACATGGGCGTCGTCGTCTCAGGCCCCGCCCTGTGGCTGTTTCCTTGTCGTCACGGTGCGCGGCTGGGGGAGCAGGAGCGAACACGAACGTGTGGGCCATCACGCATGGTTAGATCGGCGCCGTGTCCAGGTGGTGCGCTACAGACGAGTGCGGCGGCGGCGGATAGTCAGGTGGTGGTGGTAGATCCCCCGTGCTCGACGCAAAAACATTCGGCGGGCAGACGCACCGGACGCTCGCGAACGTTTGCGTCGAGGGACTGGTCGCGCCACGCGCCCACGGACGAAGCAGAGATTGCGCCTGTGAACCCGAGTGGCTAGGGCCCATTTATCGACACGAGGACTGGGGAAGTGGGGCCAGAGGCATGTTCTGGGCTGAAAACGATCCACACAATCGTTATTGTAGGCCGTGAGGTGATTCGGGCTGTCCACATGGAGGCGCGGACACATCAACGTCGGTGTGCCGACAAGAACGGTCCCGTAATATCTCCTCGAACGTCCGGGTGTGGCGGGGGTGCGTCGCATTCCAAAGGAGGATGCAGGACCGGGGCGGGAGTCGGTACAGCGTCCTCGTCGGGCCCACGAGCGCCATCAGCGCATCACCGCGCCGAGCAGCAGGTGTGTTCCACAAAGCGAAGCCGCAATGGCCGAACGCGGCGTACGACGATCCCGGCGACCATCTCCATCTCGTCCTCGAGGGCCGTTTCCGCCTACGCCATTTCCAGACGGAGCGGCCAATAGGTCGAAGTATCCTAGCTCTGAGCACCGGATAGATACGCGATAGCCGGCTGCATCTGGGGTTATCGAGCACGTCCCGGAAGCAGCAACAAGGGCGACAACATCGCGGGCTGTCACAGGGCGCGGTCACAGCTACGACGTCCGCGTTTAGATGGATTGCATGGAGCCCCGGCCGGCAACTATGACGGCGGAAGGAACTGCGTGGGCCGCCGGCTGGGGAGAACAGGTGACGACGGGGAAGAAGGGAACACTGAGTCGACGGCGAAGGTTTGGTATTCCGGTGGGAGTAGAGCGAACGCCCTGGGAGAAGTGCGTCGGGAGAGATTTCCTAAGGGGTCTTGGAATGCCGGGCTGACGTCGGTGTCCTAGGGCGCACAGACCACGGCCTCAGCTCGCGCAGAAAACGATCTCGGACGCGACGACGTTGATGCACGATCGCAAGGAGACGTCTGGTGCTCGGGCAGCAGCGTTCGCGCGCCGGTTCTGTCGCCGTGTTCGGTTGGGAGCGAGGGAGGCGTCCGGTGGCGGAGAGACGCAGGCTGGTCCGCCGGGAGTGCACGCGCGCGTGCGCAGAGCAATGTGGGGCCCGTGACGTGTTGCGAGGACAGGACAGGAGATGAAAGCCGGGGATGATCGCTGGCGTCCGAGTTCGCGCCACCCTAGATTATTGTCCGGCCTCGCTGACAGACTCGATGTGATGCGGCGGCGCACCGGTCAGCAGCAGCACTGCTCGATATGCAGGACGTGCGCGCGCCGGCGGGAGCTATCGCCGCGGTCCCGGGTGGCCAACGAGAGGTGTCTCAGGGCAGCAGGCTGGTGCACCGAGGGGCGACGCGACTGCCCATCGTCGACGGCGGGAAGTCTGTTCGGACGAGGCTGGTGCGCATCGGGCAGGGGTCCAGCTCGCTTTGCGTGCGGGGTCGCGGCCGAGGGCAGAGACGCGGCAGATAGATGCTCGCCGGCCGGCGAATTCGTATGTAAGATAAGGCCGGGCCCTAGTGTCAGTCGCGCCGAGGAGTGGCGTGCGGGCGACGGGGCAGCTGAGGGCGAGCAGTCTGCGCACGAGCCATGCATGAATCAGAACATCGATCGTCGCCGAGCTCGAGGGCGGAGCTAGCAGGGCCCCTCGGGTGAGAACAAGCACCAGCGAACATGCGGTGGCGCCCCGTTCTCTGTCTGCCCAACAGCCGCATCTCAGCCATCCGCCAGAACGTCCGACAGAAGGCTACCCATCGCACCGTGTTCGTTGCAACGGACAAGGACTACAAGGAAGATATCCGGCGCTGCTATAATGATCCTAGTGGGAAAACACGCGGCCATGAACCTTGGCCCGAATGACATGCATGCCACCGCGAATGAGAGCGGAGGGCTTACCAGCGAGGCGTCCTAGGGGACAACGTTGTGCATCAGCCCCCTTCCAGCGGCATTTGGGGCGCGATCTGCGCCAGCAGCGACTGCGCGGGCCCAGCTTCGGTGCGGGAGCTGGGTCAGCCAGAGCCAGCCCACAGCGAACCGAATCTGACAGACAAGGACAGGATCTGAGGGGCAAAGTGTGATGAACAATACATGCAGGCGAGGCAGGACGCAGCGCACCGTTCGCAAGACGATCTGCGACGCGGCCGCGTGAATGGCTCACACATTACGCAACGAGGGGGCCGACAGGGCACTCGCATGACTTGCGCTTCGACATGAGGCGGCCCTGAGTGGGACGCTGGCCCGTGCGTACGATGAACGCGAGGAGGTGATCGCTCGTTGCACCAACTATGCATCAGATATTGTTGTATAGGAGGCGCAGTTCGATAAGATCCTGCGACAGCGAAAATGCACGTTAGAGATGGAGGTGATTCGACAATGCGCCAGTGCCCTCTGCATGCTTCGCGGGAGTCGTGGAGCGCGACTGAATCGCCGCCGTCGCCGCCGAGGGCCATCTGGTCATCGTCGCCCCACCGTCGCGCCCGATGCCCAGCACGACGACAATCTAGATGCCAGCTCGTTACGGCGCACCGTTCTCCCCGCCGCCGACGATGAGCTCGCTGCCCGTGCGAGCACAGTTAAAAGAGGCACGTCGTTCCTGCCGCGGTTAAGCTTCAGGCGATTTCGCCGAGATCACCGGTGGCGCGCTCACCCGATTGGTCGGCGGTCATTTCGCTGAGTCGGAGTTGCAAGCGCGTTTTGCCTCCGTCCTCGACGCGTCGGGTGTCCTGCAAGCGACCGTCACGTCGCCATCATCGTTCCACGGCCGTCGACTGCAGATGGCTCGCGGTGCATGGCCGGACACGACGCGGCTGGATCGTTCGGGCACGCGTTGTTTGTGCAAGATTGGGTATGTTTATCGGCCAAACACGATGTGGATCCCGACGAGAAGCCTGCCTGAAAAGTAAAAAGATATCCAGCGAAAATACAGGGTGTGGTTCCTTGAAGCCAGGTGTAGCCAACGAGAATGCGGCATCGCTCATATACTTGGCTGCTCGCCCGGCTCCTCGTCGTTTTCCGCTGCCCCGCAAGTCCAAACCCATTCCACATTCGGCTCATGGCTTACTCCCGGTCCTCCCTCCATCAGCCCTCTTCATCCCTATACCCGTGGGCAGACGTCAACGCCAACGTCTCCTTCGACTCCTACCTCCAACTCGACCCTTACGCTCCCGCCGCCGCCGCGCCCGCCCTCGTCCCCGCCCCCTCCCGCCCATCCTCCTCATCGGCCCACCCATCGTACGCCGTCCAGCACGACCGCCATCCCCGTCTCGCGTCCGCAAGCTGGGAGCCCGATCTCTATCGATTCGACGACCTCGCCGCGTCTTCCTCGCCGCTCAGCCAGGCGACCTTGTCGCCGTCGCCCGCACCAGCGCCCAACGTCAAGGAGGAGGACACGCAAGATGACTTTGTCCTCGAGACCCCGCTCGCGTACGACGTCAACCACGCGTCCTCCGTCGTCTTCAACGCCATGACCGAAGTTCCTCTCCGTGCGACCGGAGCCTCCAAGGAGATGCGCAAGCTTATGGGCGTCTTCCGTCTGGACCCTTTCACCGCACACGGAACCGTCCGCAACCCCGACCCAAACATCGCCTGGAACGGCGAGCCCATCGGTCCTCTCCGTGAGAAGCCACATCTCATCGAGTTCCAGATCGACATCCCCGGATCCGTGAAAAGAGAGAGCACCCCGCGCGAGGTGGACGAGGACCTTCCCGCTGAGTCTTCGTACGGTACTCCCGATATGCGCCGCGGGGCGACTCCGTATCTGACGGGTCATTCGCCCTGCCCGTCTCTCGGGTATCCATATGACGATTCATCGTCCATCGACAGCCACCCCCAATTGTCCTCGCACGCCTCCAGCAAGTGGTCTCCCGTCCCCCTCACGTATTCACCGCAGCTCGTCGAGCCCTCTGACGCGCCATATACGGTTCTCACCCCGGCGCAAGCGCACGCGATGGACCAGCAGACTTCGTGGGGGATCAAGTACCCCTCCGCAGGCGGTCATCAGCACATCGGGGGCACTTCTTCCGGTGACAACTTGTACTCGTCAGGATCTCACGTATCTCGTGCGTTCTCTTCTTCTATCAAAGATTTAGTACCTAATAATCAGTTATCGCAGTTCGAACAACTACCTCGCATCCTGTTCAGCCATCATCGTACATGGGCTCTTTGTCCGCCGCGACGTCCGCATCGTCAATTACGTCCATTCCCCCGAAAACGTCGTCGATGCAACAGCACCCGCTGCGGTCTTCCATTACTTCGTCAATGTCGGCGCCTTCGAGCTCGTATCCCTCGTCCTACACCGCCTCTGCATCCTCATATTCGCACGCCCAGCCGCAGAGGATGGCGTACCGGACGTCGTCTCCCGTTCGTCTTCCGCCGCCAGTGTCGTCTCGTTATGCCATGCACGACAGCCTGGCCACAGACGCTCACATGTCATCGCACGGGCCGGTCAGCGATGCGGGATTCAGCGACGACGGCAATGGCGGCATGTGGCTGCGAAAGAACCCGTCGCTCACTGGCGCATACTACGGGTTGGGAACCTCGCTTTCCAGCTCGAACTCGAAACTCGGACTCCGAGCATGAAACCGCAGCGTTTAGGTCGCAGAGGACGTCCCATCTCGCGTGACCTGTTCCTGTCGAGCGTCCGCCACAAACGCGGGGCCTGGCTTCTCGCGGCTACAGACCGAGTCATGGGTGCAGGACCACTGATGTCATCCTCGATCTACAGCGAGCCAGAGATCACTTCATCGCGTATTCTGACGGACAAGGTCACCGCCGACAACAAGACCGCCGCGCATTGCACACTCGCTTTGCATAGGTCCGGGTTACGCCGGACAGTGCTCGCTGTGCATCCCCCGGCTTCATTGCATCATTCTTCATTTCGCCCCCACAACCACGCTCGCATCTCGCCCCCCCGCGCCTGTCGTCTTGTTTCGATCGCTCTCGCCCCTGCTGCTACCTCGCTATTCTTCTTGATTCCCCTCCCATCGGTCTCGCAATGCTCTTCTTCTCTTGGCTCCCTGTATATCACAAATTGACTTATACCCTCCATCGCATAGAATATGTACATTAGACACGGCGCCCTGTATTCGTATGTTAATAGCGGCGGATCGGTACTGATCTGGACAGTGGACGGTTGTGTATGCACTTGGCACAGTATGTAAACGACCCCGCAACGACATGACGAAATATCCATGACCCCATGCTTCCCAATACACTTTGTTTCCGCGTTTTCTAGATCACGCTTTGACGACATCAGATTGAAACTCAGGCGCTTGCGTTTTCTGCTGTGACTCTTTGAACTTTGAACCCGGACGCGTACGTAGACGTCCTCGCTGGCAACGACTGGCCTTCTAGACCCGCGTACAGATTTTTTCACCCCCGCGATGCACGCCAAGTGGGCTCCGCCCAGGCTCCGCGCGCACCCCAAGAATCATCCACGTCCAAAAAGAAACAAGCAGGCAAAAAAAAGAGAAGGAAGGAATTGGAATTATCGTCGATCTGCTCCCAGGCCGCGATCGGGACCTAGCACCGAGGTGCCAGCTGTACGCTCGCGTAACTAATCCAAATGCGTTCGGGCGAGAGATCCATGCAAGATGGTGTTTTGATGCGACGGATCTCGCGAGGGTGAGCGTGTGGTAAGCACGAGGGTGTAGGTTTTCTGTTTGGGTCGTTTTTTTTGGCTGGTGCGATCGAGAGCCTGAGGGCGTGTCAGCAATGGATAGCGTAGCGTTGATGCACTCTCGAAAGAAGCGTGTAACTTAGACCGGCGGTCGGTGCAGTCTGGCTCAGGGTCGGCCGTGGTGTGGTTGTCAGGAGGAATTGAGCGACGCAATTTAATTGTACATGTGCCCGCCAGGGACAGGGATAACCCCGCCGCGTGGCGTCTTGAATTTCCCCACCATTTGATTTTCTCATTTTTTTCGGCGCGCTGCTCACCGTGGGTGTGGTGTGTGTTTTATGCTGGAGAGGGTCGGAAGGACGCGGGGGCGGTGCCTGGTGTGGCAGGCGGAATGGACGAGACCATGTGGCGCGTGCAGAGTATGTAAACGACGCGAGGGTCGCGCACGCGGCGTTCCTGCGTCCCCCTTCGCATCGGCGGCGATCCCACCATACCCGCCGCGTGGTGCTGCTGCATATGCAATGTATTTGCCCCTCAGGCTCAGGGCCGCGCCCCAATTCAACGAAGCAGAAGGGAGAAGGGAGAAGGGAGAAGCCATTATGTACATTATATAACATATAGATATGGGACGCTCGATTACTTGCTTCGCGCGGCGGCACGTAACGTGGGTTTATATGGGTGTGATATGCGATCGATGGGCGCGCAGGCCTGAGATCGTAGGCCGAGACGGGAAGGGAATGGGGGACGCGCGCGCGGGACGGACGGCGAGTCTATCTGTGGTGCGGGTGATCCCCTGCGCGGGATAATGGACCAAGGAGCGGAGAAGGCCGCGGGAGGGGTTTGGAGTGGTCGGGTGGGTTACGGTGGAGGTGCTTCGTTCGAATGGAGACGCAGAAAACGTGAGTCAAGCAGGGGTGAGAGGTCGGGTCGGGTCAGTGCTCGTCAGTGAGGTCGATCTGCCAGTGCACCTCGCCGGGCACAGGCGGCGACGCGCTCTGCTGGATCTGCCCGAGTTTGCGGCGGTGGTGCACGGAGCGGCAATACGGGAGTGTGCATTCTTCGCGGCCGCATGTCTGCGCGAGGCGAAGTCAGCGGGGGCGGGTGAGTGAGTGAGTGGGCGGGGCGGGGCGGGGCAGGGTCGAGGGTACGCCACACCGTGTACACACTTACCTTTTTCGGCGCGCGTTTGCGCGGGATGTACGTTTGCTCGCGGACCGCGGGTTGTGCTGGCGGCGTGCGATCGGCGTCGGGGGTCTTGCGCCCTGCGCTTGGCGCGCGGTGGGCAGGGTCGGAGGAGGCGCGTTGGACTGGGGGGGGTGGCTTCATGTCGAGGACGGGCGAGCGCGATGGCGTGTGTGGCGATTGCTGCTGGGGATCGCGTTCGTTCACGGTTATCGCTGCTGCTGCTGCCGCCGCCGCTACGTCCTTGGGAGTGGGCACGCTGTTCCGGCGGCGGCGGAAGTTGAGGAGTGCGCCGCGGTCGGACTCGGACAGGAAGGTGTGCATCTGCTTCCTGAAGATGTCGTCGCACCTGTCGAGGGGGTGCGGGGTCTGCATACGCGGCGGGAAGAGCGACATGAGGTCGTGGCCATCGAGCATCGGCCACTCGCGGCGGAACGGCGTATCTGCGTGGGCAAAGAGGTGAATGAGTACGGCAGCGGGTTCACACAGAGATGTGCACGGGATGCACGGAAGGCGTACGTACGATGAACGTCTTTGAGGGGGGTGATGTCGCCGACTTCGAGGCCAGGGAGGTTCGCGGCCAGAGTATCTGCGAGACGGGCCCTCGTGCGCGGATCGGCTGCAGGGAAGCCGTGTCAGTTAGGATATATAATGTTTTTGTCGTGGGCGGTCGGCCCGGGAGAAGAAGAGGATGATCTACCTGGTCGCGATTCGGACGGCGTGGTCTGCGCGTCGGCGGGTGGCGGAGGGGCGGACGCTGCTGCGTCGCGCGTCGAATAGAGCCGGCGGCGACGCGGGGGCGCGGGCGGGTGGGCGGCGAGCGGCGGGCCCTGCGGGGACCACGGTTGGATATCGACTGCTCTGGGCATGGGCGGTGGCAGGGCGCGATGGGTGTGGTTGCGGCTGCAGAGAAAGGTTAGAGCAGGTGAGTGGTTACGTGATGGGCTGGGACCTGCCTGGGATGCTGGCGCGTTTGTGTGAGAGCGGGGGCAGGAGGAGGCAGCTGGGGCGAGTGCGGGTGTGCAGCAGGTTGCAGGACGCGGCCGCATTCATAACAAGTGAGCAGGCCCCGCTTCCGGTCGCGGCGAGCAGATGAGATCCGCTGGAGGTGGGGATTGGGACGTAGCGGGCAGGTGTGTTGCAGAGTTGGGCTGCGCGGGGCGTGTCGCCCAAGGTTTAGGGTCTGGAGCTAAATTACCGGCTCACATTAGGCAGGTGGATGACGGATGCTGGCAGTATATTGCGCGGCGGGACGTGCGACGAGCGAGCGCGACGCGATGCGCCTTCGGGCGGGCGGCCGAGGCGAGCTAGGCTGTCTGCACACCGTGCCCCGGAGCGAGCACGGCCTGGCGGGCGGCCACAGAACCGTGGGGACGGCCGCTGCTCAGTCTGGCAGCACACACATGCTCCCGGCGGACGCGCTAGCCGTCCATCGAGCGCCCGGCCGTCCCATTGCCTTTTTGGCGTACCAGAGTCAGTCCGCCCAGCAACGCGGGCATCCCAATCGCGTCCTTCTGATTTTTCGTCTCCGCGAGTGCGCCGCGAGCCCCGCTTGCTGGATACTACACGCGTCTTCGCAGCCCGCGCTGGGCATATCCACTCCGCCACTGTCCTTTGCCACACACACGCCCTGTAAGCAGGCCCCCCGTGTGTGCCCCCGTGCCCCGCTCGCCCCTTCTTCTTCTGCACAACTAGGCCGATAGTGCATGTCCATGGACGTAATACGCCCTCCGCCTTCGCCACTCAGCCTGCGGGCTGTGCTTCTGGGACGATCTTACAAAGCGAGGGGTAAGTACAACGCTCGCACAGCGATCTCGTGCGCGACCGCGACCGCGTCTAGGGCACACAGAAAAACTCACCTACCGACGTTCCCAAACATCTTCGCGATGACGTCGCCCCGAGGTTCAGTAGCATCCCCGAGTAAAAACGGTTGGCCACATCACGACCGGACGCACGAACGTCCGCTACGCCAGGCCACGCACTACAATGCCAGAGCTGTGTAAGACATACGAGAACATACCGACCTTGTTTTCGTCCGTCGTAAGATCAAGACAACCGGCTATACAGAGCGGCGCGGGTCACCGGTGGGCGTCAGGAGCTGAAACTACCGACATGTGGCTGGAAACGGATAGTCTCGCCGCCGCGTCGGGGGCCCCGGGCGCCTCGGCTCGCGTTTCAGAATGGCCCGTGCGGGGGTCTCCCACGTGGCGATAATCGCCGACCTGGGGGAGCCGCCGGCAATGCCTGAACACGTGGGGCCCACGCGACAGACAATGAAAGGGCGCACGGCTGCTCTCAACCTGAAAACCCGCCCGTCCTCGACGCTCCCTCCATCTCCGCCCCAGCACACACCGCCGCCCCCGCCCGCCACCGCACACGCCGCACCTCTCTCCTCCGTCCTGTTCCCCACCGCCCCCGTCGATCGCCCAAAAACACCCATCCGATGGTTCACGTTCGCCGACGAAGCGTTGATGTCGGCGGCTTAGCTCTCGCTCTGGGCGACGAGGGAAGAGGCCACGGATGGGGTGGCTGGGAGGAGATCGCAGACGGCGAGACGAGGTGTGCCCGCATAGTCTCTTCCATGTGTCATCCTCCGCTGACTGGCTTCGTTCGTGAGATATGCCGAAGTCCTGATTGACGTCTGTGCACAGACGGAACTCATCGTCAACTCCGAGCCAACGCCAAGGTCAGTCTCCTTTCGCGTCTTGCGACTGCCAATGCTCATGCTTTTCCAGTTTTCTTCCCGCTCCCCTCGACGACGAAACACGCACTCGACTCATACGGTCCTTGGGATCCTGGCACTTTGAACCGCACAAGCTTCCAGAGGAAGAGGTGCTCGCGTGCACGTATATCCTCTTCGAAGCTCTCTTCCGTACAAAGGGTATGCAGGAGGACATCGGGGTCTCGCTCAGTAAGCCTCTCTCTTCCTCCACGTTCACAGGCACCCAAGACCGCTTTTCCCACAATCACCAGCCCAAATATCCGCGTTCCTGCAACACCTGCGCCAACTCTACCGGCAACGAAATACATACCACAACTTCCAGCATGCCCTCGACGTACTTCAAGCCATCTACCACTTTCTCCACACCGCCTCCTTCGTCCCCCCAGTAGGCATACTGCTGTATGCCGACAATCGGCTATGGCAGCCCGACAAGTCCATAGACCGAGGCTCCTATCTTCCGTGCCTGGCCAACGAGGACGTGTTTGCCTTGTGTATCGCGGCTGTAGGGCACGACGTAGGGCATCCAGGGTTGACCAATACCTTTCTGGTCAGTGCCTCCTGTTCATTTGATCCCGCGGACCCTCACCCTGTCCTCGGCAGAGAAACGCAAAGGTGCCTCTCGCAGAACTATACGAAAAGTCAACGTTGGAACAAATGCACTACTCGTTGATGATGCAGCTCATGCGACATCATGGACTCGGTACGCTGCTTGACAGGCCGGAATCAGGTTCTTGTTTCCGGAAGTTGTTGGCCATGACGGTATTGGCGACGGATATGGGCATACACGCGGACTTTATGGCGCGCTTCAAGGAAATGGTCAGTGGTGCGCCAATAGACATATTCACGAAGAAAATACTCGTGTGTCAGGCTCTGATCAAGTGCGCGGACATCAGCAACCCGGTATGTGGTACACGAGGATATCTCGCTTTGCTTCTCACTGCTTTGACAGAGCCGCCCGCATACGGTCTCGCAACATTGGGCCGCCGCGCTAGAGTCCGAGTGGACCAGTCAGTTGATTCTCGAGGAACATCTCCACTTGCCAACATCTGTCAAGCCGTCCAAGGACGCGCTCGGCGAAGCTCATGGACAAGTCTTCTTTACCACTCACTTTACATGTCCGCTGTTGGAACTCACCGCCTCCGGCATCCCACGTACGTCCCCGGTGCCAAGACTAATAACCCTATATCTGACGTTGTCACAGAAATGGCCACCTTTGCCCAACAGTGCAGGAAGAATCTAGAGATGTGGAAGGCTCGCGCCTCGGAACTCTCAATCCCCACTGTCGACATGCCTGCAAAGCGGGTACTGCCGCCAGCGCAAGCTCCCGAGGACTACCTCAACGCATTCCCCCCGACACTCCCACCGTCTTTGCTTGCGGACTATGAGCATTCCACACTTGATCTCCGCTCAGAGTACCTGCAGTCTTCCAGCTCTCTTTCCCGCCCCTCTTCTGCCGGCTCGTCGACGTACAGCCACTACGAGTCCTGCACCTCGTCCTCATTGTCGCCACCCTACTCGCCGCTAGCCTTCGAGACCCAGATCTCGCCGACCCAGCTGCCCCGTCTCGAGATTACAACCTCGACGTCGCCGCCACGCAAGCGTGCGCCGAGCGTGTCGTCCGCAGTGAGCTCGCTCAGCATCAACACGCAGGACGCGACCTCGGCGATCCGCGCAGCGTACAAGGCGAGCGTGCGCAAGAAGAAGAGCTTCCACCGCTCGTCGTGGAACCCGAGCCCCGCCGAGTACCAGGAGACCGTCCACGGCCGCAGCGGTGCGCTCGCACGCGCCAACACCGCCAGCCCCCTCTCCACGTCCTCGAACGGCACCAGCCCACTCTCGCCGCACTCCTCGAGCACGTCCATCAGCCCCGTCACGCCCTCGTCCGCACTCCGCTCGACGAAGCCGTCAAATACGCTGCTCAGCACGCTCTGTCCCTCGTGAAACCCCGCCCCATTACATGCTACCGGATACATCCGCGCCTCGCGCTAGACGTTTCGCCTCTCGCCTCCTTTCCTCTACTTGCTCTGTGCCCCACCCACCCGCTTGCGCATCCGCCACGCCATCCGCTTGTATACTACGTCCCAGCCCCGATACATGTACTCGCCCCACATCGATCAACCCCGTTGTAGCTCTGATATCTCTCCCTTTTTTGCGTCGGTTTCTCTTTCCTATTATTACACAGCGTCTCTTTCTCTCTGTCTCTCTCGCCGAGGTCGACAGCACCCCCCACAGCCTCCCTCCCCTCTTCGCCCCTTCTCCCACCCCCGGTCTGGTCCCGTTTTTGTTTTCCACCCTCTGCCCTCTGCTCATGGTCTCATCTTCTGCGTGTTGTTACGTATCCCCCCCTCGTGCGGTCGACCTCCCCTCACTCTCCCACTCTCCGTGTAACCCTTTTGGAAGAACTCAAGGAAGACACAGTCGTGTATACCCCCTTCTGTAGCAGTACCATCAATACAAAAAAGCCCCCCTCGCGTCTGAAACTCAATGCACTTGACATTCTCCCGCGGCACGTTCATATTGCCCTCTCGGCTCTCTCGTAATTTTACGGGGCCTAGGCCGGCCACGTAAAGACGGAAAGTAAGTTGAGGCAGGGCCGCGCCGTAACGTAAGTTACCCACCCACCCACCCTTATATGCTTCGCGTCGACCACGGGGGAGGCACTAGTGCGGAAACTAAGCACGGAGAGAGTTCATAATGCTATAACGATATCAAATTATATTGTTCGTATGCAAATGGGGTGGGAGCCGGGGGAGGGGTTGGGGTTGGGGGGGTTTCAAGGAGTGGACGGGGCGTACTCGCACAAGATAAATGAATACAAAAAAAAAGGAAAATTGAGAAAGAGACACACGGATATCAACAGCGCAAACACGGGGGGGAATACTGGGTCTAGGAGAGGGGGGGTTGGATTGGAGATTTTCCGCGAAACGGCAGGACCTCCCCCCGTCGTTCGACGCGTGCGGATGGAGGTGGTGGGAGGCGGGAGTTATTATTGGTTAACGAGTGTAGTAGCTTGGAGCAGAGAGAGAAGAAAAAATAACAGACGGGGGCCAGCACGGGGATCCGGGAGAAAAATATACAGGACGGGCGGGCGGGATACAGTGGGAGGAGGCAGGGAGTTCTATCGCTCAGTTGTGGACGTCTTAGCAGACCGCCGTGACCCGAAACGCGAGAAGAAGCCGGCGCCGTCGTTCGAGGCTGTACTGCCGGAGCGTGAACGGAAGGACCACGCAGGCGAGAGCGGGCGCGTTATCTCGTGTGGGTTCGGGTCGAGGTGGTTCTCGCGGGAGCGGAGCGGCGCACTCGGTGGCTGCTGTGGTTGTAGTTGCGACTGGGATGGATGGTGATGATGGTGGTGGTGGTGCTCGATCTTGCCTGACCGTCCGACGGTATGTCGGCCGTCGCAGCACGCACGCACGTTCTCCAACCCCTCGAAGCCGTCGTCTGACAGCGTCTCGTCGTGTAGCTCAAAGTCGAGCTCCTCGTCGTCGCCGCCCGGGACGTGTTCGAATGACTTCGTCGGGCTGTATGGATCGGGGCCGCCCCAGCGAAGGTACTCGGCTGCAGGAGTTCCCGACCGTTTGCCCATGGACCCGCCACGCACAGATAGCTGCGAATGACTGCGTTGGCCGCGCGGTGTAGAACCCCACGAATCGACCGTTCGAGTCGTCCGCACGCTCCGTTGGCTCTGTGGGCTCGAGAAGATGCCTGGACGGGGTCCGTCAGCCTCAGCGAGCTCAGCCTCCATTGACACAGGACTGGTCAAACCGTTCGGTTGGGCATTGGGCGATTGGATCCCCGTGCCGTTCGGACGAGTCAGCAAGTACTGAAGAGCCTGAACCATTGATCAGTAGCGGCGCGGCACGAAAAAGCCGTAGGACTTACATTCAACCAAATATCATGTCGCTCTTTGGTTGGCGCGGTGAACTTCATCTCGCGTTGCGGAGTCGAAACAACGACACTGTATTGGTAGATACCCGGTGGCATTGGGTTGGGATCCAAGACAGACCGAACAGCTTCCACGTAAGCTACGAAACATGAGATTAGTTGTATACTGGATTCATCAGATGTCCACATACCACTCTTTGCACTGGATTCCGAAACATTTGATGATCCAGGGTCTGCCGAGCTCCAGTACAACGTCCGGGTGTATGGATGTACCCAGAAGAATCTCTTGTGCCGCCGCTCGCCGTGCCCCTTCCCGATGGTCTTCCGCGTGTACTTGTACAAGAACTCGCCGATCATCGTCTGGGTGATTGCGTGTATGACCGTCGGGTCCGTCGCACCTCCTGCTGGTTGGCGGCTCGCGAGGCCCGGTTGCCGCTCAGGAGTCGTCGGCGCTGCCTTGTTGGACGGTTGATCATACGCCAGATGCTCGGACGAGACTGACGAGCGCTGTGACTCGACGCTGTGTCCCCCGGACGTGAGAGACGTGGTTGACCTTTCTCTGCGCTCGCGATCGCGCATAGTGAACGACTGGGCCGAAGGGCTGATGACCCCTGGCCGTGCAGACGTAGCGGTCGAACGGAAGCTGCCTGTCGAAGGTGGTTGACGCATTCCCTGCATTCCTTGGGAAGACGCCATGCTCGACGTATGGTGACGGAGACCGAACGGCCTGACTCCGGGAACGGATAGAACGGATCCAAACGTTGGTGTTGTGGCACGTTGGATAAGCTCTGGTGGAGGTGGAGATGAGGGGCGAGGCGGAGGGACGTCTTGTGAAGCATTCGAAGCAGTGGGCTGGCGCTTCTCTGGAATAAAGGTAGGAGGAGGCATGGCGTTCGGCGGGGGAGGTTGACGGGGAGGCGGCGGTAGAACCATCATAGGAGGGCGGGACTTGTCCACGACAGAAGCAACATTGGATGGTGTTCTTGACCTGACCAAGGCATCTTCTCTTGCTGAAGACAGTGTTGATTCGATAGACCGTCTCCGGTCCGAGTGAGATGTACGTGGTCGAGGTATGAAAGATGAAGCAGAGTCCCTGATGGTGGCATTGGGGGAAGCGGAAACAATGGGCAAGGCGGTGGTCGTGGGTCCAGCTGATGGTGGTGGTGAAATGAACTGGAACTGTTGTGAAGCGGTGCCCACACGAATCAACGTGGGCGATGGGAGAAGGGTGGGAGATGGCGGGGCGGCAGAGACAATCTGGGGTGCGGGAGGAGTCCATTCGTCGGTTTGGATTGAGATCTCTTTTAGCTCGGGTGTTGGTTCAGGCACGGGGGCGGGGAGAGGCTCGGGGACTGCGGGCACGATGGGTTCTCGCTCTTCTATCAGGTCGGCGGAGACCCCTACGGACTCATAGGTGAGGATGGGTGGAGCGGGAGGAGATGGAAGGGACGGCTGTGAGGATGATGTCGACGCTACTAGGCCCTGTCGGCTAGAGATACGGGAGGCCTTGATGCTTTCATCGTCGCTCTCCGAGAAGTCGTTGTCCGTGACGGTCATGATCGAGTGATAGTCTTCTTCCAGGGACTCGGTGGGCGTTATAAGAGATATACTTTGGCGAGCATCGACGTAATCTTCAGTATCGGTCTCCATGACTGAACCCGTCTCAGTGGCAGTATCATCATCTTCCTCGGAGTCGTGAACCGGAACAGCCGAGCGGATAGGGCGAAGAGTGATAGTAGTGTCGCCACTCGAGTCGCCGACAGACATATCGGAGTACACACGCTTCGGTACAGCCGACGCCACAAAGACTTCGTCAGCTTGAACCTCAGTCTCTGAGACGGGAACGACACGTGTCTGTGTCCCTGCATCCGAAGAGACCGCTGTCACAGACGCCAACGTCTGGATATCCGCGTCCTGCCGTACGATGATGACCTCGGGCACGGTCTGGATATCCATCTCTACGAGGCGAGGCTTGGGAGTTTCTTGCACTGCGGGTAGCGGCTCCGGTATGTCAGTCTGTACGACGGCCGCTTGGACGAGACGAGGAACATCTGCATCTGTAGAAACGCCAGCTGAGAGCATGATAGGACGTGGTGAAAGATCTTCGTGCTGCACTTCCGAATCAACGCGGACGGGTACAACCACCTCGAGTGTCTGCGACGATGTCTCTGACCTCACAGGGACCGGTATGGGCTCCGGGTCAACCTGAACACCGAACTCGGCCACCGATGGCTGCGCCGCCACTGGAAGAGATGGTGAGGTCACAACGACAGAGGGGACTGGGGGCTCCTCGATATCGTCAGTTTGGCAGGCAATTTCGGCAGTGTCTGTGACATCCTCGGGAACCTCGAACGTATCCTCCAAGTTGCCAAACCCGAGCTGGCCGAGCTCGTTCGCCAAAGCTTCTGGTTCTCCGGCAAAGGAAGGGGGACGAGCCTGCTGGAACGCGGCGCCACCCCTGTTCTTACGAGACAATGGGCGCCCACGTCCCCGAGCAGAGCGGCCGAAGGCTGAATGACGTAGTGGACTTATGCCATGGGTGAAGGATCGTCCTGACGATGATCGGCGCAAAACGTTCGCGAATGCTGGGTCCATACCTTCCACGCTTGTCCTCTTGGAAGAGATTCTGGAAGATGGTGACTGCTGAATGTCGGGCTCCTCTTCACCAGAGTCATCTGCGATGAAGTCGTCATCGCCAAGAGACTTCCGGGGTGGAGGTGAGCTCTCGCGGAAGAATTGGTCGTCGTCATCTTCGAGATCCTCTTCAGCCGCCGGACTCTGGGCAGCTAGGCGTTGCATGAGGGTGAGCCCACCACGTCCCTTTGCGCGGGGCTTAGTCTTGCCAGCGCGGAATGGAGTGAGACGTGGCTTGCTCTTCGTCGACTCTTCGATAGGGGGGAACATCTCGTCTTCTTCTTCAGCCTCTTCCTCCTCTTCATCGCCGTCGGCGACCATAGAAGAGTCGAGCTTGCGCTTGTAATCGATGCGCATCTCCTTCTCTCGTTGTAATGAGCCCTTGAGAGTGTTGATCTGCCTCTGAGCATGGGCCAGTCGTTGTTGCAAAGCTTCGATCTCATTGCTGGGATGGTTGGGGGCAAGGAAAGGTCGGGAGGGGGAATTCTCTGGTGATTCGTCAGGGAAGTCAAAGCCGTCAGGGGGGAACAGGGCAGAGTTGTCCATCCTCTTGCGGTTGGTGGACGCGCTGAGCATGCTGAGCATATCGTCGTCCTCATGAGCGGGAGTAGCCACGACAGACAAACCACCACCATTGGGAGTGAGTGGCGAGCCAAAACGGGGGACCTTCTTCTGGACCTTCGCGAGCTCTTCCTTCGCTGACTCCAAAGATGACTGTAGGTCGAGCTTGTCGCGTTGCAGACCGGCCTGTGTCCGGCGGTATTGAGCCACATCCGTGTCATGCTTCGCCTTGAGCTCCTGGAAAGCATTCTGATGGCGTTCAGCTTCGTTCTTGTGCTGGTCGACAGCCTCCCTTGAAGTTGTGAGGAGCTTGGTAAGCCGCTTCTGCTCACCCTCGAGGCGTTGTGTGGTCGCCTGCGATTCAACGAGGCTGGCGCGTAGTTCTTGGAGGGTAACTTCTAGATTCCAGTTCTCCTCCTTGAACTTGTCCGCAGATTGCTCCTGTTGACGCAGCGCTGTGCGCAAGCTCTCCACAGTCTTCTCCAAATCGTCCCTCTCTTCCTTCATATCCTGGATAGCCTTATCGCGTTCGGCCAATAAGCTTTGCAATCGCCGCACTTCCGTCAGCAGCCCGCTGCCAATCTCGAAGGCGAATTCTGGCACGCAATCACATGAGATCGGACCCCACAAGACAATAACGAGACCACTGACCGACATCGTCCGCACGATGCGCGGCGTTTTTCGCGCGGCGGGAGGACTGGGCGGCCGTGGTTCCAGTGGCCGTCCCCTTCGTGCGTTCCATTGTCCGCTCGAGCTCACCGCGGCTCAGTTCCGCGGGCGGTGACGTCGACACACCGTTCGACGGCTGTGGCCATGAGTTCCTGCACACTTTGTGGGGGCCGGGCGCGACGTACCTTGAGACCAAAGACACTTGACAACTGCTCATTTTCCGCGTCCCAGGCCTTTACTGTGTCCGCCAGCTCTCGATACCGCCCACGGACGTCCTCGCCGTCTCCGCCGTCCAAGTCCAGCTCCTGAAGTTGTCTGATCCTCTCCTCCAGTTCCACGCGTTGGGTGAGCAGCTGCTGGCCAAGAGTCCCAGCTTGCTGCAGCTGCTTTTCCTTGCTGTCGAGAAGGCTTTGGAGGTGGAAACGCATGTCTCCGGAGGGGGGCGAATAAGGAGCGTAACCAGACATGTCGGCTGAGGAGTCGACGTGGCCGCCGTCGGAGGAGGTGGCCATCGTTGGCGATGTCGTCGCCAATGTTGAACGAGAAACCCTCAAACGCTCGCAACCGCGCGTACGACTTGCTGGTGTCACGCCGTCACGCGTGACACGGAGGTTGCCCCCACCCCGACTGATTTGGCACGCGAGCGCAGCACACATCGCATTTCGTAAAAACACACTCGCGAATACGCCGCGGACATGAAGTAGATAGAGCACCCCAAGCACGCCGCGCAGCTTCCCCTACTCGTCCCCGCCCACCCTTCGTCACCAAATCGATCCGCGGAAGCCGCCAGTGCCCGACAAGGACGCCCCGGTCGTCAACTGAGAACAGAACGCTATCAGCGCGAAGCTCGGAGGCATTCAGAGCCACTTACGACCGTGCTTATCTGCTTGTGGACAACACACAGATCTAAGGTCCACGGTGAGAGAATGCGGAGCCGAAATAGTGATCCCACTTACAATCCAGATAGGACATCGCCCCGTTGTTTTGGTCTTCTACCAGCATATCGCTAAAATCGATCTCGGAGCCGTCCATATTCTGCCGGGTAACGGTGAATCTCGGCATCCTCCCTCTCTGCTGGAACCGCTGTGCTAGAATGTTGTGCACTTGGGTAGACAACCGAGACTCCAAGCGAGGCAAGTGGGTCTGGTGGTGACAAGCGTCAACTTTTAGAAATGTCGCGCGGTGATAATCTTACCATGTTACGGTCAATATTGACTTGGTCGTCGACAGCAAATAGATCCTGCAGTAGTTGTGGCGAAACACTCTGCCCTACCCACAACATCATCGACTCTTCATTATCTGGAGTCGAGGGTAAAAAGCAATTCGAACGTGAGCTACCAAGTAACTCACCCATGAGATAAACACCATGGCCCTCCATAAAGAGATGACTGTCTCGCATGAGCGAAGGCATCTCAATTTCACCAGTATCGGGTCTTGGCAGCGCAATGATATCGTCGAGATCGTGTAACGCAAGTAACCTCGGGTAGAGGTGGTGCATGATAGAACGGACGCCCATCGCCATGATTTTGTGCGCCGCGTAGTTACGAACGTCAGAAGTCACAGCCCGGGCTGAATGGAGCGAAGTTAAGCCGCTACCTCTGAATGAAGCGACGGGGGACGGACCTTTCAATGCTCTAGTCTTCATCATGGTGAGCGTATATACAGGAAGTGCACGGAAGGCTTCTGGAATGATAAGCTACAAGTCATAATGAGGCATTTTCATCATGAGGATCGCTTTGCTTTACCTGAGATGGCGCCGTTGCTGCAGCACAGTTCTTTCGATAACCAAGCAATATCGAAGAGCATTTTTCAGTAAGTTCCTCGTGAATGTAAGTGATCTTCTGCGTCGACATTTTGGATAGCGCTTGCTATGATGTTAGAGAGAAATCATGCACATCGATGGTTTTGAACACGAACCTTCTCGCACAAGGGCCGAAACAACTCCGTCCATATCCGCGAATCTGAAGACATTTCCGGCTAATGACGCTACCTGCAAGGCCAGGTTGCATACTCGGACTCGCCGCTCTCCGGTCACCGTAGTGTACAACAGAGCGGACTGTATATGGGCATACTCCCGTTCGCTGAGGGCATGATTATGGCCGAACGTGACGCAAATAGACTTGTCGGCATCGATTGTTCCGAATAGCATATCGTCGGCGGCGCTTTCGGAGAAGTTTCCGTACTGTTTGAGAATTCGGAGACCTGTCGTATAGTTAGACGGTATCTACTAAAACCTGAGATTGTACCTGCCTTCTGAGCAACGAACCCGCATTGCGCAGCTATATCCGGTCATCCGGGTGAGGAGCCTGCGTAATTGAGATTCTAACGCAAGCCCGTCGCGTATCGGGCTAAAGCGTGGATAGAAGAATAGCTCCCCTCCTGATAGCGATGCAGCGACGCCTAGCAAGAAACCTGTCAGGCCAATATCAAGAGTCGGTTAGAGACCACCAACCTATAGTTCCAATGTCGATGGGTTTACTCATCCCCAAGAAAAGATTGATTCCGATACCCTCTTCCGCGCATTGGTCTCCGATATCTTTCCAGATGGCGTCCCGAGGTGCGTAAAGGGAAAGCTCTCTATCGGTATCGTATAGAGATGTTTCGTCTTCGCGAGGATTCAAAGCGGCGATACCAACGTTCGGGAGCGAAGACGCGAAGACGACAACTTGGCCTCCTCGGCCGACCTGCACGGAAAGACTGAGCCCAGTCACTCTCGGAGAGACAGTCCGGACTGACGAGAGCATCCATGCTGGCTACCAGAGCCGCACCAAGGGCAGAATCGTACGAGACAAGTTGAGCGGATTGGTCGGGAAGAGTCTGCAAGAGAATTTCGATCGTCGCTCTGGGCAATGCTTAGACATTACCAGCACGCCGGAGGGAAAATTCACATACCTCGAAGCAACTGGGTCTACGAACAGGCCGTCGGACATTGGCACGAACACGTCATCGACGTCGCCGACAATCAGAGTCGTGGGACGATCTAGATGCGGCTGCACACCATGTTCAAAGGGTATATATTAGTGAACGAAGTAATGATAGCAATAAAGGTATACCAGCGTACAGAGAAGTCGTAGAAGTGCAATGTCCTGTCATACGAGAGAATACATATTCTACTCCCTTGAGGGAAGCACGGCTCGACCTGCAACCCCTCTTCCGAGATGCCACCATAGAGCATTCTTGCTAGCGAATCGCACACTTTCCTGGTGAATCCCGAGCTAATCGCTTCGGCAGAGACATCCAGAGCGAACACGTAATCCATGGCTTGTGGTTTTCGGAACCCAGAGGAAGATTGTGATATAATGGGCTGGTATAGTGGCTTTATCCGAGGTGGAGGGTCCTGAGCCCAGTACGCTTCAGGTACGGTGAAGTCAACAGTGCCTTTCATGAGTTCAGGACGCTGCAAGCGGTCCAGCCTAAACATATCAGCGTCCAGATTAGAGAAATACTCTGGTGAAACTGTTGGGAGCAAATAAGGGTGCTGCAATACGCGCGTGACGGTGATAGAGGTGCGCACCATCCGTTTCATGTGAACACAAGTTACACTTCCACTTCCCTCCGCCAGCAACCCATTCGCACCACTGATTTATATATCCTCTGCACTTGCCGCAGCGCGCCGGGCCTATCTCTCCCGTATCGACAAGAGGTATTGGTTCTTCTCGAGGGTCCTGGTCGGCGAAAGGTTGTATAGAAGCGGCGATGGGTATCTCGCATTCCGACGCTAGCCGGGACGTACTGGGCACATTCCATGTCGACATACGCACGAATTTAGGTGAGGAGTTTCCTATGCTTGGTTGAGACATACGTGTCGCTGGAGGATTAGCAGCATGCACACCTTGGTCGATAGCCACAAAATCGGTCGTCGACAGTGGGACATGATTTCCAGGGAGTGTCGTGTACCACTTTCCTTCCCAAGTATCTCGGTCAGCTTCAATTACTTCTATGGGCGACGGTATTTGGAGAGGGTCGATCGCCGCACGCAAGCCTGTTTTACTTGTCAGTGGAATTGAATGGCTGTGCGGGGTAGACGTACCTTTGTACGAGATGCCAGCGCTGTGCGGAGGTTGGGGAATATGTTGGTTTGCGCCATGTGCATACATGGCGAGGCAGACTCTGCCAGTGAGAGACTGTGACAAGCAGGAGAGGGCTCGCGAGATGTCAGTCGGGAACTGCGGCACTTCTCTTCCGCAACGGGACGCTTTGTTTGGCAATAGCCTCCGGACCAAACAAATGACGCGGGCGTGGGAAGCTCGCTGGACATGCATGAAAGGCTCGTGCTTGCTTTCCTTTGTCTGTACGCAGGCCTCTGGCTGACTACCATGAGCTCTGACTCGAACCAGGTGTGTAGTCGTCCGTAAATACCTTCAAAGAATACTTAGAGTATTATTTTTGACAGTGGCCGCTATCTGAGTCGCCCGCAATCAAGAAAGGCACAGACATTTTGATTCAACTGATCAAAACAGTCCAAGCTCAGAACGCTCAAGCCCAGGAAATCGTGGGTGCTCCTCCGACCTTTCTTTCCCGTCATTCTAACAATTTAATAGCCCAAGCAGACCTCCCACGCCGAAGTTCAGACGGAGATCACGGCCTCGGAAATGGAGACGAATGAGGATCTGAAGGAGCGCATCGCGGCACTACAGGAAGAGATTGAGAAACTTCAGAAGCTCCAGTGGGAGACTGAAATGCAGAATTTGGAATCTACTTCTGTTAGTCGGTGAAGGTTTATGACATGTATTCTCACTAATATCCCTACTTCAAGTTGGCACCTCCCATGGGCTCATGGATCGGCTACGACAGTATCCCAGGGGCAGACACGGGTTCAGACTATAAATCTTGGGACGCAGATGAATTTGTGGACCTGCCACGGCCGACCAATTCTCCCACCCCATCCGATGGCACAACCTCCTCGAAGTCTCTTGATGACTTCTTGAACAGCTTCCACGTAGTGCCATTCGAGACAAGGCGAAAGGACTCAAGGGAAATGCGGTTCGAGGAGATCGTGAGATCAACGGCGCGGACAGGCGTCATAATATATGACGATCATGTGTCCGTTGTTTCTAACCCTAATGCGTCTGCGTCCGATGAGGAGCGTGAGGACGATGAGTGTGTTGCTAACGACGGTGACCACGAAGACAACGACAACGACGACAGGGCTGAAGTCTGCAACGACGACCTGTGGAGGAACTTGAAGGACTCGGACAGTGACTCGGACAAGGGCAAGGACTCGGATGCAACAACATCCGACTCTTCTTCCACCGACTCGTCCAAGTCTCCCGTTTACGACTTCTACAATTGATACTAATGCATATGCGTACTAAAACATATCTGAGGTGCGTACCATTCTCGCGACAATGCCAAAACCCGTCGGTCTGATTTTGTGCCCTCGAGACAGTGTCCGTCCACCCATCTTGGTATACAAGTAACCATTTATGGTCATTTGGGCTTTCGTAGTGCTTTGTTTCTTGCTGACGCTTTCGTGCAATCGTGCTCTCGGTGTTGTCAATAGTATAATAGGTGTAGTAATGTTAGCCCTAAAAGAAGCCAAGAATCCGAATAATCTACATCTCATCCACGCTCCATTCGTAACTCGCCGCGCCTTGACGTTTCCTTTCGTTGATCCGCTGGAAATATTTCTTTTCAAAGCCAGTACTTCGATCTAGCCAAGGACAATTTAGCTAACAGGGAGAGCAGACGTGGGCCCAACGCACCTACACCGTCCCACCGATAACCCGGCCTGATTCCAAACCGATTTGGGGGTGGTGGTGGACCAGCATACTCCGGCTTTCTGGGGCCTTTTGCGCGCTTTTTCTACCAAGGAGAAGTCCTCATGTCAGTAGAGGAAGTGGAGCCGAGCGATAACGCGACATACACTCAAGAATGCCGCCGCGGGATCGTTCCAACGATCTTGGGCCTTCAGATCCTCATTCAACGCGACGTCGTCTCTAGACCGCGCGAATGATGCAGTCTTCATCGCCTCGAGTTCCCGTTTCTGCTTCTCCGCCTCCTCTCTCTGCACCAGACCCTTCCCCCATTCCATCTTCTTCGCCTCCTGCTCCTCGCGCTCGCGTTTCTTGCGCGCCGCCTCTGCCCGCTCGGCCGCTACGTCAATCTTCCGCCCTGACGCATCTCGATATACCGTCTCCTGTGCCGCTGCACGGTCTGCCTCTGACACCTCCGCCTTCTTCCGCTTCGGGAGCGTCTTCTTCAGCTGCGACGACGTCAGCAGGCCGCCCTTGAACGGCACACCCTCTTCTGCGACGACCTGCGGCTGCTCATCCTCTTCTGGGGGCGGTGTCGGCTCGCGCACGGTCGTCCAGCCTGCGCCGCCCTCCTTCTGACGCTTCTTGAAACCGCGGTCTTCTGCCACGACCGCCTCTTCCGTCTCGTCCTCAGGCTCGTCTACGTGTTCAGCCCATCCGCCGAGGTCATCGTCCTTGATCATGGACGAGCTCGCAGAGGTCCCCTTGGCGACCTTGCGTTTCTTCTTCTTTGGACCTGACGTTGTGCGTGCCATGATCGCGTCGGCCTTGGGCCCAGACATGTACTTTGAGGCCAGGTAAGCCTGCATTGAACTCGACATGTTGGACTGTGTTGTTTGTGTGTGGTTCCGAAAGGCAGTGAAGCGTTCAGAGGAAAGGGGTCAGTGGTGATTCACGCGCCTTGCGCGGTGGTGGGGAGAAGCAAGTTGTAATTGACATTGGCGCCCATGCACGAGCTTTCCGTCACATATTCAACGAACTGATGCTCATTCACGCGACTACAACTACATTTCCATTCATATGTTTGGTGTATTACATGTATAAATTTAGTGCGCAGTGAGCTTTGCTTTTGCGGCGGCGTGCTCGTTAACCCAGTACGATCCATGCGGCCACTCGAACCTTGAGATGCTCTCCTTGTGCATTTCGATGCTGTATTGCGAATCAGTTTCGGCGGAACAGGGACTGAAATGTGGAGCGCACCTGTAACCTTCGCTTGGGTTACTTGGGACGTTGTATCGGCCGTTCTTGTTGATGCTGCATGGGTACAGGAAGTTCTCGTGGAGATGGTCGACGAATTCGAGAACGTTGCGCTCCATGGAACCAGAGATCGCGATGTAGTCGATCAGACTGTGGAAATTGAAAATTAAACCCTGCATCTCATACACACAGAGAGACGAACCTCAAATGAATGACATATTCACACAGGCCGACGCCACCAGCATGTGGGCATACTGTGACTCCGAATCTTGGGAAAGGTGGTCAGCACCAGCACGGTGGGTCAAGGGAATTACGATGAGTACGTACTTGGCAGCCATGAGTAGGACGCTCAGTACCTCGCTTACACCGGCAAGCCTACATGAGTCGATCTGACAGACGTCGATCGCCTCAGCCTGCAGAAGCTGCTTGAAGACCATTCGGTTGTGCGCATGCTCTCCGGTAGCCACGCCAATGCCGTATGGCTTGAGGGCTTTACGAATCGCCGCATGGCCCAGAATATCATCGGGCGCAGTGGGCTCTTCGATGAACCTACAGTATGCCGTCAGCTCTGCGCTCGGTTTAGGAATGCGCTGTTGCCTACCATGGCTTGATTGGCTCCAGGTCCTTAACGTAGTCGATAGCCTCAGGTACGTCCCAGACTTGGTTGGCATCAATCATCAGAACGCTGCCAGTGGGACCGGCATTTTTGCCAACGAGGTCGGGGCCGTTGGGATCCTTGGGCTTGCGTCCAGCTGGAAGATACTGTGGATCGTCGATGATGGAACGGATGATCTTGCCTCGTCGCAGGTCGTTTGCGCGGTCAGCTCCAACCTTCATCTTAAAGTGGTTGAAGCCAGCTTCCACGGCCTCCCTGGTGAGTCTGGCGACCTTCTCGTCCGAGTATCCGAGCCAGCCCGCAGAGGTGACGTAGGCAGGGTAGCCAACCTCCTTGACGTGCGCCTCTCGTTCAGCCTTGGTGGCGGCCTTCGCCTTGAGCATGGCGAGGGCTTCTTCCTTCGTAATAGCGTCGGAGATGTAGCGGAAAGCGGTCGCATTGACAAGTTCTTCGGGGGTCATGTCAACCACGAGTTTCCAGAGCGGCTTCTTGCGAGAACGCGCGA
Source organism: Bjerkandera adusta (assembly GCA_027924225.1). Lineage (NCBI taxonomy): Eukaryota > Fungi > Basidiomycota > Agaricomycetes > Polyporales > Phanerochaetaceae > Bjerkandera > Bjerkandera adusta. The sequence continues at coordinate 474,040 of BSCZ01000297.1, forward strand.
ACATGTCCCACAGAGCGTTGTTGACGGCACCGAGCGCGATGTGAATAACACCCTTCTCTGGCCCGATCCTTTCGAGGGGTGGGACGTAAGACAGAGGGTAGCTGTGGTGGGAGAGATGTACTGACCAACGCAGCTGGGGATCGGCGCAGAGGTAATCCCACGTCTGTCCCATGTTCGCAAATAGCTCTTCCACGGCCTTCCCCTTGAGGCGATCCGCGACCTCCTTAATTGCAGCGCAGACGATGTCGTTGCCGCGTCCGATGGTGAAGGTCATGCCGTAACCGACGAGTTCGCTCGATGTGAGCAGCGTAACATACGCAGAGGAGTAGTCACAGTCGGTGTTCATGGCATCGGTGCCGTCCCCCGTCAAAGACGTGGGGAAGCGGACGTCTACGAGACTATGGTCGATCGCGAGTCACCAGGACGAGACTAGCAAAGACAGCATACCGTGGGTCTCATACCCGGTGATAGTCACCGACATGTCGAGCTCGCAAGCGGTGGGAAGAGGGGGGAAGAACGCTGAGGATCGACATTGACTTCGATGCTTATATCTCCTCGACCATGATCATGGTCCGGTGCTCCCTCCAATCCGTCGAGCCGTTCTGCCTACCGGAGGCCCGGCCCGCGGCGCATCCGGGCCGAGTGCACATAATGTCTCGCGCTTGTTCGCGCTCGAGGCTTTCCCGTAGACGACCATCGACTTGAGCTTGAGTTCGCTCCAAATCCAAGACTAACAGGTATTGTGCACTTGAAGGGAGCAACAAATGGATTTTCATGCTACTGGGCGTGTTTCTTGACCTGATAATGCTTCGAACGCACCCTGGTACGCTTTCTTTGTTTCGGCTGCTTCTCGAGATCGTGTGTATGAATTGTCACGCTAATTTACCGATATAGATTCGACTGTCGTACCTGATAATATAATACAGCCATCGGTTATCATTGCGCGGCCCGGTCGCTCTTCTTCATGCTTGAATTGTTCCGGAATCATCTTGCCCTTGTGGAGTGACGCAACGCTGTCAACGTAGGCAACAGTGCACTCTGAGGAGCTCCCAGAGGAGTATTAGATCTTGAATTCCATACTGCCCGTCAACCACTCATGGGGAAGTTTACTAGAGGTATCGATCTATGAATTCGACTTTTGCATGACTCACCACAGCATTAGCGCTATCGTGTTTGGGCTTGAGATCGCCCTTCTGCTGGATATGCCCACTCGAGGACGCTTGCGACTATACCCGCTGAATATTCCCAGGAGTAGACTTCGAAGGGCATATCTGAGGTGCGAAGTCCCGTCATTTCGGTTTCGACCAATTCTGCTGACCGAAACCTGCGCAGGCCAGATCGCAACATGCAAATAGACTATTCCTGCACTGACACCCAGTATTCTATACTAGACGGCTGGATATCTACGCTTCACGCCGATCTAAGAAGCTCAAGGGTCGAGGCTGACATTCCCACGTGCCTCCGCGGACGTGCTTTCGCGCGTGGCGGTTGGCCGTGGCCACGGCTGGCCAGGACATACCGATCTCACCCAGCCATGCCCCGCCAGCCTCTGTATAAGATGGCTCCCCAAGCCTTGTCCGTCTCTCTATCTTCCTCTCCCATCACTCACCTGTCGTCTCCTTTGTTTCGTTGTCGGTCATGGGTTTCAAAGCTTGGGTGGCGGAGCTAAGCACCCGCTTCTGCAGGGCAAGAAAGGTACGCAGTATTTGCACCGAGAACACCCTTCTGAGCTCACCGCTGTCGCAGATGCAGAACGAGCTGGTGGAGGGAGTGGCACCGTGGTCACCTTCAGTAAGCTTATGTTGCCGTCCCTTCGTTATCTACGTTCTAACCTGTATCCCCAGTCTGCAGAACGTTCGCCGCAAGATATGGAGAGGCTCTTCCTCGAGGACATGGTCCAGGTGTGCAGCGAGCTGACAACCAAAGCGAGAATGGATTTCGGAATTGTTGGGCAGGACCTTCAGGTATGTAATGTTATCCTCTGGAGTTTCGCTCTTTGTTAAAACGGAGACTTCATAGGTGTTCAAGTACGCCGGGGAAGGTCTCGACATCCACGAGTTTGTGCCCACCGAGTCTCCTCTCAGTGGCGCGTTCCGACAGCCAGCGTCACCAGCTACTCCCTCAACTGACGCCACCACAGAGGTCAGAGGAGAGTCCGCGTCCCCCATTCAGTCGTCTCCTCGGGCGTTTCAGTCTCCTCCTTCCTACAAGAGGCGCGTTCGAGAAACGCATTCAGTACCCAACTCGCTTGCTAGCCAAGGAACACCCCTACAGACCACGGATTCAGACATCCAGCAGCATCTCTCTGCTCGTATTCTACACCGAAACGACTTCGACCCCATCAAGCATCTCGGGAAGGGCTGCTTCGGCGATGTCTGGCTAGTCTTCGACACCGTCAGCAAGCGTCATCTAGCCATGAAGATCATCAACAAAGCAAACAAGGCGGCGGACGTCTACGCACTCATTTTTGAGGAGCAACGGATCGGCCGAGATGTGGTGGGAAGCAAGTGGCTCCTTCCAGTCGAAGGCAGCTTCGAGGATGAAGAGAACTTCTACACCTTGATGGTAGGCCAATCGTTCATTGTAATTGGTGCTCCTAGCTCACTTCTCGGTAGGAATTTGCACCAGGAGGAGATCTCTATACTCGGGTCCACGACTACGGTTTTCTTTCCGAAAGAGCACTTGCGCTTGTCTTGCCAGAAATGGTCCTTGCCGTGGAAGAAATGCACAAGCAGGGGAGAATACACCGAGACCTGAAGTTGGATAACTTCCTCTTCGACTCAGAGGGCCACATCAGACTCGCCGACTTCGGGATCTCCAAGGCATTCAATGTCCCTCCAGAAGCGCGTCCGTGGAAGACAATCAGCCCCTCATCGAGTCTAGAGTCTAGGCTTGACGGATCGAAGCTCACTATGACCCTCGCGGGCACCCCCGGATACATCGCGCCCGAAGTTTCGAGCGGCAAAATGTACGGCTTTTCAGCCGACATCTTCAGTCTAGGTGTCGCTTTCTACAAGCTGATAGTGGGCAGGGTATGTCGATAAATTCCTCTTTCGAACCTCTCTAACTTGCTCAACAACAGCTACCCTTTGGAGTTCACTGTGCGATGTCGGTCAGCCAAGTTGCCGCGCGAGTTGCGACATCTCCACTCGACTTCCCCCCTCACGTCAGCTCCTGTACACGACACCTACTCAATATGGTGAGAATACTAATTTGCTTGTGCGCGTTATTGCCGCTGACGTACTCTACAGATGCTGGACAAGGACCCTACCACCCGCATTTCTCTGCGGGAAGTCAAAGCGCACCCTTACTTCGATACTGTCGAGTGGAGGCATGTCAGATTCCAAAAGAACTCCCAAGAGCGTCGTGACGAAGTATTCCGGGGAACTCTTCCGCAGTACATCCGCCGAGTAAGCAACTTGTTTTCCCTCCGTAGATACTCCAGCTCATTGGTACAACGCAGGGGTCCAACCTTGACAGATTCCCGAGAGGCGATGTTCGAACCAAGATCACCCATCCATGGTTCTGGTATACTGGACCTGGTCTCCAACCGCTGCCCAGCATAGAGCTTCGCCCCACCTCTCCCCTTCGTGTCCGAAAGCAGCCTTCGTCCTACGGCCTGCGCGAGATGGCCGACGGGCAGAAAGTCGGTCGAGTCGGAAATCAAGGACGACCGCGCTATCGTCATGCTCGCTCTATGACTACTGACGACATGAAAGCGCGCCGAGCTGCTGTGTTCTACGAATGAACATTGCTTTCAAGTTCAAGTTTCGTGTATCATGAAATGTTTGTATCGTCGCTGTGTGTGATGCTGTATCGCTTTGTGTTGGTTATATTCGAATAATGCTAGATTTCTGTACATCCTATGCTACAGTGCCAAGGATAAAATGCAACGAAGTCAGTTGGTATGTGCGATTAGTCTTGATATCCCTCCTTAATGCCCCCAACTTGGAACACTGTACCTTCCATAACGAGCTACGCACTTTCACAGACGCCCGTCCGGCAATGGAGTTCGCGGCACACACCCAGCAATCAACTGTTCGTCTCACGATGCAGCTTTCGTCTACCCACGAACAGCCAAAGCAACCATCAGAGACGTGCATACTTGAGTATGGATAATCTGACACTTTGCGTACCCAGGCCATCCTCGGGTGAAGACCCGCACAAGGTCGTGTTATGTCGGGCCCCTCTACCTGACACCATCCCAGAGAACCACATCCTCATCCGCATGGACCGCTTTGGGTTCTCTGCGAACAATGTAACGTACCAGGCGTTGGGTGAAGCACCGCATTTCCGGTATGTTTACTTCTGTTTGAATGATGGGATACGAATATTGAAACGCTTTTTCGTAGATACTTCGACTTCCATGCTGCCCCGGAAGTCAACGGTGTTTCGCCGAAAACCCATGGCGTTGTCCCTGTGTGGGGGTTCGGAGACGTCGTGCAGTCCAACCATCCTCGGATCCCGGTCGGTGAAAGGGTTTATGGTTATTTTGCGCCAGCCAGGTACCTGCTGGTCCCCGTCTCGCCTTCGGACGTGAACAAATATAGTTTCTTCATTCCTCGGCCGCATCTCCCAGCAGGTAAGCAAAACGTCGCTCATATAATGTAGTACTCACCGGCAAATCCCAGACCGCCGTCCTTACAATCAGGTCATCCGCTGCGATACGGACTCGCAGTATGACCCGGCCCCGCTAGCCGAGGACCTGACGATGCTCTACCGCCCCCTCTTCTGGACGGCATTCTGGTGCGAAGACTGGCTGAACGCATCTCAATACCGCGGCGCCACGAACGTCCTCATCAGTTCCGCATCAGCTAAAACGGCGTTCTGTCTGGCATACCTCGTCCAGAAACGCGCGCAGTCGGAATTTGGAACGAAGATGGTGGTGGTGGGCCTCACCTCGAAGCGTAACATTACATTCACCAAAGGCTTGAAGCTATATGACGAGGTTGTCTCGTACGACTCGTTGGAAAACATAGCGATCCGCCAGGAAGATAAATGGCTCTATGTCGACGTCGCCGGGAACGACGCTTTGAACGCGAGGGTCGAGAAGCACATATCGTCATTGGTTCTCGGTGTCCAGCTGGGCCTGACGAACCTCTCCCCGTCGGCTCCAACCGCATCAAGCACGAAGTTCACTACGAACACGTCCCTCTCATCGCCTCCGACCTCCCCTTCTGAGAAATCATTCTCGATGGAACAGTTTTTCATGCCAGAGTGGCTAGCTGTCAGACGGCGACAGCTCCCGATAAAGCAAATTACGGACATGCAAGCCGTTGCGTGGCGCGAGCTTATGCAAGATGGGCGGGACTGGGTGCGCATCGAGAGGGTATACGGCGGCCCCGCCGTCGAGCAGGCCTACAGGGACGTGGCGCAGAGAGGCACAGATCCCACGACTGGCATGATATGGAGCCTTTGGGACGGCCCGGAGATTGGGCGGGGAACCAGCACGAAGCTGTAATAGGTGTACGCACCCTCCCGTCCGCTCCGACATACCCCGTTTCGCTCATATTTGTTTTCACACAGTGAAGCCCCGGGAAGAATTTCGCTGGATTGTGACAGGGACGGTGGCGAATGATCATAGTACGACAGGAGCATGCGCGATCTGCTATATACACCTTGTGGCCTTGTGGTCTATCCGTGCAGCGGCTGGCAAGAAGAGCGTCCACCGCTCGTTCGTGAATGGCGTATCACCAAGTCATTAGCAGATGGCGCTTTTGCGGGTGGTGGAAGCCTCAGGTGCCCGTTCTCAGTGATCTATTCCGTATGTTCTTTGACAGGCTGGCGCCAACGTGCGAGGCAAGGTTCGGCCGGTGCAGGGTCTCGTTCCGCACCGAGGACAGTCCACTCGTGGTCCACTCTTCGTCTACCCTAGCTAGCCTCTCTTTGGCCTGATGCGAACAGTCACTACCGGCGGGCTACAAATCTCGATTTTCATTTAACCTCACTTTTGCTCCAGTGCCTCACGGCACCGACGTCAAGTGCTGTGTTGCAGGTGCTCCCCGCCGATAACATGGCTGTTTGTTAGCCAGTAATTTGACAAACGTGCATATGGCGGGGGAGAAAGAATCGTCTGTAGCATGTGCCGCGGTCTTCCCAGTACCATGTATAAAAGCTGGAGATTGAGGACGGAAAGCTGCAGCAGCCTACGGTTGTACAGCCCTATCTCCTCGGAAGATGTTCTTCAAATCGCTCTCACTCGCCCTCGCTGCCGCGTCTCTCGTCGCCGGGAACCCGGTGCTCGAGAAACGGGCCTCTGTCTCTGGAATCGACGGTGCGAACTCCTCGACGACGGCCTTGGAATAACACACTAACACGCGCATGTTAGTTTCCCACTACCAGGGCACCATCAACTGGAACACGGTCAAGAACAACGGCGTGAAGTTCGTCTTCATCAAGGCGACTGAAGGCACCAGTGAGTGCGCCCCTGCCTCGACGTCTCGCGCCGCACACTTACCATGTGCACAGCCTACACGGACCCCAACTTCTCCAACGTGCGTCCTACGTTCCTGTGCGTGACGTATGCAGAAGAATGTTGGGCTTATATAATTTGACAGAACTATGTCGGCGCGACCAACGCAGGCCTGATCCGCGGCGGGTACCACTTTGCGCACCCTGATGTCTCGTCAGGTGCTACTCAGGCCAATTATTTCCTTGCCCATGGCGGAGGATGGTCCAGCGACGGTATAACCCTCCCCGGTGCCCTGGACATTGAGTGTGAGTTCGATTATTCTTCGACTTATCGTGCTTGTTTACGACCGGCGGGCAGACAACCCTAGCGGAGCGACGTGCTACGGCCTGAGCGCTGCGTCAATGGTAGCGTGGGTCAAGGACTTCTCGAACACCTACCATTCGAAGACCGGGGTGTGAGTGCCTTTTTCTTGAACGCACAACAAGGATTGCTCACGTCCATAACAGATACCCGAGTAGGTGGACTGACGTTCTAGTTTCGCACATAAGTCACTGACGATTCTCGAAAGTCATCTATACCACCACCGACTGGTGGACGACTTGCACAGGTAACAGCGCATCGTTCGCATCCACGAACCCGCTCTGGCTCGCCCGTTATGCTTCCAGGTAAGCGCAGATGCCGACTGGGAAACGACCATGCTCATACCCTGGCTTAGCGTGGGCACGCTCCCTGCTGGCTGGAGTTACGAGACGTTCTGGCAGTTCGCAGACTCCGGTTCGAACCCCGGGGACCAAGACATCTTCAACGGCGACATGGCGGGCCTCCAGCGGTACGCGATATCGTAGCTCCTGTTTCGAACGGTCAACTGATTGCCAAACAGACTCGCTCGAGGGTGATCTGAAGGCACAATGTAAAAGGGATTCAGATGTTGCATCTTTTGAATATGCGTAACAGATGAACTGCTTGTAAAATGCCCATGGTGTGATGAAGTAAACAATCTAAACAATCTCGTCCACCTTCGAGCGGTGTATGCAGAAGCCCTACGAGAGCATCATGAATATGAGGCTTTGTATGGGAAGAGATTGACATACCGGTACCACCCATTCTTTGCAGCTGCAACATACACCTGCCCAGTCGTAGTTCCCAAGTTTCGCATTGCATTTCTTGTTGGGACAGAATATTTTACCAGATAGATCCCCCTTCTCAAGGAAGGCCTCCATCCACTTCAGCTGCAAGACCCTTTGTCAGCCCCTTTTCGACAGAATCTAGGGTAGACTCACAGGTTCAACGAAATATCCTGAGCATTTCGGACTGATCAGGTTGGATGGACTGTACGCTGCCGGACTTGAACTAGTGGAACCATTCGGACGGGGTGATGTGTTCAGCGAAGGCGACGGTGCTGGCACAACCGTCAGGCCAGGTCGAAGTCCCGCGAGGACAGGGTTACTGTAGAGCTGAGCTGATATATTTGACGGATGCGACAGTGTTGATGGTGGCTGTCTTCGTGATGGAGGAATGAACGGTGGCCGGGCGTTCGCTGTTGACGTTGATCCCGGACATTGAGAGACGGGGTTGGGAGCAGAGCGCACTAGGGGAGGCGAATCCGCCAAAGTATCTTCTGGGTCAATGTCTTCCTGCTTCGGGGGATCCTCTGTTTCAGCTATTGTGACCTTTTCCGAGAGTTGACGACCGAGCTCTTCTGCTTCGTCGACAGTAGAGTCGTCCACAGGAAGCGCAGAAGGTTCCTCGTAGGAGTGAGATAGAGGCGACTCCGCCGGCGTGGTCCGTGATGGTGAAAAGAGTAGTGGTGATGGAGCAACAGGCGAGAAGGAAACCGCAGGGCTGGGGGCGCTGAATTGGCCATGATCGACCATAAATTCCTTGGACGCCAGTTCTGTTCTACACATTCTGCACCGTATCCGTCGTCGAGGTTCATGCGTCGTCGGACGTGATCGTTCGGAGGTACTGGAAGGCAATGAAGGGAGTGCTTCGCTATCCAGTGTTGCATCTCCGTCTAAGCATGGACATGAGTGGGAGCCGGGGGTTTGCGAAATGAATGTACTTACTGACAATGCCTTTGACCATGCGTTCGAGGTAGAACATGCGCGTAGCCTTGTCGTGTTTCGATACTACACACGACGCTTTGTGAAAAATCTGCAATTGGGCAAGGAAATTGTCGTTTGGGCTATCAAACGTCATCATCAGCTCGCTGCAGTAGCTCCAGGCGGAGAGCACTCACTCGGCCACCGGACGAGCTTGGCGAATATGGGCGAGCGCGTCTTCCGGTGTCAAACCTTGAGAATACATGAGGTAGGCGGCAACGATCGACGTGCTTCGACCTGATGATGGAAACCGTCAGAGGAGGATGCATAAGTGTGTATGTACACGTACTGATACCGGCCATGCAGTGGACGAGGACACCTCGTCCTTTGTCGAGTTCCGCTTGGATGAATGCAACGGCGGTTGCGAGATGCTTGAGCAGATCCTCATCGTCGGAGTCGTCAAGACTGACTTGCAGCCTATGGAACGTCTATGTCATCGTGTTACGAGGTCATCATGAGCCTCCGAGGCTGTACAAAACAACGCGCACCTCGGAGATCCTAACGGTGCCACGCATTGCGGTGAGCACGCTGTGGACATTGGCTTCCTTCAGGAGGTCGGTATTCTGCGCGCTGCGGAGGTCGCCAAGCCACAGGCCCGGAATGACTTCGTTCATCGCGGAGTAGTTTTTGACTGCGCCGTCGTCGGGCACCGTGATCTGTGCGAATGGTAGTTGAAGAGAGAGCGATGAGCTGTCGCGGGTCGAGGGCGCAAAGCGAGGGTCGCGTGCAGAATTAATATGTCAGGCGCCCACGATCATTTACGCGCCCGATGGCGATCTCGCAGCGGACTTGACGCGCGCGACCGTAGCTTGCTCACCAACTCCGGCCATGCAGCCTCTCCTCGCCTGCCTCTGCGTGGCCATCGCTCTCTTCGCAGGTCTCCTTCCGACATGGGCACAGGATGCCTCGCAGGAGGCGGCTGTGAAAGGCTTCTTTGGCAACCCCGTCTCTTCGCACACAAACAACTGGGCGGTACTCGTCTGTGCGTCGCGGTACTGGTTTAATTATAGGGTATGTCCGAGGATATTCATACCCCAACACACGCTAACCATTCATTAGCACATGTCTAATGCTATCGGAATGTACGTTCTGTGTCGCGACGCGTTGGCCCACTGCCTCATGAAACGCTAGGTATCGCACCGTAAAGCGTCTCGGGATACCGGACTCCAATATCATTCTCATGCTGGCGGACGATGCCGCGTGCAATTCTCGCAACAAGTTTGCCGGCTGCGTGTTTGCGAACGCAGGAAGAACACTCGACCTGTACGGAGACAATATTGAAGTGGATTATAGAGGTTACGAAGTAACGGTCGAGAACTTCCTACGAGTTTTGACAGGTGCGTTCTCCGTCTGTATCTATTGCGCGTGACATAACCTTGGCATCGGATAGGGCGTATGGATCCCTCTGTGCCGCGCTCGAAGCGTCTGCTTACCGATGACAAGTCCAATATCTTTGTCTACATGACCGGTCATGGAGGCAACGAATTCCTCAAATTCCAAGACAACGAAGAAATCAGCGCGTACGATATTGCAGACGCTTTTGAACAAATGTGGCAGAAGAAAAGGTGCGTGTGTTATCAGTGTATACTCTTTGTTTCGTGTAACTAAGCGTTCACTCCAGATACAACGAGATTTTCTTCATGATCGATACTTGCCAGGCCAACACCATGTACTCAAAGTTCTACTCGCCAAACATACTAGCTACCGGCTCGTCTCTCCTCGCAGAGAATTCCTACTCGGTAGGTGACATCTACAAGAGAAACACAACAGGCTGACACCATCCCAGTATGAAAATGACAACGATATTGGTGTTGCTGTCATTGACAGTTATACCCACCATATCTTGGAGTTCATGGAAGGTATTGACAAAACAAGTCAAAAGTCCATGCAGGATCTTGTGCGTGCTCAACACCTATAAGACCATCACAAAAATACTGACCACTTCCGCCTAGTTCGACACATATAGCTTCGAGAAGATTCATTCGCATGCTGGTGTTCGCTCAGACCTATTCCCACGGCCGCTCCGTCAAGCTCTCGTCACTGACTTCTTCGGAGGGGTCTCGCAAGCGGAGGTCATCTCGTCTGGTGCAACGCACAACGTTACTCGGCAAGCATCCGACAGGCCTCAAGCTAGCTGGCCAGCAGCAATCGACGCCAATCTAGGGCTCGCAGATCTTTCCTCAGTATATCACCCTAATAACGCGGCGTACGGCTCGCAGTTGGCGTTGAACATGTCCTTGTTCACAGACGACGCGACGCGCCTTCATCGAACCACCGAGAGTGCACTTCGTGCTTGGGCTTCTACGGCTCTATTAGGGGGAGTACTTGCATGGGCTATACGGACTCGGACTAACTGACAGGCTCCCCTTGTATTTATTATTACTTTGGATCCATGGTGTATGTTAGCATGGAATAATAATTCCCCGTCTGAATGAGCGCGAGAATTGTGCGTCGGGTTCTCGAGGAGCATGTGAAAGTGGGTCGCGTACCGCCGACATGTCGACCGCCCCTGTCGGGGCTGCATCTCAAGCTCACCGTCTGCACACTGTTCTTCGTTGCAGCGGTGAACATGTCGTCTGTAACGAAGGTGAACCTCAGCAGCTATCCCAGGCCATCAGACACGATTCCCCTCGCGCCGCTCACCCCGCGTCCACTTCCTCGCTTGATCGCGCCCGTCCTCCCTGCTCACCTCCCCACACCACCCACCTCGCGCGTCGCACACCCTGCCATCGCCGACCAGTATGTCCTCTCGACACACGTCATCCCCGCTGCGCTCCCCCGCCTCGCTGCCGATGTCCCTATGCCATCCCTACCGGCGTTCTCGCCCGACAAGCAGAAATGGAACGCTGCGGTGGACGCGAAGCGCGACGAGATACTCGACCTAAAGGTCAAACATTGGAATGGAGAACTTGGAGGGGGCGGAACGACGCAATTCTGGCAGTGTCTCGATCGTTATGTGCGCAAGGATGCTGCGCTGAAGGCGGACGGCTCAGGCTTGACTCTGCTCTTCACTCACGCGAATGGGTTCCCTAAGGAGGTGCGTCGATGCCTGCTTGTTGCTACGGATGCGCTGGCTGACTGAGGGCATTAGATATGGGAGCCCGCTCTCGTACACCTCCTGAAGACGAATGCAGCATCGAAACATCCGTTAGACATCACAGAGATATGGCTTTGGGAGGCCATTAACCACGGAGATTCTGCTGTGCTCAATGCAGGAAAGCTTAGTGGTGTTTGTGAGTTGCTTCCATCTCTTTGCCGTCGATATACCTGTTGACGGTATATGGCAGACGATTGGACGGACAACAGTCTGGATATCCTCAACTTTCTCCAATACTACCTCCCTAGGCACCCAAACTCCCAACTCCTCCCAACACACCTCCCTCGTCTCTCAGAATCTCACGCATATTCACGAAGACAATTTGGGTTTCAGTCCCGGACGTTTGTCTTGATCGGACATTCGTTTGGAGGATGTACTGGGTATGTCCACCAATTCCACCTGTTCGATCAAAGCTAACATACATCGTCAGATTACGCGCTGCGCTAGAATGCCCAGCTCTCTTCGACTCTCTCGTGCTCGTCGACCCAATATTCCACCCCGTAATTCCTGGCGCGAATTTCCACAACGAAGACCACTTCAAGCTTCTCCCTCCGGCTATCCGCCGCCGTTCCAAGTGGGCTTCAAGGTAACCCGAATATCCCTTGCACAGCACCGACTGTCACTAACGCCGCAATCATACCCAGAGAAGAAGCCCTCGACCTTTTCAAGAAATCCCCTTTCTTCTCTGCCTGGGATCCAGAAGTCCTGCGCACGTACGTTAAGCACGGGATCCAAGACGACCCCGATGGCGGTGTGAGCCTCAAGACGTCGGGTATCATCGTACGTCCATTCCATGCAGCGTATTCCGAGGACACTGCTCACGGCTATCGGATTCCTAGGAAGCAGCTGTTTTCGCCGAGGCCCTTTCGAACGCGGAGACGTGGCTGTTGACGAAGAACCTCGACCCACGCATCGAACTGCGCTGGATCATGCCCGGGCTTGCAACGAACAAGTACGTGGATCGAATATTCCCCAGAGAACTACACGAGGATGCTGACAGCTATGGTTGCCAGCGCGATACCGAAGAACTACCTCGTCTGGCTGCGCCCCGAGAACTCTTCGAATGTCATCATTCGCAGGTCGGCTCATTTGATTCCCCACGAGGCTCCTCGGGAATTCGGTGAGTGTCCATCTCCGGGCCCTCGGTAGATGGAAATCTGACTTTTGCCCCTCTGCCTGCAGCACAGGAGCTGTACACCTTCCTCAAGAAGAAGTACGGCAGACGTTCCCAGTCACGGTCGAAGACGAAGCTGTGAAGGAGGCTTTACATGAGATTTCTGGTCCTCGTCTTATGCGGCGCGCACGTAGATGTGTCTATCGGAGCGATCCCAGGGTATCATTGTACTTATACTGCGTACTTCAAATAGCCGAGACACAATTATACAAGGCAGACAGCGAGAGCCAACTTATGCATCGTCCATCCGCCACTACGCTCTACAACACGGCGTAACAGAACAGAGGGTAGGAAGCCTGGGAGGTTTACGTAGCAAGAATAGGGGCGGAGAGAGAGGTGGGTGGGGTGGATGTGGTCGTGTGATAGGTATTCGTGGGCTTCGCGTTCGAACGTCGATGTTTTGTTCGTGGACTCGTGAAAATATATAAACGTCGGCAGGCGGTAATGGATACAGTTTTGATTTCGCAAACAGCCGTCTAGGGCGCCGAGGAAGGTTGCACGGCGCTGTAGCTCCCTGTATAGAGTTGCGACTCAGTCAGCATGGCATGTCCCGTGGCAGGAACCAGGTGGAAATGACGCACATATCCGCGCTTGCCAGTCCCCGCTTCCAGTGGCAAGAAGGTTGCCCACCGGGCTGAGATCGATAGAGATAACTGCCGAGGACGCACAGGATAATCAGAACGCGTGTCCAGCCAGAACAGATATAGAACCCACCAGAGTTTTTGTGGCCCTGCAACATGCACTGCACGACGGCGTTCTTGGCGTCCCAGAACTGCACCCCGCGGTCCTTGGACCCCGAGACGACCCACTGTCCGTCGTGAGAGACTGCGACGGAGAGTACGTAGTCCTTGTGCCCCGTGAAGTTCATCAGCGACTGACTCGTCTTGTCGACTGCGCCGTTCTTAAGCGTGCCGTTCCGCCGACGCTCAATGATAGGTTGGATATCCCAATACTTGAGCGTCTTGTCCAGCGAGCCGCTAACGAGTCCGCGCCCGTCTGGTGTGAACGCGACACTATAGACGCTGTCTTTGTGACCCTTCAGGCGTTCGACAAGAATTCCAGTTTGGACATCCCAAATTCGCACGACGGTATCGAGCGAGCCGGCGGCAACCAGTGAGCCGTCAGGGGAAATGCAGACCGAGGTAACTCCCGCGTCTACCGTGTCCGGTTCGTTAATGGACACTGTAAGCGAGAGGTAAGCGCATGCGTCATTGGCGACAATGAAAATGGACGCACGAATCTTGTTCGTGCTGCCATCGGTCATGTCCCATATCCTGGCAGTCTTGTCGCCGGAACCCGAGACAATAAGACGACCATCTCTGGAAAAGTCGAGCGAGTAGATTTCTTGTTGGTGGCCATCGAAGATGTTGCGAATGCGCTTCTTCGCGATGTCCCAGATCTGGAATACTGTCATTACACAATCGATGGGATACTGACGCCTGGACACGTACACGAATCTGCTTATCCTCAGCGCCAGTGGCAAGATACCTGCCGTCGGGGCTGAAGCACACGCTGCGGATGTACAAGTCACCGGTTTTACTAGCCTCCTCGTCGACCAACACGCTGAAGCATGGTCAGAGAGCAGTACATCTCGAAAGGGAGCGAAATATTACCATGTCTTAGCTCCCGTCTTCGTGTCGTAGATCTGAGCAGTCCGATTGCATCCAGTCGCAAGGTACTTGCCGTCCGCAGAGAACCGCACACAACACACAACGCTGTGATAAAAACAACTTAGATTCGCGGGTCTGTATTTCCAAAGCCGTAGAAGCTTGCCTTTCATGGGTCAAAGTATGAACCAAGTCGACATTCAGGCGTCGCTTTCCATCCTTCGTGGCGCCGGGGTTGAAGACGGCAAACCAATCAGACCCTTCCTTCTTGAGCTCAGGAGGCACGGCATGCGGGTCCATGCTCAAGTCCACCACTGGTCCCCCAGCATAACTATCAGACATGGTGACATCACTCCCGCTTTGCGCAGACGACGGAACTTGAGAGGATGGTGCCGGCGGGAGTTGTGATGGTGGTGGCGGTAAGGAAATTGAGGAAGACGACGGCGGAAGGCCGTTTGTTGGTGTCGACAGCGGTGGCTGTGCAGATGAATTTGATGCATTCAGAGCTGATGCGCTACCAGGGCCTGTTGTAGGAGCTGATGAGTGAACTGCGTTCGGCGGTGGTGGTTGACCAGGCCCTGAAGTAGCAGGACCTACTGAACCATACGAACCTGGGCCTGGTGCAGGGGGAAGCTTGGGGGTCGGACGCGAATTGTCAGGAGGACCAGCCTGGCCGTTTGTGCTTGAGGATGAACCAGTTGCAGGACCCATGTGAGGTGATTGTTGGCTCGGGAGGGCACTTGGGCCTGGAGGTGCTGGGCCAAGGGAGATGGACTGATGAGGCGTATGAGGTGTATGTTGCGGCAGAGCCTGCATTGAAGGCGAAAATTGGTCTGCTGCGAAGGTTCAGATACAGATCACGTGTACAGGGTATAGGAAATGAGGCATGCACAGCAGAAATAGAACGTACCTTGTCTGTCCACCTTCCCACGTTCTGTTTTGATTCTCTTCACTTCTCCACGGTCTCGATCCATTCGAATATCACGGTCTCGCTCCCGCTCCAACCGTTCCCGCTCACGGATTTCGCGTTCGCGCATTTCGTGCATCCTGCTATCGACACCCCTCCCGGCGCGCTCTGACATTCTGTCCGCCTCCCGCTCTCCGCGATCGCGCTCAGCCCTGCCGTAGAATGGGTCATTGTACGGTCCTCCTCCTCCAGGACCAGCGCCGACGCCGAGTCCTACAGGGGGCGCATGTGGCATAACGCCAAGCTGGCCGTCGGGGGGTGCGCCTGGCGGACCTCCGGAGAGACCGAGCGGACGCCCAATCCCGACTGCTTCTCGAGGATCTCCCCGAGGAGGGGGTGGGAGCCCCATAGCATCGCGAGGTGGTTCTCGGTCAATGCGCATGTCCCTGTCCCTGTCCCGGTCACGGTCTCTGTCGCGGTCTCTTTCACGCTCACGATCGCGATCGCGGTCCCGGTCGCCGCGGCCGAGACTCGCAATCCCCTCGCGGGTCGTGCCCTCGACGCGGGCCTTGTATTGGGCGAACTCTGCCTGCGTTTTTCGGAGTTCATCCTCATAATGGGCCCGCACTTTCCGATGCTCGTCCTCGAGCTGGTAGAGGGACTGGCGTATGATGTTGAGCTCGTTGACCTGGCCGCTGACTGGGTCGCAATCAGTGATGTGAGCGTGCGCTTCGCTGTTACGGGCTCGAAACGCACGCTTGCCCTCGAACTCGTCGCGTTGGTTGCGGACGAGGGTCATGTCCTGCACGAGCCCGTCGAACTCCTGGCGGATGGTCTCGAAGGCGGCGTCGAGGCGGGCATGGCCGCCGATGTGCGGCTGCTGGCTGGAGCCCTGGGTGGCTGCGCCGGCGGGCTGGAGGTGCTTGTGCTGTGTGAGACGGGGGTGAGCTGGGGGACGGGGGCGGGG